>BQKN01066913.1:123271-145173 GCA_022839385.1 Asparagus kiusianus
GTTGTGGTGTGACAACAAGTCAGCTATCAGTATTGCCAACAACCCAGTGCAGCATGATAGAACCAAACATATCGAGATCGATAGGTTCTTCATCAAAGAGAAGTTGGATAGTGGACTACTGGAGCTAAGTCATGTTTCGACTAAAGACCAGGCAGCAGATTGTCTGACTAAAGGACTCAGCTCAGTAGATATCATTAGAGGATGTGACAAGATGGGCTTAATAGATATCTTTCGCCCATCTTGAGGAGGAGTGTTGACATATTAGTATTATTAGGGACTTATTTGTAAGTTTTGTAGAGGCCTATATAAAGCCCAAGAGATCTCATAATGAATTAGGGTTTTCATATTCTATACTAACACGTGCTTGAGCAAATTTGATTCTCGAAAGAAGTCGACATCTTATGCTTTGTAAAATTTTCTATTCTAATCCAAGTGGAGTTCTAGTTTAGCTTTTCTTTTGTAATTGTATGGTTTTGACTTAGTAGGTATTATGGTGAGTGGAAGAAAATATATGATCTAATTTACACTCAAGAGATGAAAGAGAAGTTACATAAAAATAAAAAGGGTTGTTTGTTAGTTAATCTGATTCATAGTTTATGCATTGATTCAAATTGAATTTTAAAAGTCCAGACTCTACATCTTGTTATTATAATTATTTGATTAACTTTGTCTTATACTATTTTGTGACTGATTGGGAAGAAATTCATAATCTTGAGCTGAAATTTTAGACTCATTATCAGTCGGTGCTCAAAACACCCAAAGCAATAAAGAATGAAGCGTGTCATTCTCTAATTTTACATTAGGTAGTTTCTACGAAACTCTTGTCCTCCCATGATTTAAACTTTGATGTCCCTTCAATACAGTCGTTCAACTTCTTAGAGAGAAGAGTCGTAAGCCCCCCGACATGCAACTAAGGTAGACCAAAAAGTGAACATTGACATTCTAAAATTTTAAATATAGACATAACCATTTGTATATAGTATTTGATTATAAACTATTGATAATGATTTTATTCCTTGACCAAATATTCTTAGGGAGAGTAGGAGGTGCATTTAATAAAGAGTTATGGATAATTATTTAAGGATTAATTATAACCAATGGTATAATTGTGAATTATCAAAATTTAAAAGGGCAAAATAGGAAATTAAAAGTTTTGACATGGGTATTCTTTTTAATAAATAGTATAGATTTGCTTGTATCACTGCCTCTTTCTTTGAAATCACAACTAATAATTGGAAGATATCTAATCCATATTAACTGTAAGATTCCACAAATAGAAACTTGAACTTCTACTTAACACAAATTCTATATGCAGCGGAGCGATGGTAGCATTTTATGTCTACAGAATCATAATAAGTGGCGGCAGCAGCAGCAAAGGCCCAGCTTCAGAACTCAGTTCAGAAAATTAAATGTGGTCCGTATGTAGGTTAGTTTTTGTTTTTGAACTTGTTAAAAATCTTTCTGAAAGGTTTCCATTATTAGTTCCGTCATCTTTAAGATTTCTCCGCCTTCCTAGCTTTTACCTTCCTTTTTTTATCCTTTTAATAACAAGTCCCTCTATATGCATATCAGGAAGTAACTGGATCTTACTGGTGGGGAATAAGAATGGGAAATATTTCCTTGTTGCACCGATGCTGCGATGCTCTCTCACAAGGATTGCTCGCCAGCTTTTTCACCTTTCTGCATACAAAAGCTGAGGTAGCTGGATATTGGTGGGTTGTAGAAATTACAGTGAAGGCTTTCTTCTTCTTCTTCTTCTTCTATTGTCATCTTTCGACATGGTGAATTTTTTTAGAAATGAGGTGTGGTCTTATGAGAAAGATGTACATTGTACGGGACCGATCAAATGTGTTTTTATTTTTTATTTGTTTTTTTTGTTGGTTTAAACTATGTTAAGGATTTGGCTATTAGAGCATGCGATACCTAGCCTTTAGGGAGCCTGCTGGACTCCACTTCCCCTCTTTTTCGGATGTAATATTGATGCACCATTCTTATATCATGTGTGAGCTGCTGCTTGATTAATGAGCTTTAAACCTGTGGTTCTTGCGTTTTGGGCTGCTGATTAGGTGTCCTTATTAGTTTTATTTATTTTAAAACGCCACCTTTTTGGAGTGTGAAACTTGCCAAGGTGTTATATGTCGCAGTCCGGATGGTGTGTTTCATGGTTACTTGCATTTTGATGAAAGTTCACGTATGCCGTCTTCCCATGTTCATGAAACATTGTTATTAATACCTTAAACAAATTTTTTGAGGGAGATAGTTAACAAGTGACGTGCTCATAACTTTTATTGATTGCCCATTGGATTTGCAGCTTTATTAAGGCCAATTTAGTTGACAGGAAGTATCAAAAGTAAGAAAGTAGAACAAAATCATTATTTCTAAAGTTATGGAATAATTAGAAGTAATGAAAGCAGTATTTCATCAACTTCGTTGCTTTTTTTAGTTTTTTTAATAGCAATTATAAATATTGTTAGGAGGAGAGAAAGAGTCTTTCGAGATTTTATTATAATGAGAGGATATCCACGTAATATTAAAAATAATTTTATTACTAAATTAACACAAGTTTCAGTTATTTTGAAGCTTTGACAGGAAGAAAAATATTGAAGTAGGAATGTTCCGTATAGACACCGCCAGTACAGTATTTAAGGAAGTAACACAAGTAGTCTTTTCAGAGAAATATACTTTTTCGCTCAAAAATAACAACAATAGTCTCTTTATTTCAACTACTTCGTAGCTACTCCATGCACCATAGGCTCCATTGCAACAAAAGTAACGAAGAGACCATTACATTTTCACAACTGATCATCTAGTGAATTTTATAATTGTTCATATAGTACAAATTTGTAATAAATACAATACATGGGAATATAGTGAAAGAAAGATTTGAAGTAAATCACAATCACCCATTAAATAATCGACAACTATAATTAATAGTAACGGCCTCTCCACTCTTTTTTTATAGCTGAAAATATCTAAAAATAGTAGCTAAAAAGATCCAAAATCAACTACGTCAATTTTTTTTATAGCTGAGGGGACCCAAATTATCAAGAACTACACGTATCAAAATTTGAAGGATTAATAATTTTCAATTAATGTCTTAACCACCTATATATAGTGAATCCACACACAAGCCCACGTCCCTCGAGCACATAAACCCAGAAACCAGGTAAGCAAACTAGGGGGTAAAAGAGCTGACAGAATTTAAGAGATATCTCATTACAATAAATTCCTACCCATTACCTGCAGTCCAACGTGAGCATAACCATCATCAGCATAAGAATTTTGAGCACAAACTCACCTAAAAAAAACACCACCCTCTGCATTATTCACCACTTTGCACACAGATATGGAGATGAAATTTTACAAGTCGTTATTTTCATGAGCCCAAACACCTAAAATAAACATACATGACTTGATCCCAATGGGTCTACATACCATTAACCATTATAGTTTAGAGACGGGTGAGCTTCCAAATTTACATAAAACTCTCTGTAGGCTCACCGTAGACCAAATGGTCGAAAAACCATACCATGCTTCTACTTGTGTACTATAAAGCACGTAGAAGACGGACGCACTGGTTCCTCGCCTTTGGAAATTACAAAGTCTCAAATATCTCCATGTTGAGGGACTCGATTGCCGTTTTCTGCTTGGTTGTCTAGCGGCATGTACTGAGCCATGATAGCACGGATCTCCGAGTCCATGTAGCTCTGAATAAGATTAAACAAGAAAGAAACAATTATAAAGCATAGAAACTATTAATCACCGAATATTTGGTGCTTTGAGTTTTTTTAGAGAGAGAGAGAGCTAACAAGAGCTCGGGATCTGGTTTTTGCATGATTTGGATGTTAAAACTAGCAGTGTTCTTCCCAATGGATTTGGAAAAGAGTAGTTCCAAGTTTTTGCAAGAGTAGGAAACTCTTCAAATTAGTTGCCGAGCAACATTTACTGGTTTTGAGGTAAGTATAAATCGTATTGGGGCATTTGGCAAGGGCTGGCATCTTATCTTGCATAATTTCGCCCAACTAGACAACCTAGTTTTATTACATTTAAGCTGCTAAAATGAATGCATGCTTCTCTTCGAAATGGCGCCACTTGTAGAAAGTAATGCAAAACTGTTGAATTCAGAAGCTTGATGATCTACAGTATAGGTTTTAACTAATGCAAATAAAATGGGAAGTCGAGGTTGTAAATACAGTTCAGTTGGTTAGGGGGAAACATAAAGAAACCGAAATAGAGTGACAAGTTTGCGGAGAAATAAGCTGTACCCGAATTCTGTACTTATAGACGGCATAGCCTGCAACTCCAGCTGCCAACAGGCCAAGGAAAATAACCCACATAAAGCTCCAGCTAACCTCTGAGGACCCCTCCTTACCTGCAAATAGTATACATAAAGCAATTTTAACATCTTTACTATGAAATAAACAGCATCATAACCTATAGCTGAGTAACCTTGATAAATGATGCACTCCTTACAAATTATTACAAGTGAGCAACACTACATTATTGTTACCTTAGTTATTATTATGATTAGAGGGCTCCAAGATTCATTGTATTTGTATCCAATCCCTTTCGTAATTACAAAAAAGAACTCTTCGGCTTGTTACAATCAATCAATAAAAAGCTGTTACGGTTTCTCTCTGATTTCAACAAATTCTAAAACATCTACAAATTATATGAAAATAGGAAAAATAAGAAGCTTCAATTTTTCTCTTGTTTATGCACATGTTAATGGAACTTCAATTCTAGTTTGTAGGTGAAAGAAAAGGACCAAAGATAACTCACTTATGCATGTATCATGCTCCTTAATGTATAACTGATTGCCCCGGCAGCTGCACTCATAACTTCCCCAAGTATTCTTACACTTGCAGTCTGAGCATTGACAAGCAGTTCTCTCTTTGCATTCATCAATATCTGCAAATAAGTAGAGAACATCAAATATAAACATAACCAAGAAAATACAAAGCACATCAAGAGAAAATTGCTATTAAATTCCTCATTTATCTGACATCCAAGCCAGTCCTCTTTAGGATAGAAAAGAAACAAAAAGCCCCTCAAAATACTTATCAGAACTAAATTATCATAGGTTTTTCTCAGATGAGACCTTAAATTCTATTTATTTTTATATCAGTCCACCAAATCCATTAACTTATTTTATGTACACCCCCACTTCAAACTACTCAATAGATTTGTGGGTGTAAGATACAAGTATGAAGATTTGGGGGCCTAATATGAAAATATGATAGAATCAGAATCCAATGTTAGAAAAGGGTTAATTGCGGATAGATCCTTGTACTATCGCCCAATCATGGATAGACCACTGTAGTTCAATTGGTGTGGATGGACCCCTGTACTATTTGCCATGTGGATAGATCCGACCCCCTGAGTGAATTTTCTTTGAACCTTAGAAAAGTCAGGAAAAAAAATTTCACTCAAGGGGTCAATCTGAACACACAGAACAACAGGGACTCTATCCGCAATACGGTATGGGGGGTCTATCCACAATTTACCAATTAGAAAAACCCAAAATGTTCATCCACTTAAAAAGGCATGAAAAATGCTTGAAGATTAAAATGTATAAAATACTAACTCCATGTTCAAAGTTGAAAAGAATTACAGTGCTCGTGTCAGGAAATTACCTTCACAGGATTTGACCCCATCACCCTTGAAGCCTGAAGGACACTGGCACCCTTTTGAATGATCATCCTACAAGGGTAAGTAGTATATTGCTCAACACTTGGAACCATAAAAGAATTGATACAAGTTGATCTCCACCAACAAAATACTTACTACACAAGCACTGAATGTCTTTCCATATTTTGTATGCTTCCAGCAGCCTCCATTGTTGATTTCACAACGACCAGATCCTGAAGCTGCAGGATTTAAAAAAACAAAAAAACATTATCCTCTATATCTTCTTAAGCAATAGCTTACCACATTCAAGAGCCACAATTTTGCTTTGAAACTAACATATTAATAGAAGGAGATCTTAGATCCAAATTGGATCCTCCAAATAGCCAATTCTGCTGATAGGTAACTTGGATTTGTAAGATATCACTTCCATCAGTAAGTTAACTTGTAACTCTTAGAATATTGATGACCACAATGTCATTCAGGGTATCATTGAGACTTAATGTTGCGACCATATATGATAGTTTTGTTCTGCTCTAGTCAAACTAAGCACAACTTTCCTTTCTTTGTTTACAGTTTACACTCGACAATTCAATCATAGTGAGCCATTACAATTCAATCACCAGATGGCTATAGTAATTACTATGCTTCCACTCATCATGTTTATAATGTTGTCCTCTTAGTACCAAAGGTGCTCTGGTTTCTGATACCCGATATATAAAAGAAGATCGATAAGGTTTGAAAGCACAAACAAATGACTTCACGTGATCATTCTCCTTGTTTTCTGATATCTTCTAACCTTAAAAGAATGATCAAGTTTGAAAGTGCAAATATACGAAAGATTAGTAAAGATATTAGGTATCATACAGCGTTTACTCATTCTACTCAAAAACATGGAAATATTCATTATAGCAGCAGCAAATCTTTTCTAGACAAGGGATAATAGGAACAAACAAGCAGAATTTCCAAGTTGCTTAATGATGATGCAAACCGAACATCATTCAAGTCTTTGCTGACCCAATCTCCCAATGTTATTCCTGCAACAGTTAATATCCCCTCTGCAAAGTTTCCAATGATTCTTTTAGGTCAGGTAAGAAGTCGGACTAAACATATATTTAAGACAAGTTAACAGTCATTACAGGCTTTTAGGAATTAGGATAGAGAGGCTAAGGAAGTAAAAAATTCTACTTCATGAAATCTAAAATACTTTAATATTACATGAAAAAACCTTCTATTTAATCCAAATAATAAGCTTCCAGATTCCAGAATCTTTGATGGATTACCTTCACAGAGAGTATACCCATCACCAACAAACTTTACACCTCGAACAACAGGGCATTCACATACTCTACCACGAAAAGTGTCCTGTGGACAAATTTTTTTTTTAAGATCATCAAGAACAACAGTACATTATGAGATATCTTGATAAGAAATCCCGCAATAATACCTTGCATGCAGTAATATTGGCAACCTTATCTTCCCAGCATCCACCATTATTTTCCAAACATTCGTTAGTTTCAATGCCTAGAATGGATAAAACATTAAGTATCTAACAATTATCTTAAAAGAATATAAGATGACGACATAAGAAGACACAGAGTACCACTAACCATCACTTAAACACACTGCTGGTTCCGTGGTTTCCTCAAAGCCTGCACATATTGCTTTAAGAACTGCACCCTTGTCGAGCTTGCCTACATAAAATAAATAAATAAATAAAAAGAAATCACAAAACGTTCATATACTTCAATTCACTTTGTGCAAACCAAAGGCCAATAAGGCACACACCTCTGTATTGTCTGTTGTTAATGACAAGAGTAGGTAAGATGGTTACATCCCCACGTGCATCTTTACCAATCTAAACGAAAAAGTTAAAATAGAATTGATTATATACAAGAAAAGTTTTTTTTTAAACTAGGATAAGGGGAAAGTATTAACCTGTGCATCTTGTTCGGCTTTAAGCACTGGATTATCTTCATCTGCTTCAGGGTCCCCAATACAGTCATTTATCTTTCGGATATCAACACCTGCAAAATTAATTGAACTTTAGAATAAGTCCTTTGGTCAACTACACAGCATCTAATTGCAAACTCACCCAATGACCGGATTACTCCTTCAGCACATTCCTTTGTGTACTTCTTATCTTTCATCGGGCATCTAATCGAAAAGTCAGTCACATAATCCCACCACAACCAAGGCTTTCCACTTTCATTAGCGACCTTAAACACACAAACCTGTCGCAAATTCTGAACAACTACATCTTTGCCGTCGTACCCTTTAGTGAAGTCCTGTTCAGGATCAGGAGCACAATATCTCCCGTGGTTGATGCATTGTGATTTGCATTGCTTGCTCAGAATAAAAGCTTCAGGACAATACCAAGTAATGTAATGTGGAGTGAATTGTGTATAACCCTTTTGCTCAAGTATTTGTGCTACTCCTTTGAAGCTCTTTACAAAGTCTATTTGGCTGTCACATTTCGGGCCACATTCATCATTGCTGTTGGTCCAAAATTCATATTCTACCCGCTCATCGGGATGGGGTAGAGATTCCCTCCAGTCTAAGTTAACGCTAATCATATCTCCATCTTCGAGGGATTTCTTAAGGCTATCACCAAAGCTTTTGCTGATAAGAGCTGAAGGAATGGTAATGTTCTGCAGGTAATCTGCCCTTCCGTTATCTTCTTCGGGTGTGTCCATTGTAATTAAGGGCTCCACCTTGTTGTCAGCAACAAGGATAGCAGCAGCGCCAGCATTTTGTGCGTTCCACGCCTTTGTTGTGAAAAAGCAATCTGTAAAAAAAGATAATTGCATAAATAAATTGAGTCACAAGAAAGCTTTAGTATGCAATTACATATTGATGGATAGAGTATATGCAAGTGAACTTTTGTATAGAGCCAAACATTACATATTTGGTAAGCAAAAAAGGCAAGAAGAAAACAAGTAAAAGAAGGTCGAGCATAATACAAAAACGTTGACACGCACACATATATACACAAAAATGAGGAATTTGCACTTATTAACCAACAGTAATGTGTGCATAAATTGCCAGTTAAATAGAAGACAGTGGAATGCTGGTTAGACCAGCCCCATGTCCCCTATGTAGAAAATGAAGTACAACAGAATAACGTGAAGTGTGAACACCAAGTGATTGGTGGTTAATGCTATAGGATACTTGTCAATAAGTGTTTAACTTAACCAGCATGCACACATATCAGTACCTTCATAAAAGAAATAAAAAATGTGAGAAAAATGATGATGTATATGTCGAATTCCTGCATAACTGCATAAGTTGCGGTTAATTTCTAGAAGTTCAATTTACCAAATTTATGGTGAATGTTTCTTTCTTTAATTAGCAAATCATCTACAACTATCTCAAAGAGAGCAGTGTACATGACTATGATTCAGACCCAACATATTTATTCACTAGATAAATATCTTGCTTTACTTGTCACGACAATTTACTGTATGAATTTATATGAACAACAAGGAAGAAAACTTCATGGGCAATGCATGTGTAACAACAGAATTGAAAGCTATAATGCATCTGTGTGAAAATCATGAAGAGATGTCAGAAAAGAAGATATATGCAAATCAGTAGCTAAAACAGGCAAAACATTGCCAAACATAGAATTTGTCACCAAAAATGAAGAAGCAGGATTTTTTTTTTTAAAGTTAACAAGATCTACCCAGTCGCAGAAGAAAAGAAAACCTGGCTAAAATGATATTTTTCAAAGTCATGCCAAGCATCGCTTTTGCCCCGATCCCTGTTTGTTTTCTCATGTTTTAAGTACACAATTGGTAAGCTAAAGCACTTTTATGTTGCATAAATAACTGAATTTAACTGATCGAAAAATAACTTTATTAGGTTCTTTGCATAAATGGAGACTAGTGTTTGTGCATTTTAAGTTTAATTTTCCTATATTTAGCTCCAGGTAACTGATAACACCTAAAAATAAGAAGGAAATAAAACTGAAAGAGTCATTGACACACTAAAGACTTAAAAAGGGGATCGGAAATATAAAGAAAATTGTAAGCTCAAAAATGATCAACACAGAATCATAGTCTAACGATAACATATATTTCAGCTATAATTAGTACAATATCAACAAACACAGTATGCAATCAAATTAAGCAACACATAAACAAAACCGCATCAACAACTGCCACTGAACAGTTCAGTGACCAAAATAAACAAATCCAAATGTAGAACTACAACAATCTCAAAGTCTAAATCTCACCTCCTCGATCAACAAGAACAAAGGTAGGAAACCCTCCCGGTTTCGATTTGAACGAAATATCGAAATCATCAAAACTCTTGCATGCTTTTCTATTAGATTTAGGGTAGACGACAATCCCAACCATAGTTCCTCCATACTGAGGAATCCCAAAATTCCCAATTGCACACTCATAAACCCCTTTCAACGTTTCAGGCGAAGTCACCTTCAAGCTATTCTTCTCCACAACAAATCTCCCCAAACTAGAACCCCACAGAAACAAAACCCAGATCAAAAAGCACAATTTTCCCCTCATCTTTACCCTAACTCCAAAAAAAACCCCACTTCAGAAATCGAGGATTCACCCGAAAAGATCGGATTTTGAAGCGAACCCAGATCGCAGGAGGGGAGCAATTGTGTGAAAACGAGATCAATTTCACCAAAGCCCCACGTTTTTATTTAACTAGGGTTTACAATGATCCCATTCCGGGAGTTGGGGCTTAATTAAATGAGAAGACCAGAAGGAGACGTGTTTGATACTGAAGCTTCCGCTTTCTTTGTAAAAAACAGGTGCTTTGGAAATATCCGGTAGAAAACACTTTGGACTAATATCAGCCGTCCATTTTGACGGTGGATAAGATGGACGGTGGATAATGAGGATAAAGCTTTTGATCGAGTATTTACTGGGGTTAAGTAGGGGTGATGATGGGCCTAGAGAAATTAATATTGAGGTAAGGTTAGTTGACGTAAGGTCATGATTTATTATAGTTTTAAATGCTATCAACTACCTAATAACATTGTATTTTTTTTAAGCGTGTAATGGATGAGTAATTAATATGGAAAATAATCTAGTTGTAGATACGAATTGTATATTATACATTTTATTTCTTTTAATTAAAGAATACTAAAAGATCTCTGTGAAGAATTATCACCTTACTTACCTATTTAGTGAAGAATTGAATATATTTATACTTCACATGTTAAGGATGGAATCTCTGTGATCTCATTCTTTTCTTCAGAAAAGAAATTAAGAATCAATAACAAGTTCATGGTACTTGTTAATTATCGAGGGTGAACATTTCACAATCCAATACTAACTCGTATACTATGAATAAAACACCCATTAACTTAAGTGGATAAAAACTTTTGTTTGCCAAGTTTTTTTATCCTTTAATTTTGCTTTCGGGTTCGTACTAGACATTAAAGTTATCTTTGATATTTGTGCATTAATTGATTTATATCACATGTTGGCACAAATTTTAAAATAAATTTCTATCCAGTTAAAGTTCTTTACTCTGCATAATAGTATCATTATATCTAAGTAAATAACAAGCATCATACCTAAAACAAAGGATATTATTCAGACCAATGAACGCAAGGTCGATAACATTATTCCAAACGAATGAATCAAATATAAAAACAATATTTTTCATATATTTATCTGAATAAGCAAAAACTGATGAAAATGAAACAAAATTGTTTGCAAAATTCCTCCTTAAGATGTTGTCACTGCTCGGGTTCTGGCTTATCCAAGAACTGCTTCTTCAACCAGTCAAAAGGCTGCAACATGAGCAAATAAGATACAGAACTAAGAAATGAATACAAGAGGAAAATGAATAATTGAGGAAAAAAGAATGTATGCTTCTAAATGTAATAATTCCAAGTCATAGGATGCTCAACAGAAACTTATTGAGAAAGAGAGCTCCATGAGTGGCAGGCTTGTCTCGTATCAGTACGCTACCTGCAATTTGGAACTCACGAACAAACTCTCTCAGTTATTACCTGGGGGTGTCAATTGTTCCCGATTAGCGACTCGACCGGTGTCCGTTTGGCATCTAGATTGCTTTGTTACTATTTCAAAATCCATCTAACTATTACGACAAAACTTTGAAATTGTGATGAAGACCGAGGGTTACATTTTTATATTCTAACGTTCTCCCATCTTGACCCGACATTTTAGCTAATGATATCTTTCATATAATTTAGCACAAGGATGCAAGGTCAACCTTAACTCGCATTATCTTTATGATATGGTATTTCTAGGATACAAACTACAAAATGATCTGTTATAGCTTACTCTAAAAGAATGTTGCATATTAGCTTTAAAAAAAAATTTCTTTACAGTGTTATATGAAAGTTTGCTTGGTTTACCTTACTATTCTCTTATTTCTTCAGTAAGTTGTATCTTTGGATTGATATATATGATTGACACAATTTACGATAACATGCATATCTTCTCTATAAATTTGAGACAGATATAAGGTGAATTTTATATTTAGTGGTATTTAATAAGAATTTTAGTAATGAAATATACTACCTTCATATTTAGAGATATTGAATTCTAATAGTGCTATTACATCATTATCTTTGATCCTGTCTTTAAGAATTGATCCTTCGTTAGTAGTCATACCCCTAAATAAAGTCACACGCAGGGTCGTGATACTATATAAGAAAAAGAAAAAGGGCGATTTTACATTTTTTTGTTTACGCAGAGTCATGACATAGTAATTTTTCTTTTACTTTTTATGAAGAATGTTTCTTTGATTGGAAAAAAATTGTTCAATATATTCTTCAGGGGGTATTCAGTCGGTGTTTCTTTGATAAATATAACTTATGTTAGTGTTAATTGAAGCGATTCATGGACATTCCGAATTTTATTTGAAATGAAAACCGCTTGATTCTTTTAAATAATATCTAAAGATTAATACTTATAAATTATAATCAATTAATGTTAAGCTATTATATTATAGTCTTTTAAGCTATTATATTATAGTCTTTTATTAGTTTTTTTATAATTTAGTCTTCTATCAATTAATGATACTTATGTAATTTTGCTGCCCTAACATATTAGTAAAATTATATGCAATTATTTTAATTTATACAATAACATTAATTTTTAATCTATCATATATATTTTTAAAATTTTATTCTTTAATCGGATATTTTTAATCTGTTATTATTACTATTTTTTACCAATATCAACTTAACTATTTTTAGATTTTGAAAAGGGATAGTAAACCTTAAATTATAAGTCATATTTATATATCTTAATGAAAGAACATCACACAATTACTCTTTTCTTTGCCAAGTTCTAATTTTTTAGCTTTTTTTGTGTAATTTTAAACTTTTTGAGAGTATTTTGTCTAATTTTTAAAACTTTTTGTTTTTTTTAATACTTCATGTAGTAAACTGATACTACGGTGCTATTTCATATATTTTATTAATCTTATTTAAATTGTTGAGGTATAGATAGTTCATAGGGTATTAGGATATGATATAAGTATGATTATGATAGATTATAATTTAGATTAAATATTTAAAATAGTACGCGGTAAATTTGACTATGGAAAGCTTTTCCCGAACTCGTGCTTTTAAAAAGAGTATGATTTTTGTTTTCCTTAATTTTTAATTTTTATAATTTTGAGAATGACTTTTGTCTCTTTAATTTGTTTGGTGGATTTTATAAATATCACATCCACATTATGTACATTTGTAGGTCTACGTTCTTCCTGGGTTCGACCTTTGGGATAAATATTATTTGTCTCATTAATTTATTTGGTTTTTGCATATATGCCTTTTATTTTATAGACATTTGTAAATTTGACATTTAATAATTTTATTTAGATTTACATTTCAATTTAAAGTGTATCATTATCTTCATACTATGTATATCTAATAAAAAATTATCAATTTATCAACTTACTCTTATTTAATGGATCATAATATTTGAATTCCAGGGGTATTTTTGTCTACCAATTTTTTTTTCCAAACTCGTACTTTTAAACAGAGTATGATATGATATGATAGTATGATATGATATGATGTATTTATCTCCAATTTAATTCATATTGTAAATTCCTAATAATCTATAGAGGAAATTCTTTCTTTTCTAAACTTTCTGTGATACTGCGTTACTCTTTTTAATTTATATGTTTTATCTGAGGTGATATTTTTTACGTTAATTTAAAATTTTATTATATTTTTTAACAATTGAAAAAGATAAAAGAGACATTTTAAAAAAAGTAAAAACAGGTATGATCTTTACTGTCCGGCCCAGACCGTCCAGGCTTGGCCGTTTATAAATATAAACAATAAACAAAGATTTGCAACTAATTATAAAGAATCGTGACATTTTCTAATTTAAAAAAGTTACAAGTAAAAAACTTACAAGGTTTTTGTTAAAAAACATCTTTAAAATATGGTCATTATATCGAAACTAATCTTTAATTTTAAATTTATATGTAAACCATGTTTAAAGGTTTTTTGTTGTATCAATCACATGGGTGGTGGTACCCACGTTTTCAGTTAAGCTTTGTAATTGACATCACCTAAGCTTAATTAAGGATCAACTCTTTAGTATTCTTGACATTTGATGTCTAACCATAAGAGAAAAATTGGAAAACCTCATTAGAAAGGTGTCTAGATGATTGATTGTAAAAAAAAACCCTGTTAAAAATTGTTTATGTATAAATTAACAATGAAAATAGAAGGAGAGATTTCCAAAATAGACGACTGCCCAAAATTAATTATTATTTTTTACTCTCTACTAAAATATTTATCATTTTCGACCTAGTTTCAGTCACCTCAGCTAAAAATAGGCCGGCTTTGAAGTACAAGCTTACAAAGTATACGAGATTGGAATCCTTTATACTTTAACAATGCATTAATCTACACGGGATTCGCAATCCCTTGTAATATTTGAATTCCAGGGGTATTTTTGTCTACCAAAATTTTTTCCAAACTCGTACTTTTAAACGGAATATGATATGATATGATATGATGTACTTATCTCCAATTTAATTCATATTGTAAATTCCTAATAATCTATAGACGAAATTCTTTCTTTTCTAAACTTTTTGTGATACTGCATTACTCTTTTTAATTTATATGTTTTAGCTGTGGTGATATTTTTTACGTTAATTTAAAATTTTATTATATTTTTTAACAATTGAAAAAGATAAAAGAGACATTTTAAAAAAGTAAAAACAGGTTTGATCATTACTGTCCGGCCCAGACCATCCAGGCTTGGCCCTTTATAAATATAAACAATAAACAAAGATTTGTAACTAATTATAAAGAATTGTGACATTTTCTAATTTAAAAAGGTTACAAGTAAAAAACTTACAAGGTTTTTGTTAAAAACATCTTTAAAATATGGTCATTATATCTAAACCAATCTTTAATTTTTAATTTATATGTAAACCATGTTTAAAGGTTTTTTGTTGTATCAATCACATGGGTGGTGGTACCCACGTTTTCAGTTAAGCTTTGTAATTGACATCACCTAAGCTTAATTAAGGATCAACTCTTTAGTATTCTTGACATTTGATGTCTAACCATAAGAGCAAAATTGGAAAACCTCACTAGAAAGTGAGTCTAGATGATTGATTGTAAAAAAAACCCGTTAAAAATGGTTTATGTATAAATTAACAATGAAAATAGAAGGAGAGATTTCCAAAATAGACGACTGCCCAAAATTAATAATTATTTTTTACTCTCTACTAAAATATTAATCATTTTTGACCTAGTTTCAGTCACCTCAGCTAAAAATAGGTCGACTTTGAAGTACAAGCTTACAAAGTATACGAGATTGGAATCCTTTATACTTTACCAGTGCATTAATCTACACGGGATTCGCAATCGCGTGTAATTTAGTAGATAATGACATCGTCTTTTATGTCTTAACAAAGTCTATTTGAGTTAATCTCCACGAGATTGGTAATCATGTGGAGTTAACTGAGTAATTAAACTCTACTGGGATTGGTAATCCCGTAGATTTTGTGAATGATTTTTTTTAATGTCAACCTAGTTTCAGTTGACGTGACTGAAAGTAGATCGAAAATGATAAATATTTAGGAAGTGAGCCAAAATGATAATTAGTTTTATAAAATGGTCCATTTAAAATTTTTCTACTTTATAAAATAACCATAGTTTACGAGTGGTTTCTATAAAAAGCGACAATATGCAAGGAATCTGTACACCGCCGTCCCATAGGCCGTCTTTCAAAATTGGGCCAACCTGGCCCAATTTTAAAAGAATATTTGCTTGGCAATGGAGATATATGGCCAGATCAGGCCTTGTTTTTATAGGCAAAATTGGGGCCACTAAACCAGCGAAACACTTCTAAATCAAATTTGGGCCAGCTGCCCAACAGGCCCTGAAACGAGTTCATCGCATTAATTTTCCCTTCAAATAATTTTTTTTTAAAAAAGAACGAAATTTACAGGAAAATGGGAAATAGATCCTGATACCTGAACGATCCAGAAGGCGCCAACGACGCCGGAGACGCCCCAGGCTGCGGCGGCGCAGAAGTCCGCCGCCTGAGGGCGGAGGCGCGGCGCCAGGAACTTGAACGGCCCCAATCCACTTGCCATTTTCGATCCAAAGACTTCTAAATGAGAAATCAATTTCTGTGGTAAAAAAAAAAAATTCCGAGAGAGAGAGAAACGCTTGATGTAGAAAATAAAGGGTGGAAACAATCAAAGAGCTCGTTTTAAGGGATAATTTTCGGTAACACCCTCAAACTATGCCCTTTTTTGCATGTAGATAATTAATATATTGGTTAAATTGTGAAATAAAAGCTTACATTTTCACCGTTTTCACAATTCAGCAAGTATTGTGCG
Organism: Asparagus kiusianus; assembly: GCA_022839385.1. NCBI lineage: Eukaryota > Viridiplantae > Streptophyta > Magnoliopsida > Asparagales > Asparagaceae > Asparagus > Asparagus kiusianus. Next base: position 139,736 of record BQKN01066913.1, read on the forward strand.
AGATAGGTTTTTCGGCTAAATAGCACATAAGTTCCTTATAGTTTCACTCATTTCGCATTTATATGCCCTCATTTGTTTTTCGCTCCCTTTGGTAAACTATAATATATGCCGATGTAAAAATTTTCGCCCGAATGTCCTCGTATGACACTAGGAACATTTTTTTTAGGTAAAATAACACTCAGAAATTAATTATTATGTGAGTGTTGTATGGGAAAATTCGAGTGAAAATTTTCACGTATGCACAATAAAGAGCATTAAAGTGTCAATTTTGAATAACTTAGAATGTATATACGTGCGAAGTGAATGAAACTATACAATATATCAAGTGCTTTCGCGCCTACGTTGTCCTATATGAGTGACATAATAACTTTTCATTTTCTCATTGAATGGCAACACGTCAATTTATTGTAGGATAAACTTCCAAATGTGAGTCAATTCCAAGTAAAGTGAAATCTTTACAAAGGGGCATGCTATTTCCAATTAGCGACAAGCATGCTAAAGGGGTGAATATCCACATCTCAATGGCAATCGGGAAACTAGACGTTAGATAATAGGGGTTTTTGCTTTTAGACCCATTTGTTTACTCCCATTTATCTTTAAGCCCAAGTATTATTATTTGTATCTTTAAGCCCAATTCACCTTTTGTATTTATCTTTAAACTCAATCTTCAAAATACTATATTGTCACCACTTGTTTTTATATTTTGGAGATTGGGTTTAAAGATAAATACAAAATGTGAATTCGGCTTAAACATACAAATAATAGTACTTGGGTTTAAAGATAAATGGGAGTAAACAAATGGGTCTAAAAGCAAAAACCCCTAGATAATATTACCTACGGCGGAGCTCCGCCGTAGTCTCAAGTGGCGTCAAAGGACACCATTGGATTTCCTGCTTTATGCATCTTTTTATTATTTTTACTCGTATTTGCTGCTCAGGGAACCGCTAGAATTAGGATAGGAGACCACTGAAAGGGGTATTTTTCACTAACAAGCACGTCAATATTTGAAATAGATAACAAGTCCACCACCTCTTTTCTCCGTAGATTAGGGTGAATATATTTCACAAAGGGATAATAACACACAGGATTATTCAAAACTCTCCTAGAAAGCGAAGCCCAATCTCATGAACACGCCAGAAGCCCGCCAACACAACACAAGGCTCAAACCATTCCTCTCAAAACACCCTCAGGCTCATCAGAAGCTCAACAGCCCATCAAAATCAAAGGCCTCTTCCATGAAATCCCACCACCAGTCATCGACGCATGACCGTGCATCACCGTGACCGTCTGATCCTTCCACCGTCGGAATATTGCTAACGTATCCTTCGCCGCTGTGCTCCGGGCTCAACAGTGGGATCTTAGGTTGTTTAAGGTCGGCATCAAACTTCGCGTCTGAAGCAAAGCTTATTATGCAAGGATTCTCTTCTTCAATGAGTGTCGACGCGAAATCTATCGGGTGTTTGCAAGTGTGCTCCCCGAAGTATGTGATTATGAACACCGACGGATCTTCCTCGGATTGCTGCACTTGTCTTGTTGCTTTGCATCCCTGATCATGTTTGTGGGTGCACCTGAAGTAGCACCTGTAAAATTTTAAACATTTGAGATCAGTACAATTTTCAATTTTAAACTATTAATTATGTAACGAGTGGTTGTGATACGTTTTAAATCTAGCATTTACCATTTCATCATTCCTAATTTGTACTTAAATAAAAAACCACAACCACCAACTAGAAAATCAATAATTATAACTAAATAGTGGATCCTCCACTACTTTTTTTTAGTAGCGGAGAAGATCCAAATCCAATTTTTGTTAGCGGAAAGATTCAAAATACAAATCTAAACGTATACTTTATCAGCATGACTTTGCCGTACAATCTTCAAACTTTTATTCAAGACAAATCTCAATTATCCACTAAAAAAAATAGACCTTCCTATTTATTTATGTATAATTTATTTTTCCTTTCATACCTTGGGAATTTAGATCTATGTATTCCTTTTTGCCCGTACTTCCGCCAAGAATAGCCATCATCAAGCGACTTCACCTTGATCGTCGTGTGCGAACGAAAGCGAGGTCTGTAAATTAAATTAAATAAAAAAAAAAGCCTAGTCAAGCGAAGAATGTCTTTGCGGATTTAGAAAGTTTTTTATCAAATAATAAGCAAAAAAAAAAAAAAAAAAAACACTACCTCCTCTGACATCCTCCGGTCTTCGTCGACCGGATCTTCCTCCTTCGACCGTTAATCTCAGCCGCGGAATCCACGAACATGAGTGCTCTAGAAAATACACCCAAGATTTCTTCGACGATTGAGCTCAGGTCGTGGTTTTGTTCCAAAAGAGCTCCGAGTTGACTGGCAAGTTCCCGCCCTTTGACCAGCTCTTCGATCGCGGTGTCTTGATTATTTGAAGAGCTCATGATCAGTTCTCTTTCTCTTCCTCTTCTTTTTGCTCGGTCGCTCTCTCCGTCTCTGTCTCTGTCTCTCTAATTAATTAGATTCAGAGAGATTTAGCTTTTAATTAAGAGGGAGAAGCAACGGAGAGGAAGTTAAAAAAAAAAAAAAAGTGACGTCATGGGGGTGACGTAGACGGTGTCGTCATCGCGCGTCGCTGTTTGGAAACTTCGCGGATTGATGCGTCCTGTCTGCTAACAAAATCAACGAGGGTTACGTCGAGGCTTAATTGCGCTTAAGCACCTAGAGTTTCTCCTACTTCTGTGCTTATGCAATCTCGTTTGTTTTTTTATTGGCACTTTTATGTCCTGGAGTTTTTAAATTTTACGCTTTAATATTATTATTATTTAGGCAAATATGAGGGTTTTCTACTGGAAAGATGTTTTACTTATATAATTGCATTGGTTTCTGCTCAGTACTGTAGGTAAACGAGTAGCGACTGTGATGGAGGAATTGATTTTTGAGCTTTGCTACAGGGACCCAAAATATGGGACCAATAAGGGGGACAAGTGAGGTGTCCCCCTCCTATTGAATAATGAGTTGACCATCATTAATGATGGCCAACTCATTATCCAATAGGAGGGGGACACCTCACTTGTCCCCTCTATTGGTCCCATATTTTGGGTCCTTGAGGAATTTCTCTTGATTTTTCCCCTTCATTATTTATATTCCAAATTTCGAGTCAGCTGTCGCATTATAGATTCTCTATAGTTAATCGATTGGCGCGTTCTTTTACTTGATGTACGTTATGTGTTGGTTTGGTTTTATTAGGGACTCCATTAAGTTGTACAAATATAGAATAATTAGGTGAATATTGTTTATGTTCGTTTAATTCAAGTGGACACGTTACTAATTAGCTTGTGCTCCTTGGGATGGGCACCCAACAAATGGATAAGCCTGACGTATAAGCAGAATTAAGCGACAAAGTTGAGGTCTTTGGGCTTGTATATAGGGCAGTCATAAGGTACTAATTACAGAAGGGCACTTGCCCTCTAAATAATCACGTGGGAAACCTAATTATATATGTATGTTTCATTTAGTAGAAATTCTTGGTTACTTATGGAGTAAGCAAAAATGCCTGGGCCCCTATCACATTCTCCCCATTAGTGTCACATGTCCCCTTTCTATTAGAGGTGGTGTAGGCGCTTAGGTGTTCCATGTGTTAGATCTAAAACTCGAGATCTTAAAACCATATAGCCATGATTAATTCAAAGAGATTAAAAGAAACATAAAAGAGCGGAAGCTTATACCTGAATTCATTGATTGATCTTGATTTGGGTTTTGGATCTTCTAACCTTAGGATTTTCTCTAATACCGAATTTCTCTCTTAGATGGGGTAAAGAGAATTAGAGAAAGTTGTAACCCTAGATTAGGGACTATAACCCCTTATTTATAGGTGTTGTACTTTTGCAATTTGGGCCCTCAACAAATCACAATTACAACCTGGTATCTGCACATATAACCCCATGACTTATTTAAATACCCATTAACCCAAATTAATTGATCACTTTAGTGGGTTATCCTGAAAGATAGCAATACACAATAATTAATCATATGTGCCCATAATTAGATTTATTAGATTAAATCCAACAATCTCCCACTTGGGCACCATATGATTCCTTAAATTGTGTATAACCTTATGAGCTCAAAATTGCTATCACTGAAAAAGTATTTCCGAACAATCTCGTCCATTGACTATATCAATATAGGATCAAAGCGGCCTTTGTCACATTTATCGTGACTCGACCCATCAATGGTCACATATACCAATATAATCAAACGACATAGATCAATCATGGATGTGCAGCATGAAAATTACATGCAATGTGATCAGTACATGTCTATTTTCAACTGGTCCTCCTTTAGTGAGGTCAAAACCAAACATAATGTAACAGAGTGTCTTAACTGAATACTTTATTCTGATAAGACAATACAACCAAACATAAAGCACCATAATTACAAACTCCCACTAAATCATGATATCCTCAAATAATACCACACCCATATGAGCAGTGTGCTCATGAAAGACCTTGGGTGGTAATCCCTTAATAAGAGGATCAGCTATCATGGAGTTTGTCCCAATGTGCTCTATAGATATCTGTCCACTCTGTACCCTTTCTTTCACAACCAGGAACTTAATGTCAATATGTTTTGACTTAATTGAGCTCCTGTTGTTATTGGAATACATTACTACAGATTTATTGTCACAATATAACTTTAGTGGTCTTTCCACATTTTCCAAAATGCGCAGTCCCGTGACAAAATTTCGCAGCCATATTCCCTGATTGGATGCCTCATAGCAAGCTACAAATTCTGTTGCCATAGTTGAGGAAGCTACTAGTGTCTGTTTGACACTTTTCCATGATATAGCTCCTCCTGCTAACATATAGATGTAGCCTGATGTAGACTTTTTGCTATCTTGGCATCCAGTAAAATCAGAGTCCGAATACCCAATGACCTCTAACTGTTCTGATTTTCTGTATGTGAGCATGTAATCTTTTGTTTTCTGAAGATACCTCATAACCCTTTTGACTGCTATCCAATGATCCATACCAGGGTTGCTTAAGTATCTGCCTAACATCCCAACAATGTACGCAATATCCGGACGCGTACATACCTGAGCATACATTAGACTTCCTACAGCCGAAGCATAAGGAATCATCTGTATTTCCTGAATTTTAAGGTTACCTTTAGGGCACTGATTGAGACTAAATATGTCTCCTTTAGCCACATGGGTGTCTCCTGGTCTGCAGTCTTACATGCCAAACCTTTTAAGTACCTTATCGATATAGCTCTTTTGTGATAATCCAAGAATACCCCGAGAGCGATCTCGATGTATCTGGATTCCTAATATAAAAGAGGCGTCCCCAAGATCTTTCATCTCAAAATTCTTTGATAGAAATCTCTTGGTTTCGTGCAACATGCCTATATCATTAGTGGCAAGCAATATGTCATCGACATACAGAACCAGAAAAATATACTTACTCCCAC
>BQKN01066913.1:150173-177713 GCA_022839385.1 Asparagus kiusianus
ATATATATATATAGTTATATATAGTTATATATATATATATATATATAGTTATATATATACATAAGTTTTGTTTTTTCTATGCATATATAGTTATATATTTACATACATGTGTTTTTGAGTTTTCATGTTTATAATATGAAATCACATATTTCATATTTACTATTGTGTTTTTGAAACCATTGCATAGAATATGCATTTTTGTGAAAATTTTGTATTCTTAGTTTTTGGACTTAACAATAATCATATACATACTTTGTTAAGTCTATATAATCATTGTGCAAAGTTTCAAAACATTGTTTAGCCAAAATGTCAAAATTCACATGTTTACATTTTCGTGTTTTGGACCATTTTGTAAAATGATGATTTTTCACAAATGGGAAATGCAAATTGAAAAATTCTTTTTCCAACATGTTTATATGTATGATTATAAACTTTTCCCAAGATTTTACATTTTTTGGAAATTGTTTACTATTTTTAAAGAGCCCTCAAAAGTCAGATACGTATTTTTCCAGAACTACAGAAACTGCTTAAGTCTACTCTAAGTCGACTTATCATAAGTCTACTCTAAGTCGACTTGTTATAAGTCTACTATAAGTCGACTTATAAACTGTCTTTTTGCATGTGTTTTTCTTTCTGTCAAGTCGACTTGTGTCACCTGTTAAGTCGACTTATATATAGCCGTTTGAACAGTAACGGCTAGTTTCCAGCTTTAATTATTTTAATGTTTTTAAGGGTTTTGGTTGGGTTTTTGGGGTTGTTTGATGAGCCTATAAATACCCCATGTCCTCATACTTCTAAGACAACTAAGAGAAAAGTTTTAAAGAGTTTTTACAAGTTTGTTTAAGGTTTTCTAAGTGTGTTTAAGAGTTTGGTTTGTGAAGATAATTTCACAAGGGCTTGAGGAGATAATCTTTGGTGTTTGGGCTTCAAATCATCTCTCTCTCACTCTTGTCATTTATTGGAGAAGTTTTCTAAACTCAATCTAGCTTTACATTTTATTGTTTGATTATCATTTTATTAAGCTAGTGTTTATATTGAGTTTAGTTGATTTTATTTATCTCTTTGTACACACACAACCATTGAGCTTATTGTATTTACATTCATAGTATAATTGGGTTGTGCGATTGTGTATCTTAGAGAGTGAGCTTATAATTCGTTCTCATTCATTGTAGAGAACAAACACTTTGTATTGAGCCTAATTGTGAGGATTCACTTGTAATACACTTGTACACCGAGAGAAGTGTGTGGTGAGAGACGGGGTCGAATCCAAGAGGAGTTGTGTCGGTTGACGTGACTAGGGAGAGGTTGTAACCGAGCACTTGAGGAGGAGGACACGGGCTAGGACCAACACTTAGTGTGTGAGGTGTGATTGCATAGTGATTGTATTGTGAGGTGTAAACGTTGTTCGGATGAACGTAGAAAACCCGGTTGTGATAGTGGAGATCTCCTCGAGGTGAGGAGCGGAGACGTAGGTCGTGGGGACCGAACTCCGTAATCATATTGTTTGTTTGTGATTGCATTGGCGCACTTACTTTTATGTTCATATCTTTGTAGGCGTCAAAAAATGCTAATAGATATCCCAAACATAGAAGATCACTCAAAAATCACCTCATACTGTCTTAGAAGAAAAATTAAGACAGATATGAACTGTCTTGCCAGCGAGACAGTCTTTGCTGTCTCGCCAGCGAGACAATGTTTGCTGTCTCACCAGCGAGATAGTGTTTACTATCTCGCCAGCGAGACAATGTTGAAATGGTCAAAACCACCTGGATAACTGCCACACACGTGTCCATTAACTGCTAAAAGACGCGGGAAACATCGTGGGCGAAAATCACGTGAATAACTACCAAAATAACGGAGTTTGAAACGTGGGAAGGCAGTTACAACGAAAACTACCAGGAATATTCCTTTTCCGAGACAGTATTTACTATCTCGCGGGCCGAGACAGCAAACACTGTCTCGCCAGCCGAGACAGTAAACACTGTCTCGCGGCCTTAACTTGCTGTTTTGTTGTTTTTTTAGCTACGTGTCCCAGAGGCTATAAATACCCCCCTAGGATCACTTCTGACGAGGATCGAGCATTTGTTAGAGCAATCCAGAGCAGAGAGAGTAGAGATTTAAGTTCTTGGAGCAATTCCTTGAGATTCGAGCTTTGACTTGATCTTAAGAAGAACGACTATCTTACTTTGATAAGATATTCGTTTCAAATTCTCACTTCGATAAACGAAGGCAGAATCATTAAGCCCCCTCTTCACGATCTGTGATTCGGCGGTCCACGAGCTAAAGCGCTCCCGACACAGGCAAAGTCCCACAAAAACAAGAATCGATAGACGATTTTTGTGTTATTTTCTCAAAAGTTGTAACTTTTCTTTTGTTGTGTAAAATAGGTCTTATAAAAAAGACTATTTCTTTGAATTTATTGTAATCGAAAGAAGATATAATGAATTCAGCAGCAAACCCAACTTTTGACGAAAACAAACTGGCGACCACAGTGGGAGCCAGCGGCCTCGCTGCCGAGGCCGCGGTGTCGCAACCGATCAAGATCATAGTCACTGAAGAGATCGAATATGAGTTCGATCAGGCAAAATTCGAGGAGTACATGTCATCCTCGTCTTCAAAATCTTCCTCGCCGCGCAAGTGCAGGAGGATTTCCTCTTCCAAGAAAGTTCCTAAGTCTTCAATTCCGATGAAGACCGCAGGTGAAAGTTCTTGCCCAACTGTTAATAAGGAATCTACCTGCAACATCTCTGCTCCAAGTGACTCCGCACCAGTTAAGGAGTCGTTGAATCATAGCTCACCGGTGCTGACGAAAAGGGCTCGTCAGAGACAGCGCCAGCGCCGTGCTCGACAATTGGCTAAGGCCATGCAACAAACCGACGGGGTCCATTACTATGCGGACCTAGAGTCGAGGAAACAGAAAATGACTCAGTTGCCTCAACGGCAAAATAATCATATTTCCGTAAAGCTTACGACGGAGGAATGGACCCTTGTCAAAAGGGCTCGTTCAACCCTTAAGGAACGTATACAGAGGCGTCAGGTGAAGGCCGCCCGTGCTCGCGCTCTTCGCCAACAAGCACAAGGAATCAAGAAGGAGATGGTGTCTGAAAAGCCACCAAAGAACCGTAGAATTTGGATACCGAAGACGCCGTAAACATCCGTTCCAGGCCCGTTTACTGCATCACCACCAAAACCCTGGGTTAGCCCAGATTTATCTAAATTTAAAATCACAATGGCAGATCGCCTCGGTCCTTCGGTTACTGTTCATCCGAAAAAAAATCTTTACTGTTCATCCGAACAAAATACTTTACTGTTCATCCGAACATAGTTCTTAATCCAAAACCAGAGATTTAAGATCAAAAAAACCTAATTTTAAAAACTTAAATCCCTACGAATTAATCAAAGATGGCTCTGATACCACTTGTTAGATCTAAAACTTGAGATCTTAAAACCATATAGCCATGATTAATTCAAAGAGATTAAAAGAAACATAAAAAAGCGGAAGCTTATACCTGAATCCATTGATTGATCTTGATTTGGGTTTTGGATCTTCTAACCTTAGGGTTTTCTCTTAAACCGAATTTCTCTCTTAGATGGGGTAAAAAGAATTAGAGAAAGTTGTAACCCTAGATTAGGGACCATAACCCCTTATTTATAGGTGTTGTACTTTTGTAATTTGGCCCCTCAACAAATCACAATTATAACCTGATATCTGCACATATAACCCCATGACTTATTTAAATACCCATTAACCCAAATTAATTGATCACTTTAGTGGGTTATCCTGAAAGATAGCAATACATAATAATTAATCATATGTGCCCATAATTAGATTTATTAGATTAAATCCAACACCATGAACACCAAAAAATTTCTCTTCATTTAGACATTGTATCCAAGGCTTTGAAAAGACTAGATGAAGCCCCCCAAAGTACATGTATGGAAATTGTACTTTGGCCACATATTTCATAGGTTAAAGAGTCTAAGGATGTGTTTGTCAACTTTAAAATATTAGTTTTGTCTTAACTAAGCCAAAATTAAACCATATATCTATGTGTTTAGCATCTTTAGAATAGAACTGGGCTAGACATATGTTATCTTAACTAGGCCAAAGTGGAACCATATAAGGGTTGGTCCATAAAAGAACTAGTTTAAAAGGATTAGATTTGAACTAGTTCAATTTGGACCAAAGTTGTATCATCTAAAATATGTTTTGTCGATTTGCCAAACACACTCATATGGATTAGTCCACAAAAGAAGTAGTTTAGGGGATGGATTTTGTACTAGAAAAAATAGTTTAATTTGGATACAACTTTTGCCAAAATAAAAACAAAGGATTGAACCAAAATTTACCGTTTAAACCAAATTTTATGAACTTATCAAAGACACATGTGAAGAAATGGCGAGCACAGCAACAAAGACCGTAGAAAATGACGAAAGAACAAGTTTGGGTGCTGTGCGGTCGATTGCCAACGTGCACGAGGCTGAGTTCTGTTCTGTATCAAATCACGGTCGACCTCGCGTGGCGCGACGGTCAACCGCCAAAAGTCCAGAGACTCTGGAAAGTTTCTGTCGTTTTAGCCGTCGACCGTGCGTGGTTCTGCGGTCGATCGTGAGTCGGGTCTGCAGTTGAGTTTGCTTTTCTGACCCGTTTCGTTCTGAGTTGACATATAATCTTAATCCTAATTAATTAGGATTATGTAAGGACGTTTTGAGCAGTCTTTGAGAGGGGATTGCTGCATCCAATTGTGGGAGGGTTGTGAGAGATCTAGAGGCTTTGTTTTAGGGTTTATTTGGTAAGATTTGTAACCCTATTTGTATTATCTTGATTTCTAATAGTAAGAACTCCCCCCTCCTTGCCCCGTGGACGCAGATAACTTGTCGAACCACGTAAAATTCGTTTGTCTTGCTGTGGTATTGTGTTTGGCTTATTGGTTGTGATTTATCTCATTCTTGTTCGTGTGGTTTTGAGCTTCCGCCGCGCACAACAAGTGGCATCAGAGCTTCAGGTTTGGCTTGGGGATTGTTCGAAGGATTCGCTGAAGGATTCCTATTTGAAGAGTTAGATCGACAACATGGGAGAAGCAAGCACATTAGGTTCATCTCTTATGAAGGTGATACAGAGTCTGAGCATCAATAACACGAAGATTGATGTACCGAAGTTCGACAGCAAGATTAATTTTGGTTTATGGAGGTGTCATGTGATGGATGCATTGGATGCATAGAATTTGGAGGAGACTCTTGAGTTACAAGAGAAACCCACTGACATGGAGGATAATGTTCGGAAGAAGATGAATAGTAGGGCTTGTGGAGTTATTCGGTTATGCTTGACGTCAGATCTTATTTATGACGTGATGAACGAGACGTCGGCGAAGAGAATGTGGGAAACACTTAATGAGAAGTATCTTACGAAGAGCATTGAGAATCGACTTTACTTGAAAAAGATGTTTTACCAGTTCAAGATGAAGAGGGGAGTTTCCATTAGGGAGCATGTCAATAATTTCACGAAGCTACTTTCAGATATGACTAATGTGGACATCATGGTTGAGGATGAAGACAAGGCGATGTTACTTTTGTGTTCGTTGCCCGAGGATGATTATGAAGCATAAACATGAGGTCCTGGATATTTTTATGGAGTGGAAAAAGAAAGTGGAACTGCAGACAGGTAGAAAAGTAAAGACTATTCGTTCAGATAACGGTGGAGAGTACAAAAGTGATCAATTTCTGCAGTTTTGTCGGAATCACGGTATTAGGCGACACTTCACAGTTCGAGAGATACCACAACAGAACGGGGTGGCTGAGAGATTGAACCGTACCTTACTGGAGAAGGTGCGATGTATGATGACACAGAGTAGATTGCCTAGATTCTTTTGGACCGAGGCGTTGGTTTATGTGAGCCATCTCGTTAATAGGTTTCCGTGCACTACGATACAGGAGAAGACTCCTTTGGAGCATTGGTCTGGTTCGGTAGCTAGTGACTATAAGTCGCTTCGGATATTTGGGTGTCCTGCTTATTATCATATTAGTGATAATAAATTGAATCCGAGGGCGAGGAAGGCAGTCTTTGTGGGATTTAGAGATAGAATTAAAGGCTTTAAGTTATGGGATCCATAGGATAAGAAGATAGTTATTAGCAGGGATGTCACATTTGATGAGGCGTACATGATGAGGTCTCAAGTTCCTCAGCAGGTGAAGAAAGACCAGATTAGAAAGATATCATAACAGGTGGAGGATGATGTGACTCCACCCACTCTAGATAGTATTGTATCCATTGAGGCTCCTTATAGATGTGACACTAGGAGGAGATGGGATGACAGCTGGACAGATAGAGGATACAATGGATTGTGAGACTCAGGAGCAGGGTCATGTTTAGGAGTTTATTGCAGCGAATAGACCTAGAATGGTGATTCGTCAGCCAGCTAGGTATAATGATATCATGGTCGCATATGCATTATCAGTGGAGGTCGTTGATGATATGGTTTCATCCACATTCAGGAAGGTAGAGTCTAGCCCCGATTCGATCAGGTGGAGGGAAGCTATGGATGAGGAGACGCGGTCTCTTCAGAAGAACGATACTTGAGAACTTGCAAAGCTACCTAAAGGTAAGAAAGCTATTGGTTGCAAGTGGGTATATACGAAGAAAGAGAGATCTTCTATTGGGGACATTAGGTACAAAGCCAGATTGGTTGCCAAGGGATATTCACAGCTTGAGGGCGTTGATTACAACGAGGTATTTTCACCCGTTGTGAATCATTCGTCAATTCGGATTTTATTAGCATTGGTGACACATCTTGATTTAGATTTGGTCCAGATGGATGTTAAGACAGTCTTTCTACACGGAGATTTAGATGAGGAGATCTACATGACACAACCTTTAGGATTCAAAGCTGTAGGAAAGGAAGATTTGGTTGCAAGCTGAAGAAGTCTTTTTATGGTTTAAAGCAATCGTCGTGACAGTGGTACAAGAGATTCGGCAGCTTCATGATTGGCCATAGGTACACGAGGAGCCCATATGACCCATGTGTTTACATGCACAAGTTACAGGATGGTGAGCACATATATTTGCTTTTATATGTTGAGGATATGCTTATTGCTTCCAGGAATTCTTTGGCTATTCGAAAGTTAAAAGAGGACCTGTCATCCGAGTTCGAGATGAAGGATCTTGAAGAAGCAAAGAAGATATTGGGTATGGAGATCGAGAGAGACAGGGTGAAGGGGAGATTGAAGTTTACACGGAGGAGTTACTTGTAGAAGATGTTAAAGAAATTTAGCTTTGATGGCAATGCAAAAGCAGTTAGCACTCTATTGGCTCCTCACTTCAAGCTTTCAGCTAATATGTCACCTGTTTCTGTTGAGGATAAAGATTATATGTTGAAGGTTCTATATGCCAGTACAGTAGGTAGCTTGATGTATGCGATGGTGTGTACGAGGTCAGATTTGTCACAGACCGTGAGCATGGTATCGAAGTACACGCATGACCCCGGGAAGGGTCATTGGGAGGCCGTGAAGTAGATTCGATGGTATGTTAAAGGTACCGTGGATGTTGGATTGATTTTTCAGAAGAGTGAAAAGAATGTGCATGATTGTATTGGTTACGTAGATTCAGACTATGCGGGGGATCTTGACAAGCGCCGGTCTACTTCAAGATATGTGTTTACATTGGCAGGAGCACTGGTATGTTGGAGATGTACACTTCAGTCTATAGTGACGCTCTCTACTACAGAGATGGAGTATATGGCGGTAACTGAAGCTGTTAAGGAGGCTTGGTGGTTGCATGGATTGTTGGAGGACTTGGGGATTACACAGGAGACCCTTCGGGTATATTATGATAGCATGTCGGCTATCTATTTGGCGAAGAACCAGGTTTATCATGCACATATAAACCATATTGATGTCAGATTCCACTTTGTTCGTGACGTATTGGATGATGGAGACGTCATATTAGAGAAGATCCACACGAAGGGCAACCCTGCGGATATGTTGACCGAAGTTGTTTCAGGTGTGAAATTTGGTCTTTGTTGAAGCTATTGAACAATTTTCAGTGTTGAGGGTCTTTGGAGGCCATTTGGATAAACTACGTTCGGCTTGATTCCTTGGGCAAGAGGATATGTAGGCAGTCTTGTTTGATGTAGCCGGTTGGATTTGTTGATTTCGATATGGGAGATTGTTTGAGCTCTCATTTGGGTTCCCGACTTGTTGTGGATCGAGTCCATTGAAGTGAGTTGTTTTCACTTCGTCCTGGACGCAACAAGTGGGACATTTGGATGTTTTGATGTCGGCTTAGTTTTGGTAGAAACGTTCGCCGGGGTGGAGAATTGAAGAAATAGCAAGTACAGCGACAAAGACCGCAGGAAATGACGAAAGAATAAGTTTGGGTGTGTGCGGTCGACCGCGTGTGGCGCGACGGTCGACCGCCAACGTGCACGAGGCTGAGTTCTGTTCTGTATCAGATCACGGTCGACCTCGTGTGGCGCGACGGTCGTCCGCCAAAAGTCCAGAGACTCTGGAAAGTTTATATCGTTTTCGCGGTCAACCGCGCGTGGTTCTGCGGTCTACCGCGAGTCGGGTCTGCAGTTGAGTTTGGTTTTCTGACCCGTTTCGTTCTGAGTTGATATATAATCTTAATCCTAATTAATTAGGGTTATGCAAGGACGTTTTGATCAGTCTTTGAGAGGGGATTGCTGCATCCAATTGTGGGAGAGTTGTGAGAGATCTAGAGGCTTTGTTTTAGGGTTTATTTGGTGAGATTTGTAACCCTATTTGTATTCTCTTAATTTCTAATAGTAAGAACTCCCCCCTCATTGTCCCGTGGACATAGGCAACTTGCCGAACCATGTAAAATTTGTTTGTCTTGCTGTGGTATTGTGTTTGACTTATTGGTTGTGATTTATCTCGTTCTTGTTCGTGTGGTTTCGAGCTTCCGCCGCGCACAACAACATGTTCATGTCAGTTATCAAACAGGGGATCAAGTGTGGATTTCTCAATATATTAGGGTTCCTTAATCTTCTTTAGATGGTTAGATCTTGGGCAGAGGATTTAGTCTTGCACACAAACAACACGTGAGAGAATCAGAATTGGGATCTGCGATTATTCCTATGACAATCAAGTCAGTAATGTGCTTGAGTGGAGAAGAAGTTGAGTTAAAATGTGTTTTGCTGTAAGAGATTGCTTACCCTATGCAGTGGACAATTAACAACTTTCTTTATAGCACATCCTGGAGGTCAACTATGTAACTTTGGCCGAGTCCAGGTAGGCAGCTCAACTGACAGATACTTTACATGTGTCAGTTGCAGATGGTATGAGTGACCTATGTGTTTAATATGATTGTGACTAGGGAAGCATAGTGCTGACGAAGTCCAATGAGTCATAAAGACTTTTGGGGTTGGAGCGATGATGATTTTGACCATACATTCAAAGTGATGGTGATCAAATGTTGGCAGGGAATTTGAGGGCGAACCGCCTTTTCGACTCGGCCTTGTGAGAAGGCCGATAAATGATGCCTTTTTATTCGGTCCTCTTGGGTTCGAAAGTTCTCGACCCGACCTTGTAGGATAAAGAAGAGTAGGTGTTGACAATAACAACGATTCCCGAGTAAGGACGCCTTTTGCTTCGGCCCCTCTTAGGAAGGGTCTAGTGTCGATGTTGCTCGAGTCGTCATGCATAGAGTGGGATCAATTTGCTGCTTAGTTAATATTAGACATGTGCCGGCTCTGAGGAAGGAATAACACTTAGCTATTTCTGTATGCAGTAACAACGCGCTAAAAGATTTTCATTGGTATCATTGAGTGATTGAGATTCCAACTGTTCTAAAGTAACAGGCATCTTGCCACATGCAAAATTTTTGTAGTTTCCCGATGTTACAAGGAAGTGCGTACAAACCTATGCTTCATTCTATAATGCGCATCCTTAGAAAGATAAAAGTGTAGGGGGGAAAATAAAAATAAAAGTAACTATAGAAATTTAAAAACTGATGCTGTTTGGATAGGGAATATGATTTCTACGCATGCTGCTTTATATTACTTCTGCTATCATTTATAAACGCTAGCAGAAATTCTTATACTACATAATGAATGAAGGACATATGACTTACCAGGGTCCACTAGGATGATTGGATAAGCTTGCTTCATACTCGGTGGCCCGGCCTAGGATTCAATGTTTTTGCCGGCTTCTTTCTAATTGGGACCGATATGTGGCGGGCCTCAATTATCAGGATTTTCTTTAAGAGGGGTTAGTCAAGGAGAACTAGAAAATAGAACTAGAATAATTTATGGGATAAATTTTTATGGCGTTAGTCAAATAGAACTAGAACTAGAACTAAATTATATAGTGTTAGTCAACTAGCACTGCTAAATAATGAGGTATCCTAGACGGAAAATTCCGTCTAGGCACTGCTAAATAATGAGGTATCCTAGACGAAAAATTCCGTCTAGGACACCCAGAATTCCGTCTAGAATACGCGTCTAGTATGTTTCCGTTTAGGATGTAGTATTCTAAACGGAAATTCCGTCTAGAATACATCCTAGACGGAATATTCTAGACGGAATTCAAAACCATCTAGAATACATCCTAGACGGATTATTCTAGACGGAATTTCCGTCTAGAATAATTCATCCTAGACGGAATTTGATGTTTTTTAATTTTTTTGTTAAAAAGGCATCCTAGACGGAATTTGAGCATCCTAGACGGAATTTCCGTCTAGGATACTATGCTACAGTAGTTTTTTTTACAGAATCTACTTTGGGTGCATGTACACAATATTGAACAATAAAAAATTATATTCATTTTCAACACAATCTAATTATATTCCAATATCAAATCCCATTACATTCAAATAATATATTCACCAAAATAGTAGAGAGATACATAAATTGTTTACAAACTTTTACATAAATTATTTACAATGGCTATGACACTGCAGAAGCTTCTTCAACTCCTTTATCCGTTCCGATGGCGAGATGGTTAGATTCAGGATTCACACTGAAGCATTGGATAACTCCTTTGACTTTAACACTACGAGTGGTGTAGTTGCCACTAGGCTTTGCTGTTACAGCAGAAAGCAACACATAATAAGTTGGAATATATTCAGATTAAAGCACTCCTTAGAAGGAGGCCGTTAATTAGAAAAATGTATGCACATTATCACATGAGTTATCAAAATAAAGATCATATATCAGTGGCCAAATGAAAAAGAAATGGTTTCATAGTATGATTTGCATAATTCAACAAAGCACGTCAAATGTTGAAATAAGGCTACTTTCCTTTCTTTTCCTTTTTGTTTTCTTTAAGGCATACTATTATAGATCATGATCAACTGGCCAATAACAGATCACGGCTGAAGATGCCATTAAACAAATATGACTGCACTGATACACATGGCAGGTGATATTCAGGGTTTATAAGTAGTAGTCAAACTGGGATAGAATCGTTACTCACGAAGGTGTTCATATTACTAATTATATGTTTTAATAACATTTGCACCAAACAAGTTTGAAACTAAAAAATTACTAATTCTGAATTCATGGTTTAGTGTGAACTAGTTGGTTTGGCAGTCACAAAATGTCATAATGTACCCATTTAATCCTGTGCATGCTGGGTAATACCTTTTAGAAAGGAGAACATGTTATGTGAGGTATGCTGATCCTTTTTGAATTTGATGATCCGAGCCTACAATTAATAAAAAAAAATTATCCATCCTATTTTCTACCACACACATGATGTCATATTTCTTCATAATCAACAAGAAGCTCACCAGGCCATTTTGATCTCCAGTAATTTAGTGAAAATAATAGCAGCTTATTCTTTAACTTAAACTAACATAATATCGTATGAGTTAAACATTAAGATTCAGAGAATTTCAACTCACTTGAATGGATCTCCTGATCCGCATGAGAAGGGTAATACATGGAAGACTTTATTTTCTCCATGTAGTTCCTGGTAACTCATCAAAATCAATATTAAGCACAAAGACTCAAGAACCTACTTTTATTTCTACAACGAATTTCATAAACATTCTTTTCAGTAGTAAATGGTGGTCCAAGATAAAACCATGAATCACAGTATTATACCGACCCCAATCTCTTTTATACTAACAAGGACAAGCAACTCCTGGATGACCTGCTATCCATTGAACATGGTGCACTAGATAATTTCTCCTAAATTAATATGGCACTTGACATGAGAAAAGTTAGGCGTGACGAGCAATTCTATCAACTTGGGTTGCATTAAGAAGGATATTTACATAACTAAGGAGTAGTATCAATTATTTATATGCTACCATGAGTACCCGGATACTATTGGTAACTGGTTAAGACAGCATGAATGAAATTATATGAAGAATTAATATTTACAAAATTAGGCATTATCAATATGCCCTGTTAAATAACTGAAATGCTTAGAAAAAGCCATAATTTTCACATGGGAATTTATACAAACACATTGCATGCCATCCAGCTGGAAAAAAATTCAAGAAACTTACAAGCAACTTGAGCTTCAGCGCTGCAACGAGCTCAGGATCAGGGCCCTGAGTACTTGCCAGTGGATCGAAAGCTGGGGATTCCTCGAGCGTCGATGCTCTGCCAATTAGACCCTTATTCCTCTTATGGGTCAGCTGATTCCTCCCTAATTCTGATCGAAATTGGTTCAATTTGATAAATGGGCGGTTATGGTGATGATGAGAGCGACAGTGCAGAGACGAAGGAGGTAGAAGAGGAGAGGAGAGGGTGAGGTCGAGGAGAAGGGTGAGGAGAGGGTAAGGTCGCCAGAGAAGGGGGAGGAGAGGGTGTAGAGGGCGGAGGAGTGGAGGGCTGAGGGG
Source organism: Asparagus kiusianus (assembly GCA_022839385.1). NCBI lineage: Eukaryota > Viridiplantae > Streptophyta > Magnoliopsida > Asparagales > Asparagaceae > Asparagus > Asparagus kiusianus. The sequence goes on from BQKN01066913.1 coordinate 162,982, forward strand.
GAGGTGGAGGGGTCGAGGGCGGAGGAGTGGAGGGCTGAGGGCTGAGGGGATCGGGGAGAAGGTGGAGGGCTGAGGCGGAGGAGTTGAGGGCTGAGGGGCTGGAGAAGGAGAAGTAGAAGGGGGAGGATTTTGGGATCAAATTTTGGGGTGGGGTGGGGTGGGGGGGGGTAGGGATTTCGATTTTGGGGGGAGCAGGGAATTGGGGTTTTTTTAATCTCAGACTAAACATCCTAGACGGAAATTTCCGTCTAGGATACCTGATCATATTAAAAAAATTTTAAAAATATAATAACCGTCTAGGATACTATTCTAGACGGAAATTTCCGTCTAGAATGATTTATTCTAGACAAAATATTCTAGACGGAAATTTTTCGTCTAGTTTAATAGCAAACTAGACGGAAAATTTTTCGTCTAGAATATTCCGTCTAGGATATACGATTTTCTACTAGTGTAGAATCAGATAAAAATTAGAATTGGGATAATTGTACAAAATTATACCACTTTTATCATATTTGTATAGTAAAGAGAGAGTTCTACTCTCTTAAATTATCCTACTAAATCCTGAGAACTAGATAAAAATTAGAATTGGGATAATTGTACAAAAGTTATCCCACTTTCATTATATTTGTATAGTCAAGAAGGCTCAAACACATCCCCTAATTCTCAAGATTTTCCTTAATTAGGGCCTGTTTGGTTCGCGAAAAAAGTACAGAAAGTGGGGGAAAGAAAACTGACATAGTAAAATTTTGAAGTTTTCCTCCACTTTCAGTTGTTTGGTTCGTCAAAGCTATAAAAGAAAGTCGGGGAGAAAATGAGTTGTCACCATATTATTGGATGATGTGAGGGACTTTTAAAGAAAATTTATTTTGAGGTTCTTTTCTTGTGTTTGGTTGACTAAAAAAATAAGGAAAAGACTTACTTTCCTTGTTTAGGTTTTTTTCTTGTGTTTGGTTCATTCTTAAAATTAAGAAAATAGATGAGAGAAGATGAGTTGTCATTATATTATTGGATGATGTGATGCATACTTAGGAAAATAAATTTCCTTATTTTTTTGGAGGAAAAGGATGGAAGGAAAATTTTAATGAGATGAGATGAGTTGTCACCATATTATTGGATGATGTGAGTAAATTTTAAAGATGATAGTAGATGAGATGAGATGAGGTGAGGTGAGTTGGATGAGTTGATTGATGTGACTCATTTCTAGTGTTTAGTTTATTTTTAAAAATAAGAAATGAGATGAGATGAGATGAGTTGTCACCATATTATTGGTTGATGTGGGAGATTTCTAAGGGTGGAAAATGATGAAAGTGAAAAAAACACAAAAGAGTAAAGGAAAGTGAGTTTTAAAAAATAAAGAAAATGAAACAAACATGCCATAAAGGTTAAATCCTCTAGGTGGCAAGAAGGCTCGAATGCAACCCTTCTCTTGCAACCATAAGAGTGCCTAACCAAGTTTTCTCATTTCCAAAAAAAAGGGACTTTGTCACCTATAAAAATCACACATTATGCATTTTATAATATTAAAATTTTCCTTTTTTTTTCGGTGGTTTCTCAAAAGAATTTGAAAGAGAGAAGACCATATGAGAGGGTAACATTGCAAAGTTTATCTATTAGAGAAAAAATAAAGTTAAAATATGTGTGGATACACTCAAAAAAAATTATCATTCAAAATAAAGTTGATAACCTCTACGCACTTAAAATTATTCTCATTAGAAGAATTCCGATGATCACATTTTTATACCCTTATTATCTATTTTGTTAAAATAAAATTATCACTAATAAACATGTTTTATCTTATTTTGCAGGTTAATGAAGAATTAATGAATAAAATCTCAAAAAAAAATCCTCATTTTTTAAACCTTTTATTGAAGCCCGGGATCAAGCCGAGCAATCTTCAGAAGCCGAAGAAATAAGGATCCAATATGAAAAGAAATCAAGTCAAAATCATGTTCAAGATGATTAACCACAGAGAAACAATGATATCTCTTAATCCGGAAGGCGGAATTTAATATATAATATATAAAAATTAGCTATCATAACGAGACGGAGCTACCTACATTTTCAAAATTTTAGAATTCCAATCGGTTGGTCAACTAATTGGCCAATCAGTTGGTTAACCGATTGGCCAATTGGTCGACCAACCAATTAGTTCGTAACAAACTTGTTTTATGGCTAAGATTTAATTCTTGGAGCCCAAGTAAAATCTAATAGTTCTTGTTGCTTGCTGTAGGCTATAAATAGGGGTGGAGGGTGAAGGGTTTAAGTGCGAAAATCTTTGTAAAAAATCTATTTGGAGAGGAGAGATACTCTTAATTGAGAAGACCTTTTAAAAATTGTAACTTTGTTGCAATTAATAATTTTTTTCACCTATTTATATTTTTCTTTTCTTCTCTTTATTTAATGATGAAGATGAAGATGAAAGTTTACTTTCAAGAGGCTAGAACCCTCTTGCAATGTAAATTTTCTTTTTATCTTTTATTTTATTGTAATTTTTTTTCTTGTTTAAGATATTCAAGGGGTTAGAATCCTCTTGTTTTAGATTTATTTTAATGCCTTGTAAAACAGATTTACTTTTATGTCTTCATTTTCTTGTATTTTGTAGTATAAATTTATTTTCTTGTATAATTTAGATTTTATTTTTTTGCATTATTCTCCAAGAGGCTAGAACCCTCTTGGGAATTAGTTTTTATTTTCATTCTTTTCCTCTCATTCTCCAAGAGGCTAGAGCCTCTTGAGAATTAGTTCTTTTCCTCTCATTCTCCAAGAGGCTAGAACCCTCTTGGGAAATAGTTTTTTTTTCCTTTCATTATCCAAAAGGCTAGAACCCTCTTGGAAATTAGTTTTTATTTTTATTCTTTTTATTCTCTCTAGTATAGGTTTTATTTCTTTATTTTTATTTTTAAAGATGTGGAACTAATTCTTGTAGAAATTCAAGAATTGTATGAGACTAGTTTGATTTTTTTTTTATAATTTATGAATTATTCTCTTGTGCTTAAAACGATCATTCTTAGGATAATTAAACAGAGAACTAATATGTAGAAGAAGTTGATAATCTACGTTTATCTTAAGTGGTTTGATAGTTTGTTAGGGGGGACACACAGGTCGGGACCTAAGCACTAACTGGGTCTGCCGGTCCAAGCACATAATAACGATATTGTCCCCAACTTAAACACCTTTGGGCCACAGGTGTGGGGTTTTAACTTAAAAGGCCTCGTTACTATGTAGACACAATCCCCCACTTATATACACATGTTGAGTTCTACAATTTTTCCATGTGGGATTAATGGTTTGGACCAACCATTCTCAACAATCTCCACCTTGGTTCAAACAAGTTCACCTTGGTTCAACCTTGAACTAACACCGATCCACCCGACTCTACCTAGACCTATACCTTAGTCCACCATGAATCCACCTTTGAACTGTCCATGTAGATCACCACTCAACATTGTCCGCAAGATCGTCCACCTTTGGTCAATGCACATCTCGAGGTACACCCTATTTCACCTTGCTTGAGGAACCTGCACAACCATCTTGACAGCCCATGGTGTACGTAGGACTATAGCGACTCTACCTCCAGCTTCTCCGAGTCTAACTCCACCATAGGCTCCATCGAGTCTAGCTACTAGGATGCTTTTTTGTAGTGACTCATCACCTTAGGTTTTACCGAGTTCTTTCTGACTCCACTAAGTCCAACTACCGGTACTGCTTCACAAGTGCGTGGATTTACCATCAAGCTCTGATACCAATTGTTGGGCGCAGAGTCACGCCCTCATGCCGCGGAAGCAATATAACCTGAGAGAAAGCCCTGACTTTTGTTTTCATAAAAGTTCAAGCCAACCTCTATGTTCCTGTTTCACAAAGGAAACAAGAACAGAAGTGAAATATCTCAACAAAGTGAGATGTACACTCTTCCTCTCAGTAGTTCTAGAACTGAATGTCGAGGGAACCTACAAGCAATAGCCAACACCCAGAAAATAGTAAAGACACGAGATTTACGTTGTTCGGCAAACTTGCCTACGTCCACGGGAGGGGTGAGGGGAGATTCCACTATGAGGAGAACAACAACGACTTGTACAACCCACAAGCTAGTCTCAAAAAAGAAGATTTGATTTTTACCCAAGAAGAAATTGACCTCTCTCTTGTAAAATCTCTCCTCAAGATCTAAGTTTTCCCTCAGATCTAAGTCTCCTAAACTCTTTGTTTTTCTGCAACCGAAAAAGCTCTTTTTCTCCTCTGCGTTTTCCCCGCACAAAACCCTAGGAAAGATGAGTCTGTATTTATATTAAACACAATGCATGCAAACCCGGCTAGATAATTGGCCCAAAATCGCTAAGCTCCAAGCCTGGAAAAACCCGCGCTCGTGCTCGTGCCAGCGCTTGCTATCTCGCGCACTCGTGAGTGGGTGGGCCCTAGGCCCCATTCACATAGGTTATGCTTATGAATTCTAGAATTGATATCTAGTTGTTATTCTTTTCATGAATGTTAATTTTACTAAAATGATAATTTGATAGGTTATGCTTTCCTTAAGTGGTTTGATAGTCTATGCTTAATAAATTTAAAGTAAAACATGATAAAAAGAGAATAGTTCATAATCTATAAATAAAATTGGCTAGTGGATTTAATTCTAGATTCCTCGTATCTCTAATTGAATCCTCCATATTTACTTTCTTATTTTTTCTCTTTATTCTTGATTTTTCTTTTTTGTTTCTTAATTTTATTTTTTTCTTCATCTTTCTTTCTCCTCTCTTTATCTAGTTTTGTTTTATTTACATATTATCACATCCACTCTCTTTATCTCTCCACAACCACAATCATTTTATCACTTCTAATTGTTCATAAATACAACTTAAGAACCAAATTTGGTTATCTTCTACAACACATTCCTCGTGGGATTCGAGAATCTTTTATAATATAACTTGATAGTTGCGCACTTGCAACTTAGGCTTAATTTATTACCCTATCAAAGTCATCAAGAGCTTAACAAATAGTAAAACCACTTACAAGTGGAAAATATTGAGAATAGAGTTTGGTCACTTAGCATTTTAACTTGGGGGGGGGGCGGCCGTGGTTAGTCAAGGAGAACTAGGAAGTACAACTAGAATAATTTGAGATAAAATTTTATGGCGTTAGTCAAATAGAATTAGAACTAGGATAAAATTATACAATATTAATCAATTAAAACTAGATAAAAATTAGAACTCGGATAATTGTAAAAAATTATCCCACTTTTGTCATATTTGTATAGCAAAGAGAGAATTCTAGTCTGTCAAATTATGTAACGTTTTAGGCTAGAGCTAGGTCGTAGAAAACTAGAACTCTCATATTTATTATTTTTCAAGTTTTCTTCCTTTGTCCTCTTCAAACCACACCATAAAATCACATCGCATAATCTTTTTTAACTCTTCTATTTATATATGCTATTTTATTTTTAACTTGAATATTACATTTTTTGTACTTAATTTAAATTAAAAAAATTACAAATACATACTTTATTAAAAAATAATTTAAATCAAGAGACGAGGGAAGGGTACTTGGTGAAAAGAATCTTTAAAAAAACTTTGATTTTTAGATTTATATTTAAATAATAATTCCAAAAAATTTATTATTATAATACAATATCTTATAATATAGCCAATAGTTATTCGATATTGCCTAATATTGAAGGAAATATATGAATTAATAATAGTAAGTTTAAATATGTAAATAATGGCCTTATCATAAAGATTCATAAATTATATACTTCGATTGCCATAAATTATCCTAAACCATGCAAATGTGCGCAGCGGAAATTTCGTCAGAGTTTCTGGTACACAATAAGAGAGAAAGTTCAATAAGAATTCCCGTCTCACCAAGAAAACAAGAATTTGAAGCGAATATCTCAACAAGGTGAGATATCGGCTCTTCCTCTCATCAGTTCTAGGACTGACTTGTCGAGGGATCCTAAAAACTATTATAATGACCACAAACACAAACAAACAAATTTTACGTGGTTCGGCAAACTGCCTACGTCCACGGAGCAAGGAGGGGGGAGATCTACTATTAAAGGGAGAGATACAACTAGGGTTTATAATCACTTAATCTAAACCCTCACACAAACTCTCAAACCTCTCATAAAAGGGGATGCTAAAACCTAAAAGACGGCTGCTAAAAAAAACACCTTTTCTTCCCAAAAGGAGCTGCTGCATTTTTTTTCTGCACGAAGACCTCTGTAGCCGCCGTTAATTTTCTCGTTCTCACCTTCTGCCTTCGCTCCAAAAACCTAGGAGCAAATCTCGTTCCTATTTATAGGAAAATAATCCCAACCAAAAACGCGTGTACGCGTTCTCAACAAAACCGCGTTAAAGAAACACGTTGTAACCGCGTTAACCAAAAATGCGTCAAATGATGCGTTCACGTCTGCGTTCACGTGGGTGGGTATGGCCTCCACTGATCCCCAACGTGTTCACAATTCTTCACCTCGGTGAAGTTTTCCCAAAACTGAGCCGACACCAATCAAATCAAATGTCTCACTTGTTGCATCCAGGACGACGTGAAACAATTCACGACAACAGACTCAATCCATAACAAGTCGAGACCCAAACGAGAATGCGAATACTCTCCAAATGTCGATATCAACTCATAAATCGGCTGCATCATAAAGACTGCCTACGTATCCTCTTGGCTAAGGAATCAAACCTTCACGTACTTCACCCAAATGGCCGCGAACGACCTCAATCAAATAGAAGAGTTCACAACCCTTCTCCAATATCATCAACTCCGTGACTGATAGCACCTCCAATGACCTCAAAGTGTAACGAATCAAACACCTCCACCTGAGGTGAACCAATGGCCATATCCAAACTACATCTATTAGCTGCACTCGAATCAAAACCCAACTCATCATCTGCATCCAAAACCAAATGATCTCCAAACCGTGTCACCTCAGCTGGAATCCCAAACGATGTAGTATGATATGGAGTATGTGGAGTAATCTCCACCCAATATGAAGTAGCATCAATCTTCACCTGCTGCGATACAACTAAGGTCTGTCCAAAACTCTCCACCTGCTGAGAGTCAATTGCCTTCCTCATCGAAGCCTCATCCAAAGTGACACAATCAGACCTATCTTCCAATAGAGTTTTACCTCCAATCACAGCAGTTGACAACTCTTTAATAGGATGACCCAAATATATCGAAGCCTCGGTCCAGAAACTCTTCTGCAAACCATTGCTTGACCATAAACACCGATCCTCCTCCAGCAAGGCACGGTTCTCCAAATTTGCCACCCTATCTGGTTTCCCTAAGATTTCCTTTCCAACGAAGTGTCTCGAAATGCAGGAGCTCGGATCCAATACAGCAACAGGTCCATCTTGTACCTCACACCAAAATCAGAATGAAGTATCTTCACATTTCTGTCTATTATACACTTCTTCAATCTGTTGGCGACTACTAGGACTTTATCCAAAGGGGATTTAGTTTCAACTCAAACACGCCTAGAACAGCCACTAACAAAGGAAACCAAACGTCTATTACCTTCCAATGATGCCCCCTTGGAAGGCCCCCAAACATCCACGTGAACTCCTCCAGAACGACACTTAGCACGGTGAATAGAGGTGCCAAACTTCACCTCGGTCTTCTCGCTCACATCAACATGTTCACTGGACTTCAAACTGCAGGTCTTCACACCCTCTTTCAATCTATGCGAGGAATCAATACTGGAATGACCAAGCCCCAAATACCGTAGTCTAGTCGAATCAATAGAAATCGTCAGTTCTCCACCTGCCACTATACCTCCAGTCAAGTAATACAGGTTATTCCTCCTGACGCCCTTCTTTACAATCCAAGAGTCTTCCACAATCTTGAGAACCATGTCCTCAATTCGAATATTCAGACCCTCTCCAACCAAAGCTCCAATCGAGATCAAGTTCTTCCTCAAAGAAGGAACATATCTCACATCATTTAACTCCCTAACAGTCCCGTCAAACATTTTGATGTGAATTCTTCCTATCCTAAGGATCTGGCATGCACTGTTATCAGCCATGTACACCACACCACTATCTAGTTCCTCAAAACTGGAGAACCATTCTCTTCTAGGACACACATGATAGGTCGCACCACTATCCAACATCCACTCGGATTCCTCCGAATAGCTACATGTAGGACTGATAGAAAGCGAATAAATAGAAGAGTCAGAAATATTACCATTCGATATGATGTTTGCTTCTGATGATGGTTGCTTTCCTTTTCCCTTCTGCTTATTCTTCATCCATTCGTCGAGCTTTGGGTAGTCTTTTTTCTAATGATCAGTCTCCTTGCACCAAGCACACTGATCTTTTCCAATTGTAGGATGTCCTACTCTAGACTGTGACTTCCAATTCTTTCGGTTTGGACCTTTCCCTCTTACGGCCAATGCCTCTGCTACCGACTCAGTCGAAGTCTCCTTATCCTTCTTCCGAAGCTGATAATTCACCAGTGCAGCAGTGACCTCACTATACGAAAGAAATGCCTTCTCATTAATCAGAGTAAGGACGAAGGTCTCATATTCCTCGTCGGGCAAGGAACTCAACAACAGCAACGCCTTGTCCTCATCTTCAATCATGACATCCACATTCGTCAAATCCGCAAGAAGCTTTGTGTAGGTGTTCATATGATCTATAATTGAGGTTTACTTCTTCAACTAGAAATGATAAAGTCTCCTCTTCAAATGCAAGCGGTTCTCAACACTCTTTGTCAGATACTTTCGAGAATCTCCCAAATCTTCTTTGCAGAAGTCCCATTCATCACATCATATTTTAGATCTTGAGTCAAACAAGACCTAATCACACCACACGCCGTTCGATTCATCTTCTTTCAAACCTTCTCTTCAATGTCATCTGGCTTGCCATCTAACTCCAAGGTATCTTTCAAATTCTGCGTGTTTAGCGCATCCAAAACCTCTCATCTCCATAATCCAAAATTGTTTGCGTCATTAAACTTCTCCACATCTATCTTCATAGAGTGGATATTCAAACTCTGAATGGTCTTCGCGCCAGAAGCACTACCCTCGACACCCGAAGCACCTTCTTTCCCCAACATCTTACTCAACGCATCAACGAACGAAGAATAGATCCAAAACTAAAAAGATAGAGTCTTTACCAAAAGATCCCACCTTTATCACCAAACGAAGCCCTAGACGGGCCTCCAAATTGATCTACTCCTCCAACCAAACCCTAGATCTGGAACCTGGGCTCTGATATCACTTGTTGTGCGCAGCAGAAATTTCGTCAGAGTTTTTGGTGCACAATAAGAGAGAAAGTTCAATAAGAATTCCCGTCTCACCAAGGAAACAAGAATCTGAAGCGAATATCTGAACAAGGTGAGATATCGGCTCTTCCTCTCATCAGTTCTAGGACTGACTTGTCGAGGGATCCTAAAAACTATTACAATGGCCACAAACACAAACAAACAAATTTTACGTGGTTCGGCAAACTGCCTACGTCCACGGGGCAAGGAGGGGGGAGATCTACTATTAAAGGGAGAGATACAACTAGGGTTTACAATCACTCAATCTAAACCCTTACACAAACTCTCAAACCTCTCATAAAAGGGGATGCTAAAACCTAAAAGACGTCTGCTAAAAAAAACACATTTTCTTCCCAAAAGGAACTGCTGCGTTTTTTTTCCTGCATGAAGACCTCTGCAGCCGCCGCTAATTTTCTCGTTCTCACCTTCTGCCTTCGCTCCAAAAACCTAGGAGCAAATCTCATTCCTATTTATAGGAAAATAATCCCAACCAAAAACGTGTGTACGCGTTCTCAACAAAACAACGTTAAAGAAACGCGTTGTAACCGCGTTAACCAAAAACGCGTCAAACGATGCGTTCACGTCTGCGTTCACGTGGGTGGGTGTGGCCCCCACTGATCCCCAACGTGTTCACAAACAATTGTCACATCAAAATATCTCGCTTTAAAAAATTACTCTCAATTATCCTACTAAGATATCCCAATTTCAAAAATTTATCCCATACTAACAATTGTCCTGGTTCTAGTGAAAATATTCCGGTTGACTAACCCCCCTAAGTTATTTACCTTGCAAGGCTAATAAATTAAGAAATATATCTTAGGTATCCTAGGCATATTAATTGCCCTTACTCAGAGCAAAGATGGGGTTTTTTTAGGAGGGGGGGGGGGGCCCAGGCAAATGAAAGCACTCCACGTTGTATTAAAGCGACAAATTAATTGAGACCTTGAATTGAAGAACCAATTAAGAACATGAAAATAATATATTATTAGTTCACACTTGATAGAGATGGTGATTGAGAAACTAAAGATAAACCCAAGTGAACGCATCGTCTGTTATAGCGTTAATTGCAAAAAGACCCATATATTGTCACCTAATTGCCAGTACACTCTCTGAAATTGTGTTTGTAGCGAATTGATAAACCTACTGAGTGAACTTTTTCTTTTACTCTTAAAATTGACTAAAGGCTTTAGGAGGTGGATAGAGCCCTTACAGTTCAATTGGTGATCACGACGGACGCTAAAGAGTCTATTCAATAAATAAAACTAGGGAGGGTCTATCCACAATTAAGTGTACATCATAAGATAAGACGAGGATGGGAACAGTTGAAATATAGTTCACTGAATTGATTAATATTAGGATCCTTAAAGTTGGAAACAGATATATGTACAAATGTGAATCCCCACTTAGTAATAACAATATTCATGAAGCAATTGAATGAGACAAGGACATAAGCTACCAGTGTTAGGCACCGGTTTAATACGAATGTCCTCCGAAGGACTTTACACGCACTAATAGCAGTATGAACACATGCAAGTAAGTCTTCAAGACGACGGTACCATGAGATCTTCGATCTTAAGAAAGATTAATGAAAAAAATTGATAGAAGAGTATTTGTGAAAAGTAAAAGGATATATAAAATCATAAGAAGATTTACAGATGTACAAATATGTCAGTAAAAGTTTTGATTATAAACAAGGATTCTGGTGCACATGATAGCCCCTATGATGGCATAAGTCCACATTTTATGTTGGGGATATATTTTAAATCCTAAATGTGGACTAACACCATCATGGGTGGTTCTTTGCAAAATGGCAAAAGGTATAGAGGGTTTTCTGCAGTTTCAATATATAGTTGTTCAGGGTTTAATGCGTTTTTTAGAAGTTTTTGAGGGTTTACTGCAAAATGCTTGTTGTTCTTGGGGTTAAATATAATTTACCTAATTAATAAATGCCTATAGGTTTGGTGCTCCAAAATGGAAAATGATAAGTGTACTAAAGAGTTGTACTACTCTCATACTCCAAGACATAATGAAGTAGTGGTGTCCATTGCAACTCATAGTTTACTTTTGCAATTTACGAAAAAAGATCCCTCTTTAGTGTGTGTGCATTAGTAATAAACGAAGCATCCTAAACGGTTTATCCTAGATGGAAAAAATTCTATCTAGGATAATGGAAAAAATTCTATCTAGGATGAACGCATACTAGAAGAAATTTTTTCAGTATAAAATAATCCATCTAGGATGAAACATCATAGACGAAAAACCGTTTACATAATATTTTGTAGGCGAAACTTTTTAAATTAATTTTTTGTCATGGGTCACACTATCCTAGACGGAAATCTCAAAACCTAGGAAAACCCTAGCCTCCGCTGCTGCTCCGCCACAGAAACGCCACTCTACTCGCGCCGCCTTTCTGCCACTGCACCCGTGCCGCCTTGCCGCCGTTGCACATGGGCTGCCGCTACACCCACCTCTACTGCTCCACTGAATGCCTCTTGCCACCTGCCTCCGCTGCTCTACGATCGTGCTGACACTTCATCACGCTGCTCTACTCGCGCTGCTCTGTCACCAACCGCTTGCCGACCCATCTCCACCTCTCCACCCCCCTCCGCTGCCGACCACAGCGATGGCCAGATCTCGCCTAGGACGAGATGAGCATTGAAACAGACATATTTGAAGTTTTGAGGTAAAATGTCAGATCTTTAGATGTTGTATTCTCTTGCATTTTTATTTTTATGGAAATTTATGTTTGAATCACATCTCTTTTTCAAAATGCAAATCTGATGATGATGTCTTTGCTGCGTAAAAGTTGCCACTACCACCCCATATCATCCTCTCCCTCATTTAAGGTGTGCTTCATAAGAAATATTAATTTTTTTATAATTTATGCAGTTTATTATTCAATTATATTTGTGTTACTCACCCTAATCAAGTTGCATTTTGCCATTCATAACATTGATTATTTAAACACTAATTTAAACCATAATAACACTAATTGAACTACATTTAGCCCTAATAATTCTAACCCTAATTGAACAAAATTTAGAACTTAACCGTAAGTTAAAACCCTAATTGATAATGTTTGATTCATCGAAAAATTAATTTTTTTTGAAAATAGTGTGATATAACACAATAATGTGTTATATATCTAATTTAGGTGAATAAAAGATAATTAACGTTATCTTAGACCCCATCCAATAATTATTGTCATTTTTTTAGACTTCTAATATAGGATAGATGACTTAGTTTGGCTATGAAATTAAGTTTTCCTTCCAAAAAGCAAACATATATCTTACGTTATACGTAGAAATAAATGTCATTAATTATTGGATTTGTCCAATATGGATGGGTTAGGAATATATTAGTGCATCATCTATCCTTGTATATTTGTGCGTTTTTGTTTCTAGAAAATATTAGCAACACATACTCGTTGTTCTCTGTGTAGAATAAGCATATGTTGTTTTACGTTTTGGTCCATTGCCGATATGCATAACTGTTAGACCCTAGAGGGGGGTGATTAGGGTCTTATGCTAATCTAATCCGATTTAAATGCCAATTAAAATTACTTAACAAATATATTCTTGCAAAATAGATATACAAAGAGTTATGTGCAAGAATATGCAATATACACAAGGTGATATATCCTATATGATAGAAATACAATATGATATATGCAAGGATATAAAATTAACACAAGGGTGAATTAATCATAAACTAGATAGAGAGAAAAACAACAATGAGCAATTGACAAAGGCAATATGAATAATAAGCACGAATGTAAAAGTACGCCAATGCAATCACAAACAAAACGATATGTTTACGAGGTTCGGTCCCCACGACCTACGTCCCCGCTCCTCACCTCGAGGAGATCTCCACTATCACAACCGGGTTTTCTACGTTCACCCGAACAACGTTTACACCTCACAATACAATCACTATGTAATCACACCTCACACACTAAGTGTTGGTCCTAGCCCGTGTCCTCCTCCTCAAGTGCTCGGTTACAACCTCTCCCTAGGCACGTCAACCGACGCTACTCCTCTTGGATTCGACCCCGTCTCTCACCACACACTTCTCTCGGTGTACAAGTATATTACAAGTGAATCTCTTAATTAAACACAATATAATAAATGATTGTTCTCTCTAACAAGGTGAGAACTCAATTAAGCACAACTCTAAGTCACAAATCCCACAACCCAAAATATACTATGAATGTAAATACTATAAGCTCAATAGGTTGTGTGTGAACAAAGAGATAAAACAATATAAACTCAATATTAAATCTAGCTTATGAAATTAAGAACAAAACTTATAAAATGCTAGAATTGAGTTTAAGGAAACTTCTCTATAGATGACAAGAGATGGAGGGAGAATAGTTGGAAGCTCAAACTTCAATAGATGATCTCCTCAAGCTCTTGTGGAATTGATTCACAAAATCGAAAACATTCAAATGCTTAAAAGCTTATAAACACACTTTAAACAAACTTAAACCCTTGATTAAAACTTTTTTAAACTTGTTTTTAAAACTCTCTTCATTGACCTGAAAAAACATCAGCAATGGGGTATATATACCCACTCAAAGCTCAGCCAAAACCCCCAAGAAAAAGACAAAAAGACCCAGAGAAAATCGGCTCAGAAAAGAGCCGTTAGAAAGCAACGGTCACATAGTCGGTCGACCGGAAATTCTATCGGTCGACCGCTATCCAGGTGGAACACGAGAAAAACAGGCTGAAACAGCTTCGGTCGACCGACGTAATTTTCGGTCGACCGATGAGAGCTCTCGGTCGACCGTACCGGTCGACCGACAGACTCTCTGTCGTCCAATGCCGAAAAACCAAACGAACGGTCGACCGGGTCGGTCGACCGAAATCTGACACAGCTGAAAAAACAAGTTTTAAAACATATTTTTTGACTTTTGGAAATTTGTTAAAAATAACAAATGAAGTCCAAAAATTATGAAACTTTGGGAAAAGTATATAAACATGTAAATGAACATGTTACAAAAAGAATTTTCCAAATTGCATTTCCCATTTGTGAAAAATCATCATTTTGCAAATTAGTTCAAAACATGAAAATATGAGATACTTGAATGTTGATGTTTTGACATAAACCAACTTTTGAAACTTTGTGAAATATTTTTATTGACTTAGTAAAACATGTATAAACTGATATTGAGGTCTATAAACTAATAAGACAATTTTTTCACAAAATTGCATATTCTATGCAATGTTTTCAAAAACACAATAGAGTATGAAACATATGATTATATATATGAATGTAAATTTGTTTCATATCTATATAGCTAAACTAAAACACAATAATAAATATAAAATATGTGATTTCATATTATAAACATGAGAACTCAAAAACACATGTATGTATATATATGAAACTATATATATGCATAAAAACCAAAACTTGTGTGTATATATATATATAACTATATATATATACGAAGAAACCAATAAAATGTG
>BQKN01066913.1:187687-232792 GCA_022839385.1 Asparagus kiusianus
ATTTGATGGGGGATAAGCTATCTATTGTGATTTTTAGACAGCCTACACTCTAATCAGTTTCTAGTGCTCCAGGAATATCGATCGAAGCTTTCAATTTGTGAAAACATAAGTCCTTTATCAACAACAATAATGGTGTTTTCACTGATATCTAATGAATGCTAAACAGGTCAATTAGTTTTCATTGATAACATGAGTCCTTTATCAACATCAGTCTTCCATGTATTTTATGAATTCCATATTCCAACTAAAAGATTTTCCTTTAGTTATTTTCTTCTTGTTAATTCATTTGAAGTTAAAACTGTTATGTTGGCGTCCTAAAATGTCCCAGAATTGAGGATCCTTGAAGAGCAAGCATTGTGAAATTACACTGCCTTGTGCTAACAAAAAGAGGATACTATTGGATATAACAACTCCTAAATGGTCTAAAACTAATAGGCCTTTGAATCCTCACTATTCTTCTAACAAGAGTATCCTGGAGCATGACACTATGTTTTCAACGTAAAGGTTGAGTCCACGCTCAAATAGTGGCGGCATGAGTTGAAAGCCTCAACATATAATAAAAATATAGCAGATTGGCATGGGTTTTAAATGTTGATGATAGAGTGGACTTTGATCATTTCACACCTCTTCTTTCTATTGGAGTACCGAGTCAGCACAAGTATTTTTCATTTTAATTTTTCTTATTAACAAAGATTGTAGATTCATTTCATGTTTAGTAATAAACTATTTATCGTAGAATAAATATAAGAAGGGATCGGCGAATTGAAATAGCAAGCACAAGTTTGACCGCCACATGGGATCGACATCGTTTACGAATCTTGAGTATGGTTAATGTCCAGACATAGTATATTATTTAAAGTTTTATATTAGTTTATTTTATCAATATAGCCCACCTCTTTTAATTTTTTATTGGCAGGGGAAGCCGATAATGCCGGTCAATTTAAAGGCAAAGTTAGCTTATTGTAACTTTCGCTCGACTTATAAAGATGAAGATAAGATTAAGAAAACATGTTGTTGGTGGTAAATTTTTTTAATAAATCATTATATAATATGTATTTTGCTGATTTTCATTTTTTATTAGCCAATCAATTATATAACTTTTTTTCCTTATGTGATTTAGGATAATATTGATGATGCGTCATAAGCGACAACATTATGTGCTATTCAGGAAGAAGTTGATGATCCTCATATCTTGTCTAGGGAGGAAAATGACACCATTGCTATGAATGTTATGAGGTATAATAACATGCACATATTTTCATTGATGGGTGTTGGAGCTATACTGGGCACACACACAATATCCTCCATGATGTCCTCACTGATAGGATTTTAAATAATAACCAAAGTTGCAAGTGCACAACTATCAAGTTATACTATAAAAGATTATCGAATCCCACGAGGATGGTGTTGTAAGAATTAAACAAAATTAGTTTCCTAAGGGGTGTGTGTGTGACAATGTAGGATTGTTAAAAGTGGTTGTGGAGAGATAAATAGAGTGAATGTGATAATATGTAAATAAAACAAAACTAGACTAAGAGGGGAGAAAGAAAGATGAAGAAAATAAAGGAAAATAAAATCAAGAAACAACTAAAGAAAAATCAAGAATAAAGAGGAAAATTAAGAAAGTAAAATATGGAGGATTTAATTAGAAATATGAGGAATCTAGAATTAAACCCACTAGACAATTTTACTTATAGATTATGAACTATTCTCTTTTTATCATATTTTATTTTAAATTTATTAAGCATAGACTATCAAACTACTTAAAGAAAGCATAACCTATCAAATTAACATTTATAAAAAGAATAACAACTAGATAGTAATTCTAGAATTTATAATCATAACCTATTAAACCACTCAAGATAAACATAGATTATCAAATTCTTCTTCTACCTATTAGTTCTCTAGTTGATTATCCCAAACATGATCATTTTGAGTACAAGAGAATAATTCACAGATTATAAAAAATCAAACTAGTTTCATATAATTTTAGAATTCCTACAAGAATTACTTCCACATCTTAGAAAATAAAAGAAAAAAAATAAAATCTATACTAGAGGGATCAAAAGGAAGAGAATGAAAATAACAACTAATTCCCAAGAGGATTCTAGCCTCTTGGAGATTAAAAATAAAAAAATAAAAATAAAAACTAATTCCCAAGAGGGTTCTAGCTTCTTGAAGAATAAAAGGAAAAAAAATAAATAAAAACTAATTACAAAGAGGGTTCTAGCCTCTTGAAAATAATGCAAGAGAATAAAAATTAAACGACGCAAGAAAATAAGTATATACTAAAAAAATAAAGACATGAAAGTAAATCTACTCTACAAGGTATCAAAATAAATCTAAAACAAGAGGATTCTAACCCCTTGAATATCTAAAACAAGTAAAAAATATTATACGAAAAAAGATAAAAGATAAATGTTACATTGCTAGAGGGTTTTAGCCTCTTGAAAGCAAACATTTATCTTTATTTTTATTTTATCTTCGTCTTCATCTTCATCATCAAACAAAGAGAAGAAAAGAAAAATATGAAGATGTGATTTTTTAACTAATTGCAAAAAAAGTTATAATTTTGGAATGTCTTCTCAATTAAGAGTAATCCTCTTCTCCAAATAGAGTTTTTATAAATTTTTTCACACTCAAGAACCTCACCCTCTACCCTTATTTATAGCCTACAATAAGCAATAAGAACCATTAGATTTTACTTGGGTTCCAAGGATTAAATCTTCGTCATAAAACAAGTTTGTTACGAACTAATTGGTCGGTCAATCGATTGACCAATCGGTTGACCAACTAATTAAAATTTTAAAATTCTAAAAATATAGTTAGCTCCGTCTCGTCAAGATAGACAATTCTTATATGTTATACGTTAAATTCCGCCTTCCGGATTGAGATATATCGCTGTTTCTTTGTGACTAATTATCTTGAACATGATTTTAACTTGATTTCTTTTCAT
Source organism: Asparagus kiusianus (assembly GCA_022839385.1). NCBI lineage: Eukaryota > Viridiplantae > Streptophyta > Magnoliopsida > Asparagales > Asparagaceae > Asparagus > Asparagus kiusianus. The sequence continues at coordinate 190,644 of BQKN01066913.1, forward strand.
ATTGTATCCTTATTTCTTCGGCTTTTGTAGATTGCTTGACTTGATCCCGGGCTTTGATAAAAGGTTAAAAATAAGAAAATTTAAGTTATTTTTTAGCTTTTATTCATTAATTCTTCATTAACATGCAAATTAAGATAAAACATGTTTATTAGTGACATTTTTATTTAAACAAAATAGATAATGATTGTATAAAAATATAATAAAAATATGATTATCACTCATCTTCTTTGAATTCAATAGGATCCTCAGCAAGGACTCCTGCCACCTCCGTAATTTTATGCGTCTAATGTTATTTGTGTGGTAAGATCGACCATGCATTACTAACGCAGCTGACGAAGGTTATATTCTTTGATTTGCTAGCAGCCCCCATAATGGATGAAGTTTTGACACACGTCATATTATGCTTGTTTGATAAGATTCCAGCTAAATTACTTAGAGATATTTTGTCACTTTTAGATTTAAAAACCAATAATAATGGATCTGACCAAACCGGTGCACATGTATATTGATAATATATGTGTGTATTATATTGCTAAATTTCATATTCTAAAATTAAATCTATTTATTCTCACGTCAGAGTTTTTGGGGGGATCGTCAGCAGCGTGAAGAGGAGGGATGTTGATGACAACGAAGACTCGTGATATGCTCTGATGAGTTTTTATTTGTATATCTACTATTATTATTTCTTCCTTTAAATTTTTTACTTCTTTCAAACTTCAACTCAAATTTTAATGGATGCATAGTAAATAAAATTGTTTCGATGTGATAGCTTGTTGATTATACAAACTTTATATCTTTTATACTTAACCTATGATAATAAACAATATCAAATAGAAAAAGACTTAGAAAGGCACGTCACGAGCAGTTAATAAAGAATATCAAAATATGTTGTGCCAAAAGCTGTGTCGAGTAACCAAACCAAACGCCAATCCAAGAGAGCCAAACGAACTAAATATCAATGCACAAACAAAACACTAATTTTAACGTGGTTCGGCAAGTTGTCTACGTCCATGGGGCAAGAAGGGGATGGGGTTTTCACTAATAGAGAAGAAGAGTACAAATTGAGATTACAAATCACTCGAAGGAACAAACTAATCTCACCAACAAAACTCTTAATCTCTCCAAACAAAACCCTAACCAAAAGCTCAAAAAATACCTCTTTTTGTGCTCCAAATATCCCCCAATTAATGCTTAACAAAGCCCAATCAAAGCCTAAACAAAGCCAAAGAAACCCTAAAAAACGTGTCTTTATTTATAACAAAACACAATCCCAAACTGATTGAGATTCTAAAAACGAGTTTGCCACACCCTGATGTGGCACACACCATACCATGACAAACAGGGCAGATTCTGCCACACCAGGGTGTGGCAGATACCACATCCATGGCAGACATGACAGATTCTGTCACACCCATAGCAGACACCACACCAGGGTGTGGTGGAGCATGTTTTACTTATTCTTCATGTTTTTCTCAATTACTTCCTCAATTCCTTCGCCGTTTTCATAATTCTCCACCTCGGCGAAGTTTTCCCAAAACTGAGCCGACACCAACCAAAACAAATTCCTCACTTGTTGCATCCAGTACGCCACGGTAACGGACTCATGACAACGGACTCCATCCACACAAGTCGAGACCCAAATGGGAGTGCGAACACTCATCCAAATGTCGGTATCTACTCACCAAATCGGCTGCATCAAAACTGACTGCCTACGTATCCTCTTGTCTAAGGAATCAAGCCTTCACGTAGTTCACCCAAACGGCCTCCAAAGGCCCTCAAATAAATAGAAAAGTCTGTAACTCTTCCCTAATATCGCTAACGGATCTGCAACTGATAACGGCCCCAAACTGATACAAATCAAACACCTCCATCTGAGGTGAACCAATGGCCGTATCCAAATCATGTCCACCAGCTGCAACCGAATCCAAAACCAATCCATCATCTGCATCCGAAATCAAATGATCCCTAACTTGTGTCACCTCAGCTGGAATCTCAAATGACGTAGTATGATCTGGAGTATGTGGAATAAGTTCCACCCAACGTGAAGTAGCATCACCCTCCACCTGCTGTGATATCCAAACGACCTGATCAACACTCTTCACCTGCCGAGAGTCAAAAGTGACATTCCTGCTCAGAATAAAACCAGAAGCTCCCAAACGATAATCAAATGAGCATCCGAATCCCAAACACGTAATCAGATCAAATCTTACATCCTTAATGTGACCAAATGCTGGGTAACCAAATATTCGACGTCGATCAAAATTAGAAGCAGCTCCACCAGATCCAATAACTCCTAATACAGCAGTCGGCGATCTATGACTAAGATGACCCAAATATGTCGAAGCTCCAGAACCAATGCTCGACAACCAACACCGATCCTCCTTCATAAAGGAACGACCTATTGAAACTGTCATCTTATCTTGTCGCCCCAAAGTCTCCACACCAATGAAGTTTCTCCTATTGTCGTGAGCTCGGGACAAACGCAAGAAAGGACCCCTACCAAAGCTAGAACAACGAGTTACCTTTCTACCAATACACTTCTTTCAATTATTGTTGACTTCTAGGACTTTACACCAACGGAAACTGGTCGCGACTTAATAATGCCTAGAACAATCACTAACTGAGGAAACTACAAAATGATTACCTCCTAATGATGCCTCTTTGGAAGGCCCCCAAATGCCTAACGGAACACCTCCTAAAAGACCCCTCGCTCGATGGATAGGAGTGCCAAACTCCACATCGGTCTTGCTCATCCCAATGTGCTCAAAGGACTTCCATCTGCAGGTCAAATCACTCCTCAACAACCTATGCACGACATCACCAATCAAATACACCAGCATCAAACAACGCCACAATCTAGCCAAATCCAATGAAGTCATCAGAGCTCTATTAATCACCGTGCTCCCAAGTAACTAGTATAAGTTACTATTTCTGATATCCTTCATCACAATCATAGACTCAAATGCAACCTTCAAGCGTGCATCCGCCAAGGTCACCCTATAGCCTGCTGCCTCCAAAGCTCTAAGTAAAATGATGTTATTCTTCAACTGAGGAACGAACCTCACTCCAACCAACTCCCGAATCACCCCGTCACTCATCCTGATCCGAACGGTACCGATACCACCAATAGAGCATTTGTGATCATTCCCCATGAGCACGAAATCCCCTCTTTCCAACTCCTGAAAGCTGAAGAACCAATCCCTCATAGGGAAAATATGGTATGTAGCGCCGGAATCTAACATCCACTCTGTAGAGTAGGCAACACAAACTGACGGCAGTGCAGATAATGAGTAGCCTGAAGAATCCGATTTTGAATTGTTGCCACTAGTCTTGATAATATTCACCTCTGAAGCTTGTACAGCTTTCCCCTTATTCTTCCCGGCTTGATCATTCAACTTTGGGCATTCAGCTTTCCAATGTCCATCTTCTTTACAAAAAGCACATTGATTCCTACGAATTCCAAGATGTGCTCCTCTAGAATGTGACCTTCTACCTCGGTTTGGACCCTTTGCTCTTGCAACTAATGCCCCCGCTGCCGGCTCAATAGAAGTCTCATTGTCCTTCTTCCTGAGTTGGTAATTCACTAATGCAGCGGTGACCTTACTATATGAAAGAGATGTCTTCCCATTAATAAGAGTAAGGACAAACGTCTCATATTCCTCGTCGGGCAAGGAACTCAACAATAGCAACGTCTTGTCCTCATCTTCAACAATGACATCTACATTCGCCAAATCTGTAAGAAGCGTTGTGTAATGGTTCATATGATCACTAATGGATGTCCCCTTCTTCAATTGGAAGCGATAAAGCCTCCTCTTCAAATGCAAGCGGTTTTCAACGCTCTTCGTCAAGTACTTTCTCTCTAGGACCTCCCAAATCTTCTTCGCAGAAGTCTCATTCATCACATCATATTTTAGATCTTGAGTGAGATAAGACCTAATCACACCATACGCTGGCCGATTCATCTTTTTCCAAACCTTCTCATCAATGTCGTCCGGTTTTCCATCCAACTCCAACGTATCTTCCAAATTCTACGCATTGAGCCCATCCAAGACTTCGCATCGTCAAAGTCCAAAATTGTTAGTGCCATTGAACTTCTCCACGTTAATCTTCATCGAGTAGATACTCAAACTTTGGACAGTCTTCACACCTGAAGAACTACCCTTAACTTCCTCTTTCTCAGCCATAATCCCCAACACACCAACAACCAATGCAGAAACAAATGAAGAATAGATCCAAAACTGAGAAAAGAAAGAAGCTTTACCGAAAAGATCCCACCTTTCTCACCAACTGAAATCCTAGACGAGCTTCTCAAATCAATCTACTCCTCCAAATAGCCCAAGCATAGCCCGAGCTCTGATACCAAATTATTGTGCTAAAAGCTGTATCGAGTAACCAAACCAAACGCCAATCCAAGAGAGCCAAACGAACTAAATATCAATGCACAAACAAAACACCAATTTTAACGTGGTTCGGCAAGTTGCCTACGTCCACGGGGCAAGAAGGGAATGGGGTTTTCACTAATAGAGAAGAAGAGTACAAATTAAGATTACAAATCACTCGAAGAAACAAATTAATCTCACCAACAAAACTCTTAATCTCTCCAAATAAAACCCTAACCAAAAGATCAAAAAATACCTCTTTTTGTGCTCCAAATATCCCCCAATCAATGCTTAATCAAAGCCCAATCAAAGCCTAAACAAAGCCAAAGAAACCCTAAAAAACGTGTCTCTATTTATAACAAAACATAATCCCAAACTGATTGAAATTCTAAAAACGAGTTTGCCACACCCTGATGTGGCACACACCACACCCATGTCAAACAGGACAGATTCTGCCACACTAGGGTGTGGTAGACACCACACCCATGGCAGACATGGCAGATTCTGTAACACTCATGGCAGACACCACACCAGGGTGTGGTGGAGCCTGTCTTTCTTATTCTTCACGTTTTTCTCAATTCCTTCCTTAATTCCTTTACCGTTTTTACAATTCTCCACCTCGGCGAAGTTTTTCCAAAACTGAGCCGACACCAACCAAAACAAATGCCTCACTTGTTGCATCCAGTACGCAATGGCAACGGACTCATGATAACGGACTCCATCCACACAAGTCGAGACCCAAATGGGAGTGCGAACACTCACCCAAATGTCGGTATCTACTCACCAAATCGGCTACATCAAAACTGACTGCCTACGTATCCTCTTGCCTAAGGAATCAAGCCTTCACGTAGTTCACCCAAACGGTCTCCAAAGGCTCTCAAAGAAATAGAAAAGTCTGCAACTCTTCTCCAATATCTCCAACGGATCCGCAATTGGTAGCGGCCCTAAACTGATACAATTCAAACACCTCCATCTGAGGTGAACCAATGGCCATATCCAAATCATGTCCACCAGCTGCAACCGAATCCAAAACCAATCTATCATCTGCATCCGAAATCAAATGATCCCCAACCTGTGTCACCTAAGCTAGGATGATCAACTTAGATAAAAATCTGGCTATTCTAGATGGAATATTCCATCTAGGATGCTTTGTTTTTTACTAGTGGTAAAAGTATAAGAGAGGAACTTATTAAAAATCATAGAGTATGGAGTAATTTTGTGGGATCGATAGAGGGTAAATTACTAAAAATTACAAGAGAGGATATGAAACAATTATGAGAAAAGAAGAAAAACAAACTAAAAGAGGAATGAGCACCTTATCCTTTCTATATTTAAACTTGTTTTTCAATTATTTAAAAATTTAAAATTTACATAAATTCTTATTTTCGGAGCATAAAGCATAAAGCACGACTAGTTACATATAAAGGAGCACATCCCCAACCCAAGAGTGCATTCCTGTTGATTTTTATATTTAATCAATTATTTTAGCAAGCCAAAAAACTTGCGGATATATCATGGAGCTGAAAAAGGAACAGTGTGTTGGCTATCATGTTTCCATGATATAATTTTGATGATAACAATTTATTCATAATATGAATAACTATGTGTACTATTGTGCACTAATATTTTAATACAACTATCAACATGATATTATGTTTAGTGTATGTTTATGTGCTAGATTTCAGTCTAATCCTAAAGAATCACAACTTAAAGCTGTAAAAAGAATTTTTAGATACCTAAAAAATACTACAGATTATGATTTATTTTATCCTAAGAATAGCATATTTGATTTAGTATCATATAGTGATGCTGATTTTGTAGGATGTAAATCTGATAGAAAAAGTACAAGTGGTACATGTCATTTCCTTGGATATTCACTTGTATCTTGGTTTAGTAAAAAGCAAAATTTAATATCATTATCAACTACTGAAGCAGAATATATTGCTGCTAGTCTTGCATGTGCTCAAGTTCTTTGGATGAAACAAACTTTATTTGATTATGGTATAGTTTGTCCCATATCATCAATAATGTGTGACAATACAAGTATAATTAATTTATCTAAAAATCCGATTCAACATTCACATACTAAACATATTGATATAAGACATCATTTTCTACGTGATAATGTACTAAAAGATGTTATTTCTTTAGATTTTATTTCAACTGATAAACAAATTGCTGATATATTAACAAAACCTTTAAAAGAAGAAATATATGTTAAATTAAGAAGAGAATTAGGTATATGTTCTTTAAAAGATCTAAAATAAGTTTTTAAAATCAATACATATGCATATTCAACCTTAATAGTCGAGTAATCAAGTTAATAGTCCACTACATGCACAGACATTGCATAAATAATATTCTTTCATTTTCTTAGTAGTCGACTAATAAGAAGAGTAATTGACTAATAAAAGTTCAACACAAATTTACATAACTCAGTCAACTACAGTGTAGTCGACTACATTACAGTATAGTCGACTACTTAATCTGGCAATTTCACTTTTTACAGTTTTTAACTTATTGGATCTTTTATCCACCAAATTCAAAACCCAATACCCATTAATCTTAAGTTATTTTGATCTCAACCCTTCATTTTTACTAGATAAATCAAGTACCTATATCATATTTTATTAAGATTAAATCTCAACCTTTCATTTGATTTTTTGATCAAATCTTAGCCTCTCATTAATAACTAAAGCAAATAACCCTAACTTCTCCATATTTCCATGTTTTTACACTCCCCAAAACCGAAAGAACCCATACTCTCTTCAGTTCATCCGGTCTTAAGGTTAGGGCATCTTCTCCTTCTCATTTTTCTTCAAACTTTTATCCTTCTTTTTGTCTTTCAAGTTTCAGTAGTCAACTACAGCCTCAATTAGCCGACTACTTCTAGGGTTTCAATAGTTTGATAAGATCTCTTTCTCTATTCCATTTTCAATTTTGAAATTGAATAATGTCAAAATCAAAGAGGCCTAGGTCTGGATCATCAAATGTAGTTGAAGATTATTCAATTTATCTTAAAGACCCCTCTTTGCTTGCCCAATTTAAGGAATTTCAATCTTTTGAAATTATACCCGGTAGATTTGTCAAATTTGATGATTTCATAACTCATAATTTAAGTGATTACTTTGCAAATGCTGGATTATTATATCTTTTTTGTTGTGCGCAGTGAAAATTTCGACAGCACTTCGACAACACAACAAGAGAGTCAGGTCGCAATAAGAATTCCCGTCTCACCAAGGAAACAAGAATATGAAGCAAAATATCTCAACCAAGTGAGATATCAGCTCTTCCTCTCATCAGTTCAAGGACTGACCTGTCGAGGGAACCTAAAAGCTATTACAAATCATACAAATAGCGATACAATAAATTTTACATGGTTCGACAAATTTCCTACGTCCACGGGGCAAGGAGGGGGGAGATCTACTAATAGAGGGAGAGAATACAACTAGGGTTTATAATCACTCACAACCTAAACCCTCAAACAAACTCTCAAATCCCTCACAATATCTCTCTACAAAAGGATGCTCAAAACTCTCAAAGTCGGCACAGAACGCCTCTGTGTTTTTCTTTTTCTTTGCAGCTGCACAAAAAACCAAAAGAAAACTCCTTTCCTCTCTGCCTGCGCACACCCTTTTTTACTCCGTTCTCCTCTGTTGCCGCAAAAACCAAGCCTTGCACAGCCGCTTCCTGAAACCCTAAGAACCGAATATATAGCTGCATGATATTAATCAATCGGGTGGGCCAGAGATCACGCGGCACGCGGAAATAAAATTGACCGCGTTTACAAATAATGCGTAATCACATATTGTAGGCCATTATAGGCCCCCACTCTCACGTGTTCACAATTCTCCACCTCGGTGAAGTTTTTCCAAAACTGAGCCAACACCAAACAAAAACAAATGTCTCGCTTGTTGTGTCCAGTATGAAGTGAAACAATTCACGACAACGGACTCAACCCACAACAAGTCTGGAACCCGAACAAGAGTCCAAACAATTTCACCCCCCATCAAAATCAACTAATCTAAACCGACTGCATCTGAAAGACTGCCTACGTATCCTCTTGTCCAAGGAATCAAGCCGAACATAGTTCACCCAAATGGCCGCCAACGGTCTCAACAATCACGAATATGCAAAAAGTTTTGACAATGATCAAACTTGTTACTCGGAACCACCTTAGTGAGCATATCCGCCAGATTATCCTTCGTGTGAACTTTCACAATTTCCACATCGCCATCTTCAAGAACATCCCGAACGAAGTGATAACGAACGTCAATATGCTTCGTCCGCGCATGAAAAACCTGATTCTTCGCCAAATAGATAGCACTCATGCTATTACAATGAATAGTGATGGACCTCTGCGATATACCAAGTTCTTCCAAAAGTCCTTGAAGCCAAATAGCCTCCTTCACAGCCTCCGTAACTGTCATATACTCTGCCTCCGTTGTAGACAAACCCTCCGTCGACTATAAGGTGTATCTCCAACACACCGGCGCACGGGTCAAAGTGAACACATACCCCGTAACCGGCGCTTATCCAAATCTCCGGCATAATCCGAATCAACATAGCCAATGCGTAACTGTCCACCTGTAGATCGTGCATGTATATCAAAACCATGCTCACCGCCTGTGACAAATCCGGCCTCGTACATACCATTACATACATCAAGCTTCCAACCGCACTCGCATATGAAGTCTTCGACATCAACTCTCGATCTTCAACTGTCTTCGGTGAAAGACCAGCTGAAAGCTTCAAATGGGCTCCCAAAGGTACACCAACTCGCTCCGTATCTATGCTAACATGGAATCGCTGTAGAACCTTCTTCAAATAAGCCACCTGTGTCAAACAAATTCTGCCCTTCTTCTTGTCTCTGCCGACCTCCATCCCTAGAATGCACTTCGCCTCGCCCAAGTCCTTCATCTCAAACTCATTTAAAAGCTAAACTTTCAATTCATATATAGCCGACCTGGAAATAGAGGTAGCTAACATGTCATCGACATAGAGCAACAAATAAATATACGCACCTCGTTTCAACTTGCGAAAATATACGCAAGGATCAAACTGGCTCCGAGTGTACGAATGATCAATCATAAAACCATTGAATCGCCTATACCACTATCGAGGAGACTGTTTCAAACCGTATAACGATTTCTTCAATCTACAAACTAATTTTTCCTTCCCTGCAGCTCGGAATCCTAATGGCTGAGTCATATATATTTCTTCATCAAGATCACCATGAAGAAATGTTGTCTTCACATCCAACTGATCTAACTCCAAACCACACTATGCCACCAAAGCTAGCAAAATCTGAATCGAAGAATGCTTCACCACCAGAGAAAAAACCTCATTATAGTCAATACCTTCCTCCTGTGCATAACCCTTCGCAACCAACCTAGCTTTAAACCTCAAGGGAGTGCCCTCAATGCCCTCCTTTTTCGTGTATACACACTTGCAACCAATTGCCTTCCGCCCCTTTGGAAGCTCAACAAGCTCCCATGTATCGTTCTTATGAAGAGATTCCATCTCCTCCTACATAGCCACCTGCCACGAATCAGCCTCCGAACTCTGCTCAGCCTCTCTGAATGTAGTAGGTACCAACTCATCGATACTCTCTACCGAAAGTGCATACGCAACTGTGTCGACATACCGTGCTGGCATCTGTATGTTTCTCCTCCGTCTCTGAACCGCAATCGAATCCTGAACCTGAGCCGTCGGTCCCTGATCCTACATATTAGTACCCGTATCCTACGTGTCACCGTCGTGCTCGTCTGGCGTCACCTCAGTCGGCACTAATGGATACTGTACTATCTGGACAATGTGGAGCTGCATTGATCTCCACCACCTGCGATATCTCCTTCGTCGGGTCGCTCTCCACCTGATAAGAGCTGGGAAGCTTCAAGATAGAAGCCTCATCAAACGTGACATCCCTACTCAGCACAATCTTCTTATCAACTGGATCCCAAAGCTTGTATCCCTTGACACCACTCTTGAATCCTACTAATATGGCCTTCTTAGCTCGAGGTTCCAACTTATCAGTTCTCACATGATAAAATGCAGGACACCCGAATACCTTGAGCTGGTCATAATCTCGTGCTGGCTCTCCCGACCATTTCTCCATAGGGGTTTTCCCCTCAATCGCAGATGAAGGCAGCCTATTAATGAGGTGGCTCGCATATGTAAGTGCTTCAGCCCAAAAGATCTTCTCCAAACTACTCTGCGACAATAAGCATCGGATCTTCTCCAGTAAAGACCGATTCAACCCCTCTGCCACCCCATTTTACTGCGGTATATGACTAACCGTGAAGTGCCTCTCTATACCCTCGTCTCGACATAGCTGCAGAAAGGGTTCTGAAGTATAATTGTTGTCGGATCATAACGTCTTGATCTATCTCTCAGTCTGCAGTTCCAATCTCTTCTTCCACTCCACGAATATATCTAGGATTTCACTCTTCTTCGTCATGGTGTACACCCAATAACTCTAAGAATAGTCATCAACGAACGTGACGAACCAATATCGACCACCAAGTGATGCAGTCTTGGTAGGACCCCAAACGTCTGTGTGCACATAGTCAAGATGACCCTCGTCTAATGAATGGCAGTCCCGAACTTCACTTTCATCTTCTTGCCAAGAACACAGTGTTCACAGAACTCAATCTTTCCACTCTTGGCTCCTTTCCATAGCCCCTGCTTGCACAATGCATGTAGTGACTTTTTACCTGTGTGTCCCAATCTATAGTGCCAAAGTCTACTCATGTCCGCTTCTGAAATAGCCGAAGCAACCTGGCCAATCTCAGTGCTTTCTTTTAGATAATACAAATTCCGATTGCGGACTCCCTTTATCACCACCAATGATCTCTTAGTAACCTTCGCTACAGCGTTTTTGAAAGTCACCTTGAATCCCTTCGCCTCTAAAGCTCCAACTGAGATAAGATTTTTCTTTAGTTGAGGTACAAATCTCACCTCCTTCAACTCATGGACTACTCCACCGTGCATCCTAATCCGCATGGTACATATCCCACAAACGCCACAGGATTAATCATTTCCCATGACAACAACACCCCCGTCGACTTTCTCAAAAGATGCAAACTAGTCTCGCCTAAGGGTCACATGATAAGTAGCGCCGGAATCAAGCATCCAATCTGATGCATCCACATAGTTCACCTCCAGAGTAATCACTAGAGAAAAGCACGAATCATCGGAATCATCGCCTTTCGCAACGTTCACCTCATTGGCCTTCGGGCCCTTTTTCTTGCCATTCTCCTTCTCCTTAAGCTTCGGACAGTCTCTCTTCCAATGTCCCTGCTCCTTATAGAATGCATATTGGTTCTTTGCTAATTGGTGGCGGCTTCTTGACTTTGACCTTCCTCTATTACCACCTTTCGGATATGGAATTCTACCTCTCGTCAATAAAGCCTCACCTGAAGTTCTAGCACGGGAAGTCTCCTTGTCCTTCCTCCTCAAATTGTAATTGGTCAATACGTTAGTCACTTCACTATAGCTGATAGAAGATCTCCAGTTCAACAAAGTGAGCATGAAGGTATCATACTCCTTATCCGGTAAGGAGCCCAACAAAATAATCGCCTTGTACTTATCCGATATCTTCTCATCAATATTCGCCAAGTCAGACAACAACTTAGTATAGTTGTTCACATGAGCCACTAGCGAGGTGCCTCTAGACATCTGAAATCTGAAGAGTCTTCGCAGCAAGTGTAACCTGTTTTTAACACTCTTTGTGAGATACTTATTGTTAAGAATTTCCCACATCTTCATTACAGACATCATTCCAATCACATCAAATTTTAGCTTCTGTTCCAAACAGGACCTGATCACCCCACAAGTATTCCTATTCATCTTCTTCCATACCACCTCTTCATATTTAGGTGGCCTCTCTGTTGGCCTTCTTGTTTTGATGATGTTTAACAATCAATTTACCACTAATATTGTTTGTCTAGTATTTATGTTTTCTTATTTATTCTAGGCAAACAACGTGTTGAAGGTTGGATGGATTACGCTTCAACGATCATATCCAAAGGAGGTTGGCAGAATGTCGGGTTGAAGCCTTACTATTCAAAGTTAAAGATCAAGTTCAAGCTTCATCCGCATGTGTACCAAGTTGAGCTACAATGAAGATCAAGATCAAGCTTGGGTAATCTACTTTAGATTTTATATTATGTGTGTTAAGTACCTTAAGCTCAATATCATATACGCACACGTATTTGGTTTCTATGTATATATATAGTTATATATATACATGCATGGTTTTGAGTTTTCATGCTTTGGACACACTTGCAAAATACTTGAGTTTTCACAAATAGAAATTCAATTTGAGAAATTCTTTTTCTAACATGTTTGTTTTCATGTTTATAAATATTTCGCAAAGTTTCATCAAGTTTGGAATTGATTTGTTATGTTTAATGGAATTTACAAAATCATGTTTTTGTTCGTGCATGTTTTACAAAACAGATGATTTTTCATAAATAGGAAGTGGTATTCAAGAAATTATTTCTTTGTCATGTTTATCTACATGTTTATAAACTTTTCTCAAAATTTTACTATTTTTGGAGTTGATTTACTGTGCCCAATTGATTTTACAAAATCGTGTATGTCAGCAGTTTTTCAGAAACTGTAAATCTGTGTTCAAACATTTATTTCTCTCAAATGTGAAAATCTTTTTTAGAAATTCTTTCTCTAACATGTTATTCTACATGTATAGAACCTTCCCACAAAATTTCATAATTTTTGGAGCTGTTTTACTATTTTTAATTGATTTTACAAAGTTGATACGTAGTGCTACAGTACCAGCGGTCGACCGCCGCGGTCGACCGCCAAACTCTCTGGAAGTTACTCAGCTTTGCATATGGCTCGCGATCGACCGTACCGGTCGACCGCTGTTACTGTAGCAGCCGACCGTTACACAGTAATGGCTAGTTGTTGATTTTTGTTTTTTAATGGTTTTTTGGGGTTTTTTGGGTTGGTTTCTTCAAGCCTATATATACCCCTTTGCCATAACTATTTTCCATCATCCAAGAGAGTTTTTAACCAAGTTTAAAAGAGTTTTAACAAGGGTTTTAGTTTTGGTTTAAGTGTGTTTAAGAAGCTTTTAAGCATTTGGAAGTTTGAGTTTGAGAAATCAATTTCACAAGAGCTTGAGGAGATCATCTATTGGTGTTTGGGCATCCAACTATTCTCCTTCTACCTTTTGATCTATTGAGAAGTTTTCTAACTCTTTTCTCTAGCAATTTTATTATTGATTTTCATATTCTTATTATTGCTAGTTTGCTATTTGAGTTAGATTTGATTTTATCTCATTGTTACACACACCCAATTGAGCTTATTGTATTTGCATTCATAATATTTTTGGGTTGGTGAGAGTTGTGACAATTGAGTGTGAGCTTTCATTGTGTTCTCATCCATAGTAAAGAACAAACATTTATTGTATTGAGCCTTATTGTGAGATTCACTTTGTAATACACTTGTACACCGAGAGAAGTGTGTGGCGAGAGTCGGGGATCGTCCCAAGAGGAGTGACGTCGGTTGATGAACCTAGGGAGAGGTTGTAACCGAGCACTTGAGAGAGACACGTCTAGTTCAACACTTAGTGGGTGTAGAGTGGGATTACAATAGTGTGTTGTTGTGAAGTTTTCGGTGAACTAGAAAACCGAGTGTGAGGAGTGGACGTTGATCGGTGATCGTTGAAAACCGACATAGTGTGGTTGTAAACGTTATTCGGGTGAGCGTAGAAAACCCGATTGTGATAGTGGATTTCTCCCCGGGAGTGGAGAGCGGAGACGTAGGACGGAAGGTCTGAACTCCGTGATCATTTGATTGTGTTTGAGTGTGCTTTGGCGTTCATTTATATTTATGTTCATATCTTATATCGCCATTGTGCATTGCTCATTTTTATATCATCCACTATCTTGTTTAGATTATTTACCCTTGTGTTGTTTATATATCCTTGCTCATATATTGCTTATATCTCATTGCTAGGATATATCACTTTGGTGTTCATATTGCTTATCCTAGCTTACATTTTTGTTATATTTCATACTTGCTAGGATAACTTGTTAATTGATTTAATTGGCATTTAAATCGGATTAGATTAGCATAAGACCCTAATCACCCCCCCTCTAGGGTCTAACACTCTCGTGAACCATAATGGTCTTTTCCAAATTCTGAGCATTGAGTGCATCCTGTACGTCGCTCATCCACAAATCAAAGTTGATTTTACCGTCATACTTCATCACACTAATCTTAGCGTTCTGAAAACCAACTTGTATTGTACTCACCATCGACTTGCTGCTTTCACCTTCTTCTCTCATAGCAAACTAACTCTAAATTGTAGAGAAAGAAAAAATTTAATAGAAATTAGGAACCACCCAACTGAACCCTAGATCGGATTCCAAATAGATCTCCTATTCACACGAGGAAAGCGAAATCTCCAACGGTAACTTCGAATTCTATCTCCACCGAAGCCTAGAACTCCAAGAACCAAGCTTCCAACTGAATCTTCCTCCACTTAATCCAAAACACCCTAGATCTGAAATCTGGGCTCTGTTACCACTTGTTGTGCACAGCGAAAATTTCGACAGCACAACAAGAGAGTCAGGTCGCAATAAGAATTTCCGTCTCACTAAGAAAACAAGAATCTAAAGCTAAATATCTCAACCAAATGAGATATCAGCTCTTCCTCTCATCAGTTCAAGGACTGACCTGTCGAGGAAACCTAAAAGTTATTACAAATCACACAAATAGCGATACAACTAATTTTACATAGTTCGGCAAATTGCCTACATCCACGGGGTAAGGAGGGGGGAGATATACTAATAGAGGGAGAGAATACAACTAGGGTTTACAATCACTCACAACCTAAGTCCTCAAACAAACTCTCAAATCCCTCACAATATCTCTCTACAAAAGGATGCTCAAAACTCTCAAAGTCGGCACGGAACGCCTCTGTGTTTTTCTTTTTCTTTGCAGCCGCACAAAAAACCAAAAGAAAACTCCTTTGCTCTCTGCCTGCGCACACCCTTTTGCACGTCGTTCTCCTCTACAGCCGCAAAAACCAAGCCTTGCACAGCCGCTTCCTGAAACCCTAAGAACCGAATATATAGCTGCATGATATTAATCAATCGGGTGGGCTAGAGATCACGCGACACGCGGAAACAAAATTGACCGTGTTTACAAATAATGCGTAATCACATATTGTAGGCTATTGTAGGCCCCCACTCTCACGTGTTCACATTTTCATCTAAAAATAGGAAACCATATTATCCATTATTGGTTCAACTATTTTATGTCAATATCTCTAGATATGAAACTGATCGTCACTCGAATGTTCTTAACACTCTTGTGAAGGGAATTGAAATTAATATGACTCCTAAGAAATTTGGTAGAATTTTTAATATTCCTTTTCAAGGTGTTAGTCTTTCATCTATTAGAATGAATGATGAAAATTTACTTGCTAATCACATTTTCTTTCCCGGTTATGGTAACCCTCTCAATAATTCAAATAAACTTAGGCCTATTCCTAGGTTTATAGCTCGAAGCTTTCATTTTATATCTCTTGACCTAGCCAAAGCCCTCTATGCAATTATGGCAAACATAAAAGTAATTAAATTGGGCTGAGGTATTTTATAAAAATCTTTCAGTCTTTCCTAAGGGATCTCTTCCTTTTGGAGCTTTTCTTACGAGAATATTTGAGGCGTATCATGTTAATTTAGAATCTGAAACTTCTAAGATCCGTTCTATCGATGTTTTTGATTCCAATGCCTCAACTCGGATGTAACTAACCAATTTTGAAATTCACCAAGATGAACCTCAACCTCAACCAGAATAACACCCCCAACATATACCACAAGCCACTGATAAAGTTGGACCCTCTTCTAGTCACATTCCACCACCAATGAAAGAACCTTCTTGCTTCTCCGACGCACAATACAATACATTGTCAGCTAGAATACTTGATTTGGAATCGGGACAAAAAGCTTTGTATGATCAAAATGTGCTTATGCTGAAAAGTCAAGAAGCATTAACCAACAAATTTGATATTCTGGAAATGAAGTTTGACACAATGAATATGAAGATTGATACCTTGGACATGAAGCTCAGTGCCTACCTCCAAGGAAATCAACCTTCACCAGGACCATCAAGTTAGAAGGCTATGCATGCATCATTTAGAATAGTTTCAGTCTGTTATGTTAAATACAATTAAGTACTTATTTTATTTGGGTGTTTAAATTATGTTAAAAACTATGTTTTGGTGTTTGCTTAGACTTATGTATTTTGCTACAATGTTTATGATTGTGTGTTCCAACTATGTATGAATTTGTGCTTTTCAAGGAGTTTTGTATATTGATTCAAGAAAAGGTTTCTCTCGATTGTGAGAGGTGTAATCTCTTGGTGAAGAGATTGGTTGCAATTTGCAAGGACTTGCAAATTGGTCAGGTTTGGTTTTGTTTTGATTTTGTAAGTTTTTCAAAATCATAGTGGAAACTCTCAAGCAGGATTTGTTTAGAGACTGGATGTACACCTGGGAGGTGGAACCAGTATAAAATTCTGTGTTTGTGATTGTGATTTTCTGTGATGATGCTTTCTTCTTTGCAAATTATAATCTTCTTTGCATAAATTTTTAAAGAAACACTATTCACCCCCCTCTAGTGTTTAAGTGTTATTAGGTCAGATCCTACACAGTGAGATAATTATTACAATATTGTTGTTTGAGAGCATTACACCCACGTCAAGGTTCATATTTCACATAAAGATGCGCATTAAGAAAAAAACTTAGTAACTCTTTCCATGTTCCACTTAAAATGCCTTGCTTTGAAGAAATTTTTTGGATCTAACAAAATACAGCAGACTATCCTAATAAGCTCAGAATACTATCAATATCATCCAAATCAAACCCACAAGAATCTGAAGTACTCCATGAAGGGATCGGTAGAACATTGAGCAGATGGGCATTGCCCATGTCCTCTTCGATGTTTTCCTCGATCAATGAAGAGCAATTTTCACTGAGGGAGCTCAAATTTTCTTCACTCAGATCAATAACAGGGTCGAGGGAGCCGAGGGAGTTAGGCTTGCTCGTATTACTTGATTCTGTGTAAGAATCCTTAGACTCAAAGATAAGCAAGTTGGACTCCTTTGATGAAGAGTTTAGAATAATTTGTGGAGTTGTGTCTAACATTGGAGGGTTGCAAGTGTGCTGGTTATTATAGATGACCTTGAATAATTGATAGTAGTCATCACATTCCTCTTGTTGAATTTGTTTGGTAGCTAGGCATCCTTGTTCATCTCTGTATGTGCATCTATAGTAGCTCCTGCATTTCATAATTACAAAAAATACAACATTAAAACATTACTATTTTTAACAATTAATTAAGAGAAAGCTTAGATATGCACTCTTTTCAGTGAAAATTTATTAATCTTTAGCACTTAAATAGTTCTTCTCAAACTTTTACTCTTGTTTTATGTGTGACATGTGAATTTGAGGAGTACCGGAAAGACAATATATATCCTCAACTTTCATCTTTTGATAAATTAATAAACAATCTTGAATCTGTATAATTGCATCACCTGACTGTAGCAAATTAATCTACAATTCTAACTTACGCACAAAGCATCTAGTGATTTTTAATAGACTAAAGGAGAGGGTCAAATGCGTTATAATACATGGAATAAGATCCTAGTTTCTTGGTGAATGAGTTTCTATCAATGATTAGACTATCATTCTACCTACCAATTCTTTCATGAGGGCCTGTTTGGCTATTTCCACAAAAAATTCGGAAATGGAAATGTAGCTCTTGAAATGAATTCAATACATTTCAAAACATTTCCTAATTTTCATTTCTTTTGTTTGTTTCGCAAAGAAAATGTTCCTTTTCACTGCCAAGTCACACAAACAGACAAAAAAAGCCTCCATAGTAACAGTGCTTTGATTTCTATTTCTTGTGTTTGTTTGAGAACAAGAAAAAGGAAATGAGAAATGTGGCATGTAAATATTTCGTTTTATTCTTCATGACTATTCAAACAGTGTTTTTACTAATTAATAATTCTGAGATGGGACATTTTCAAGTGTTTTCAGTCCAATTTGGTGTGAAAACACATTTCTTGAAAAATTGAGGTGGCAACACATGTGGCACTTCATTTCTTGAAAATTAAAGACGAAACAAACACTTGAAATGGAAATCTCTTGAAAACAAAAACCCATATGGCACATGAGAGTTTTCTTGAAAGGTGAGGTGACAACACATTTCAGTTTTTTTTTTTTTTTGAGCAAACAAACAGACAATAGAAGACAAGCTATTTTTTTCAATACGGTACGGTGAGTTAGCACATATTAGACATGTAATTAGTTTAATTTTCTTTTGGGTGAAAAACATAGTATTTATCATTTTCCTCGTAGTTAGCGTACTCCTAGGATTTTCTGTCCCTAATTACGTAACGTTATTCTTTATCATCTGAGCCGGTATGCCTCCAATTTAATTGGGATCGGCCTACAATATTTAATGGACTGGCTCCGTACATTCGAGGATTATAATTAGATCTAAGCTGTTTGGTTGGTTTCCTAAAAACCAAAAAAAAGGAAATTGAGTCATGAAAATCAAAAAAGTGTAATTTCCACCATTTCCATCCCTAAAACTAACCCACAACATCCAATAAAATATTATTTTCATCATACAACTCATCCACATCATCCAATAAAATATTATTTTCATCCAACAACTCATCTCATATCATCTAATAAAATAAACCAAACAACTTTTATGGGTCACATCATCCAACTCATCTCATCTCCATCTCATCTCATCTTTAAAAATAACTCACATCATCCAATAATATTGTGACAACTCATCTCATCTCATCTCCATTTCATCTCCACCCATTTCCTCCAAAAAAACAAGGAAATTGATTTCCTTAAGTGTGGGTCACATCATCCAATAATATAATGACAACTCATCTCATCTCATCTCATCTCATCTCCTATTTTTAAGATTGAACCAAACACAAGAATAAGACCTATTATAAGAAATAGGTTTCTTATTCTTTGATTTCCTTCTTTTTTAACCAATCAAACAACCATCCAACAACTTTTCTTAAAAAATCACTCACATCATCCAATAATATTGTGACAACGACTCATCTCATCTCATCTCCTATTATTTGATTTCCTTCTTTTTTTTAGCCAACCAAACAACCATAAAACAATTATTTAAGGAAATAGGTTTCCTATTCCTTGATTTCCTTCTTTTTTTTTTTGCAAACAAACAGCCCAACTGAAATTCTATGCGTAAGTAATCTATCTATGTAGCAAATGCTAATAGCGTTAAATATTCAATCAACGTACGGCTCAATTAATTAGCTGACCTTGGATGCTTGGAATTATGAATCATCTTCTGCCCATACTTCCTCCATTGATGACCATCATGATGAGGGGCAGGTGTAACTATGGTCCGTGAATTATTAATAGGCTTCCTATTAAAAAGAACGATGAAACAAGAAATTAAACGTAAGCAAACATACAACTAATGTATAAACATAAGACAATTATAACAAGTAGGAAGGAAAACTAAGTACTTTTTCTTTTGAACTCTCTCCTCCCGGTCACCGGAGGAACCGGCCACCGTTCGCCTCTTCTTGCCGGAGTCGATGGCGGCATCAGCAGTACTCTCCTTATGTTCGAGGATTGAAAGGGCAGATGCAAGTGCTCGCTGTACTCCTTCGGTGAGATCGGTTGCTTCAGTACTGTGAAGCTTGAGATGAGAGTGGAGGAGGTTGATTAGCATCTTTCCTCTACTAATCTCTCGTATTGCTCTCCTCATTGAGGACTGAGAAGCCATAGTGTCGTATTTTCCGAAGTACGTCACTATTTATATGTGAAGGTTTTGAAGGTAGGTTTGACGAGTAAGCAGTTTTTTTTTTTTTGGTGGTCATATACATAATTGCAAGGTGCTCATTATCTCTTTCTTACTCATTTCCTCCCTCTTTATTATTCTACAGGAAACCTGTCTGATTTCTTCTATGTGTCACATCACAAACTTAATATTAGCCACCCACTTTATCTCACTCCCTTCTTGTGGGGATGATTTGCTTCCTAAGAAAAAAGGACTGAAATTTGAGAGAAGCTCCATCTACAGCCTGTGTTAATCGTTTAGTAATACAAACATATACATAGAAAATCATACGCGGTGAGCACAAATAGTCTACGAATGCAATGGTATGGTCAACACCTCCTAAATCCCCAGTTCGATCATTTCTATCTAACCTGGGGTGCGAGAATGAAAGGTGGAACCCTTTACACCCCAGGATTTATTTGGTAGAAAATGTTTATATGTGACAACAGTTGAGAAATTATCATGTGTTAATAACTTTTAAACTACTGAATATAATCATGTGCTACACTTTTCACATAAGGATAGGCAAAAGAGTGAAATGTTGCGCGTCGGCGGAAGCGTGCGCACAAATCAAACGAGTCGTCGAGCAATGAGAGGAGAAACAACCAACAAGTGCACTTCACAAAAGAACGGTCAAAATCAATCACAAACACAGAGATTTTTATGTGGTTCGGCAATTGCATACGTCCACGGGGAGAGGATGGGGAGATTTTACTATATGGAGGAGAAATACAATGGGTTACAACTCTCTTAAACACTCAAAATAATTCTAACCAACAATCTCTCACTCCCTCACAATAATCTCCCTTTCAAAGTGCTCAAAATACTCTTTTTTCTCTGATAATAATCTCTTCTAAAACGTTCTATATATATAGAAACCCCTAAAATCAAAACAGATTAGGAATCCAATAATTCTAAAACCAAAACCAAAACCAAAACAGACTACGAATCCTGTTTGGCCCAATAATCTGCTATCCAACAATTCTCCACATCGACGAAGTGTTCCCAAAACCGAGCCAACACCAACAAGAGCACCAATGTGTCGTCTCTCCAAATCCGGTTGCACCAATGTGGTTGCCTACGTACCCCCTCTCCCATAGGATCAAGCTGCCCGCAGTTCCTTTAAATGGCCTCAACAGGCCTCAACAAACACGAATCTGGAACAAGCTTTTACACACTAATTTCTCCTTTCCTGCAGCTCGGAACCCCAATGGCTGAGTTATATAAATTTATTCATTAAGATTACCATGAAGAAAAGCTATTTTTACATACAACTGTTCCAATTCCAATTCATATTGTGCCACCAAAGGTAGCAAGATCCGAATTGAAGAGTGCTTCACCACCAGAGAAAATACTTCATTATAGTCAATGCCTTCTTCCTGTGCATAACTCTTTGCTACTAATCTAACTTTGAGCCTCACTAGAGTGCCCTGAATGCCATCCTTCTTGGTATACACCCATTTGCAACCAATTACCTTCTGCCCCTTTGGAAGCTCGACAAGCTCCCATGTGTCGTTCTTCTGAAGAGACTTCATCTCCTCCTGCATAGCTTCCTGCCACAAATTAGCCTCTAAACTCTGCTCAGCCTCTCTGAATGTAGTAGGAACCATTTCATCGATACTCTCTATCGGAAGTGCATATGTAACCACTGTATCTGTATGCCTCACTGGCAACCGTATGTCTCTCATTGATCTCCGAACTACAATCGAATCCTGAACCTGAGCCGTCGGTCCCTGATCCTGCTCTGTCATACCTGTATCCTCCAAATCATCACCGTGCTCGCCTGGCATTACCTCAGACGGCACTCTAATAGATACGGTATCATCTAGATTCTGTGGAGCTGTATCAATCTCCACCACCTGTAATATCTCCTCTGTCGGGGTGCTCTCCACCTAATGAGAGCTAGGAAGCTTCATGATTGAAGCCTCATCGAAAGTGACGTCTCTACTCAGCACAATCTTCTTCTCAACTGGATCCCAAAGCTTGTATCCTTTAACACAACACTTGAATACCATAAATATGATCTTCCTAGCTCGCAGTTCCAACTTATCAGTCTTCACATAATAAAATGTAGGGCACCCAAATACCTTGAGCTGATAATAGTCGTGTGTTGGCTCTTCCAACCACATCTCCATAGGGGTTTTCCCCTCAATCGCAGATGAATGCAGCCTATTAATGAGGTGGCTCTCATATGAAAGTACCTCAGTCTAAAAAATCTTCTCCAAACCACTCTGTGATAACAAACACCAGATCTTCTCCAACAAAGACCGATTCAACCTCTCTACCACCCTATTCTGCTGCAGTGTATGAGTAACTGTGAAGTCCCTCTCTATACCCTCGTCTCGATATATATAGCTGCTGAAAGTGGTCTGAAGTATACCTGTCACCGTTGTCGGATCTCAACGGCTTGATCTTTCTCCATGCTTGCAGTTTTAATCTTCTCTTCCACTCCACAAATATCTCTACGACTTCACTCTTCTTCACATGGTGTAAACCCAACAACGCCTAGAATAGTCATCTACAAATGTGACGAACTAATGTCGATTCACTAAGTGATGCTGTCTTGGTAGGACCCCAAACATCTGTGTGTACATAGTCTAAGATACCTATCATCCTATGAATGATTATCCCGAACTTCACTTTAGACTTCTTGCCAAGAGCATAGTGCTCACAGAATTTAACCTTCCAACTCTTAGCTCCCTTCAATAGCCCCTGCTTGCATAGCACCTGCAGTGACTTTTTACCTGTGTACCCCAATCTGTAGTGCTAAAGTATGCTCGTGTCCGTCTCTGAAACTACTGAAGCTACCTGGCCAATCTCGGTGCTTCCCTTCAGATAATATAGATTCCTACTACGCACTCCCTTCATCACTACCAAATATCCCTTAGTAACTTTGCTACAGCGTTATCAAAAGTCTCCTTGAATCCATTTGCCCCCAAAGATCCAACAGAAATAAGATTCTTCTTTAGCTGAGGAACAAATCTCATTTTATTTAACTCACGAACAACTTCGTCGTTCATCCAAATTCTGACGGTACCTATCCCATAAATGCCACAGGACTGATCATTTCTCATGACCACCACACCCCCATCGAGCTTCTCGAAAGATACAAACCAATCTCGCCGGAGAGTCACATGATAAGTAGCACTAGAATCCAGCATCCAATCTGATGCATTAGCATGGTTAACCTCTGGACTAATCAATAGAGAAATGCATGAATCATCTGAATCGTTACCACTCTTAGCAACATTCACCTCGCTGGCCTTCGGGCCCTTCTTCTTGCTATTATCATTCTCTCTGAGCTTCGGATAATCTCTCTTCCAATATCATTGTTGAAGGATATCTTGATCCCAAGATATGTTTGTTTTGATGATAACAAATATTATATGTTGTGTGTATTTTGTGCTAACATATGTTTTGCAGTATTAGAGCAAAATCAACAATGATACTCAAGTTCAATGCAACAAGACAAGCAAAGAAGAAGATGTGTTTAATCGTCAATGTGTAATTTTACATTTTCTTTGCTTAGAATTTTGTACAAGCCTTGATCATTCACAACACATACACACACATAGTATTTAGAACACACTAACAGATGCTTAGTGTGTGGTTAACTATAAAAATCCCCTAAGTTAACCATTAGAGTTTATAAATAAAGAACGAGTCTCAAAATACTACATATATCTCATATTTACCCCTTAGTAGTCGACCAATAAGAATAGTAGTCAACTACTAAAGCCTTGGTTAAAATATTAGTTTTTGTTATTTTACAGTGTAGTCGACTAATGGCTATAGTAGTCGACTACTAAGAAATTTTCTGACTTCACAGAGTCTGTTTAGACTCAGTGTAGTCGACTATGAAGACAATTAGTCGACTACAGATGTAGTTTTTTTAGATTTTAAGTTTAAATTTATGACTGTTTTAGAGCCATTTATGGACGTTATTTGGGTTTTAAACTTTGTCTTTTCAGAGGCTACACAGAGGTTAAAACTTCAGAATTCATTTACCAATGTTCATATCCATAAGATCAACCTTTCGTGCAAATTCAAGAGTTCAAAATCATATTTTTAGCCTAAGTGTTGATAAAAGAGAGTTTCTGAAATAGCCTTTGTTCTTCATCATTCATACAAGATTGATTAGGCAAACTTTCAGAGAATAATAAGAGTTCCTAAGCCACTGCTGCACATCACCAACACTCCAAGGCTTATAGGAATTTGTGTTCTTCCTACAAAGAAGTTTTCTCTTGTGTGTGAGAGGAGATCTCTTAGTTTAGAGATTGTTGCAATTTGTAGGGACTTACAAATTGGTCAGGTTTGGTTTTGATTTTGAACTTGGTGCAAAATCATAGTGAAAATCTCAAGCGGGATTTGTTTGGGGACTGGATGTACATCCGGGATGGTGGAACCAGTATAAATCTCTTGTGTTTGTGATTATTCAAATTTCTGTGATTTTTGTCATTTATTCTTGCTATTTATAACTCATCTCGCAAAGTTTTTTTTTAAATACTATTCACCCCCTCTCTAGTGTTTAGTGTGTGCTTCCGTAGATCCTACAATTGTTATTTGTAGAAAGCACACTGGTTCTTTGATAATTGGTAGTGGTCTCTTAACTTTGACTTGCCTCTATTGCCACCTCTCGGATAGGGACGCCTACCTCTCGTCGACAAGGCCTCTCTTGAAGTGATAGCTCTGGAAGATTCTTTATCCTTTCTCCTCAAGTCAAAATTCGTCAACGCATTAGTCACTTCACTATAAGTGATGGAAGATCTACCGTTCAACAAAGTGAGCACGAATGTATCATACTCCTCATTGGGTAAGGAGCCTAATAAAATAATCGCCTTGTACTCATCTAATATATTCTCATCCATATTCGCTAAGTCCAACAATAACTTTGTGTAGTTGTTCACATGATCTACAAGTGAGGTACCCCTGGACATCTGGAATCTGAACAATCTTCGCAGCAAGTGCAACCAATTCTCAACACTCTTCGTAATATATTTGTTGTTGAGAATCTCCCACATCTTCATCACAGATGTCACACCGATCACATCGTACTTCAACTCTTGTTCCAAACAAGATCTTATTACCCCACAAGCGTTTCGATTCATCTTGTCCCAGATCGCCTCATCATGCTTCGGTGGCCTCTCATGGACCATGATGTTCTCCTCTAAGTTCTGAGCATTCAAAGATCCTGCACATCACTCATCCACAACCCAAAGTTGATCTTGTCGTCATACTTCACAACACTAATCTTCGTATTCTGAAGTGCAAGCTGAACTGTACTTGTCATAGCCTTGCTGCTTTCACCACTATCTCCTGTCATTGCTTGCTAACTCTAAATTGTAGATAAAATTTGAACAACTGATAAAATTAAGAAATTACCCAACTTCAACCCTAGATGGATTCCAACACGAACTCCCAACCA
The DNA here is from genome assembly GCA_022839385.1 of Asparagus kiusianus. Taxonomy (NCBI): domain Eukaryota; kingdom Viridiplantae; phylum Streptophyta; class Magnoliopsida; order Asparagales; family Asparagaceae; genus Asparagus; species Asparagus kiusianus. The sequence goes on from BQKN01066913.1 coordinate 216,338, forward strand.
CACGAGGAATGTGAGATCTCCAACTGGCAACTCCACAATACTATCTCCATCGAAGTCTAGATCTCCAAAATCCAAGCTTCCAACAACGAATTTTCCTCCACCCCCAAAAAAAAGTCTAGGTTCGAAATCCTAGAGCTTTGATACCAATTGTTGCGCGTCGGCAAAAGCGTGTGCACAAACTAAACGAGTCGTCGAGCAATGAGAGAAGAAACAACCAACAAGTGCAATTCACAAAAGAACGACCATAATCAATCACAAACACAGAGATTTACATGGTTCGACAATTGCCTACGTCCACGGAGAGAGGATGGAGAGATTTTACTATATGGAGGAGAAATACAATGGGTTACAACTCTCTCAAACACTCAAAATAACCCTAACCAACAATCTCTCACTCCCTCACAATAATCTCCCTCTCAAAGTGCTCAAAAGACTCTTTTTTCTCTGATAATAATCTTTTCTAAAACGTTCTATATATATAAAAACCCTTAAAACCTAAACAGACTAGGAATCCAACAATTCTAAAACCAAAACAAAAACAAACTAAGAATCATGTTTGGCCCAATAACCTGCTATCCAACATGAAAATGCTATTTTAGACTTTTCTCTACTCATTAACGTCATTTATGACAATTTCCAGCAATTAAAGGAGGTTTATCATAATTGAATATTAACAAGATTCTTAAAAAATATAATTTAGTAATTGTTTTAAAATTCTTAAATTTTCTAAGAATCACGATTCAATCTTATGTTGAACTATTTTAGACTTTTTTTAGATTTACTAATATCAAATTATTTAGCGATCAATTAATATCAGTAGTTGGCCGCCATCAAAGGGTCCCCCTGCACCCCTATAGAAATTAAAGTTTCCTCTGAGTTTTGCGTTCATTTCATTTTAACATCATGTGTTGGAAATTTCAGTACTATTTTTGGATGGATTCTTTGTTCGTCTAAAGAAGTACAGACAATTGGGAATTGAAGATTTTATAGGAGAAGCAGAGAATTGAACATTGGTAAAGCCATTAAACAATTAACTCTTCCGTTGATCGTTTATATTAAATTTCTCTACTTGATTTGGAAAGAAAAGTTTCTTTTTCTACAGTGGCAGCGGCACGGCTCGGTTTATGATCTCCTTATAGCAAAATACCTAGTAAGTTATTAGCACTTATAAAGTCTTAAGTAAATCTACTGATTCTAGTAATTATCAAAATTTCCTTTGAAACTTGAGAATAATATATCACTCGAGGAACTACACAAAACTGGGTCAGTCTAAATTTGAGTTAGACTGGTTCTATTTTGAATCGAGGGAGGAGTAGTTCAAAATAGAACCAGTTTAAGGTTTTTAGGCCTAGGAGAAAACCTGACTCAGTTTTTCCCAACTGAGTTATTTTCAAAATCTTGAGATAATTATCAAACAGGCCCATGTTCATACTTAAAGAGGTGGTAAAAATCTTGAGATACGTGTCTCCTTGTTTGCATTTGACTATTTTAATTATACTAAGGTGGGAACAAAGGCGCATCGTTCACACAGCTGGTCAGTCAACCTAGACCTTAAATCCCTGTACCATCGCCTACCTAAGATTAATTAATTACAGTTAATTAGTACTTACCTAAGATGATGCGCGTCTTCTCCAACTCACTACGATTTTATGTTATCTTATTTTATAACCTCACTACGAATAATTGACTACAAGATTAATTTGCAGTAGATCCTCAAATGTCTATATGTCTAAAATGAGCCCTCGGCTATACATATTGTTCAAAATGGAGCTCTTGTTTTAAATGATTTGATAGATTTATCAGGAGATAGCCTTGTATTTTAGCCCAAGGGACGTTGAAAAGATCAGAATCGACGCAATAGGTGAAGAGAAGAAGCGACGATAGTAGACCAGCCAGCCAGATTCAGGGTATAGTCCAAAAACATGAAGATTTAGGGGTCTACTCTAAAATTACCAAAGATGAAGCACGCTAATAAGAGATTAATGGGTATCTTTGTCAAGGAGGGGATTTCCCTCCTTGACGCATATGCGGCACTGTCTTCACTATCCTCATAAAGTAAGAGAGAGAGAGAGAGAGTTAGTGGGGATTGTGTCACGTATGTGTCAAGAAGGAAAATCCCCTCATTGACACAGGACACTCATTAATCTCTATAACAAAACCATACCTTTATACACTTTGACATTATTTGAATGTTTTATTAAAATTGATTCCACATTTAAATTTCTGACATTTATTAAACGTGATCCCACTGTTAAATTTCCACCATGATCTTTGAAATGATTACACATCCCCAAAGATTCCAAAGGCTCTATATTCTATACGCACTTGCCATCTGTTTCTCTGTGTTGTAGCTTTCGTTCAAGACAAAGCCATGTGCATCACATGCTTAAATTTGGGAACCAAATTGCTCCGAAAAAGTCCAGCGACACGCAAAATTTGCGGGTCCCTAACAGTGACCCTTCACGTGCTCACCCTTCATGTGCTCAAGGGATGCAACAAAATTTGCTGTATTTATTGATGTTTATCAAAGGGCTTGTGACAAGAAAAAATGTGACATCGAACCAAATACAGGACACCTGTTACCCCTTTTATCTTTTTTACAAGTTGCGCTAAGGACAAGAAAAAGACTTATCCTTGGGCCTGGCCAAACGGGCCGGCCTGGCAAATCGGACCCAGGCCGGCAAAACCCGTGGTCCGGACTCGGGCCCGGTTGGCCCGGGCCGGGTCCCGGTATTTTTTTCTTTTCTTTTTTTAAAAAAAATTAAGAGTAAATAACAATAAATTAAGTAAAATTTTGATAAAAAATCAATCTTATTATTAATCATTTGTAATTATCTAATTTACAAATATAAAAAACCATAGAAATTAAAGTGATAAAAATAAATTCTTTATTAATAATCAGTTAATCACTAACAATTACAAATTTATTTTGGAATTTGTCGCATCACAATAGATGAATGCATCCCAACTAGGTTGGCACCTACCCATCTATATCACTATCATTTGTAACTAATTCCAAACTAATTTATCATAAATTTTCAGCTAAGAAATAAAAATTACAAACTAATGAATAATTTTTACTCTTTATCTCTATCTGTTATTCCTAACTCTTCAAGTTTATCTTCAATACTAGTCATTCGATCGATGCTTTAAGTTCTCTTCTCATACCTCCACCAATCTTGTACGCACATTACCGCCTGTACGGTAAATAGATCTAACGATATCCTATGGTCGTCAATCAAACAGCCTGCTGTGCTGAAGACGGATTTTAAAGTTGTCATGGAAACATGCATTGCTAGTAAGTCATGAGCCAAGGTGGAAAGTATAAAAACTGAAACTATTCCATATACTCTCCACCGTTGTAAAATATCAAAACTATTATTTTGACTTTTAACTAAAGATACAGTTAAATATTGTTTAATTTTAGAAACTTGATTATCCAGATCCAGATCCAGATTCACCAGTTAGCTGAGCTATCAATAATTTAAAAGTACCCTAAAGGGGAGTGAATAGAGTAATTGCTAATCTAATCCGATTTCGATGCCAAAATAAAAATTATAAATACAATATCCTAGCAAAATGATATACAATAAGATATGAAAGGATAAGCAAGAGACAATAGGCGATATAAACAACAAGCACAAGATATAAAGAGAAATATTGCACCAAAGAAACAATCGCAAACACACGATATGATCACGGAGTTCGGTCAACCCTCGACCTACATCTCCGCTCCTCACCTCGAGGAGATCTCCACTATCACTCAAATAACTTTACAATAATGGTTTTCAAAGATCACGATAATTTTTACAATACATACGATGTCAATCACACAAGCCACACTCTCTAAGTATTGGACAACCCGTGTACCTTCCTTAAGTGTTTGGAATTATAACCTCTCCTTAGGTTTTACAACCAACTCACTCCTCTTGAAATTGACTCTGGTCTCTCCCAACCACTCCTCTAAGTGTTCTTATGTATTACAACGTGTTTAACAAGTAAGTGCGAATGGAGATTTTGTTCTCTAAACAAGTGAGAACGAATGGCAAAGCTCTCTCAATGAAAACACTCTCACAACCCAAATATACTAAATATGAAATACTAAAGCTCAAGTGAGTGTGTGTAATCAATGAGTAAAATAAAATCAAACTCAAATCAATCTAGCATAAAAATATGAGAATCAAAATATTAATTAGCTAGAGAAATAGTTTAGAAAACTTCTCCAAAACAAAGAGAGTAAGAGATATAAGGATGAACGCCTCAAGAACGAAATTGAGATCCTTCTCTTTGTGAAACTCCTATCACATAAACAAACACACTTAAAATTTAAAAAATGTGCAACCAAACTACCCAAAAACTTCTTGTAAAAAACTTCATGAAAAAATAAGTCTTGAGAGCTATTTATAGCCTCTAAAATATATCTGCCAAAAACTAGCCATTATAGTAAAACAACAGTTGATCAGTCGACTGAAAAACATGGTCGGTCGACTGATGGACTGAAAAATAGAATACTATAAAAAGTAATTCTGGCAAGTCGACTAGTTTAACAATCGGTCGACTGGTCCACTTTTTAGTCGACTAGTTAATGTATCGGTCGACTAAAAAGACTGACAAAGCTATTGCTATAAAAACACTACTGGCCGGTCAACTGATCATTTTATTCAGTCGACTGAAAATTGATACACAGATTCCTGAATAAGAAAAGCTAATTTTCTAAATTCAATTTAAAATAGTAAAACAACTTCAAAAATAGTAAAACTTAGGAAAATGCTCATACACATGAAAAACGAATGTGTTAGAAAAGGAATTTCTAAATAGCATTATCCATTTGTGGAAACTCATTATTTTACAAAACGGTTAAAAATACAAGATCATTAAAAACTTGATTTTGATGAAATCATTCCAAACAAGTTTTGTGATACTTTAAAATATATTAATAGACATTTGAAAAGATGTAAAATAATATCATAAAGTCTATAATCTAAAAATCATGTTATCTAACAAATAGATGTATAAGCGAGAGATATGAAACAAATGTGTATGTGTATGATTTGAGCTCTAAGTATAAACACATGAAGTAAAAACCTAAAACACTATACCCAAGCTTGATTTGCATGAAACTCGATCTTGGACGATCCTCAGCTTAGTAGAATGGATGAAGTACGATATTGAATCTTTGACTTGGATGGCATCGCACTTTATTCTGATTTCCTCCAACCTCCATGAATATCATCATTAACGCTCAAGTCCATCCAACCTCCAACCTGGATGCATGTTGGAGGAAAACACAAATACTAGAAAATAAGATTAGGAATTATTTGTTAATCATAAAATTAGATTAGACAATAGGCTCATAAACATGAGACCTAATATAATTCCCTATTGAAACTCTTACCTTTGCCCCGACTTGAACTCGTAGAAGTAGAAGCTATTGGCTAATGTGTACTTACATATATCTAACTGCATACTCATCATATAATCTTTAAAAATATTGTTCAATTTTAGAAACTTTTATTGATAATCCGGATCCACCAGTTAGCCGAGCTATCAATAACTCCATATCAAAACTCTTACATTTACCCCGACTTGAACTCGTAGAAACAGAAGCTGTATGTTGATGTGTACTTACATCATATCTAGCTGCATACTCATCATATAATCTTTGAAAATAAGTTCTAATAGTATTATGATGAGTAAGAGCAGTGATAGTTTGACCATCATCAATATCTATTATTATGTTATCATACAAAGAATTTAACAAATTTCGAAGGTCAACATCCTTCAAACATGGATCAATAAGAACCCCAAACCAAAAATAATAGGAATAAGCCTAAAATACTTATTAAATTTACTTTTCATTTGAAAAATTATTTTTCCAAAATAATTATCCATATGCTAATTATTAAAAAAGTTTGAATACTTAAAACTTGTAAAGCAACTTGAATAATAGTTAGATAATAACAACCAAATAATAATATAGTAGCATCATAAAAAACATGTAACATCTCTTTTGCACTATTTATAACAACCATTCATCCTCACTTATTCCATACATATTACCAGAGCTAGAATTAGAAGTATAGAAAGTAATAAAATTATTTATAATTTCTTTATACTCTATTGCTACATTTAACATTGCATAGGTAGACTTCCACTTATAGTCAACATCTTTTGGAATTAATCTGGATTTAAATTTTTTTTAACATAATTATTTCCATCTTTTAAGTCTTTGTTCAGAAGTATTATGAGTATAAGTTATTATCCTAATATTTTCTATCATGAATTTAATTTCACCAAATACATTTTGAACAATTAAATTTAAAATATGACACATACATCTAGTATGAAAATATCATCATGACATGATAATAGCAAAGATGGTTTGATATAATCAATATCTACATTATTATTACTTGCATTATATAGTGAAAGAGAAAATATTTTTTTTGAAATTTCTAATTTTATAAGTTCTTTCATTATTAAATTTATAATATTAATACCACTATGTGAATCTTTAAATGTAATAAAAGAAATAACTCTTTTAAACATTTGCTAATTATCATCAATCTAGTGTGTTGTGATACATAAACAATTAGATTGTGCTTTTGATATCCAAATATTAGAAGTTAAAGAAAATTTATAGTTTAAACTTTGAAAATAAGAAATTAGTTTTGCTTATTCCTCGTGATAATATTTCAAAATATATGTTAGGTCTTATGTTTATGAGTCTATTGTCTAATCTGATTTTGATGATTAACAAATAATTCCTAATATTATTTTCTAGTATTTGTGTTTTCCTCCAACATGCATCCAGGATGGAGGTTGGATGGACTTGAGCTTTAACGATGATATTCATGGAGGTTGGAGGAAATCAGAATGAAGCGCAATGTCATTCAAGTCAAAGACCACTATCACTTCATCTCCGCTACCAAGATCGAGATTAATGAAGATCATCTTCTTGGTATGGTATTTGTTAGTTTAGGTATTTTACTTTATGTGTTTATACTTAAGATCAAACCATACACGTACACGTTATTTTAGATTTATCGCATTATACATCGTTTTGAGAAAATAACGCATTTTTGGGTTATTGACTTAATGATAATATTTTACTTCTTTTCTAAAGTCTATTAATCCAGTGAAAATGATCTCAAAACTTATTTGAAAGGATTTTATCAAAATCAAGTGTTCAAAAAACTCGTATTTTTGACTATTTTGCAAAATAGTAGGTTTTCACAAATGCGATGTGCTATTTCAGAAATTTCTTCTCTAACATACTCATTTTTATATGTATAAACATTTTCCCAAGTTTTACTATTTTTAGAGTTGATTTTCTATTTTAATTTGAATTTATAAAATTAACTTTTAAGCAAATTTAAGTATGTTGTATCAGTTTTTCAATCGACCGAATGCTTGGATCGGTCGACCGAATAATTTTTTTAGTTGACCGATGAAACTTTTCAGTCGACTTGCCAGTAGCAATTTTTACATTATTAGTTTTGTCAGTTGATCAGTCGACCGACTAATAAAATTAGTCAACCGAATAGTGCTTTCAGTCAACCGATCTTGGTTTTCAGTTGATCGAGTCATAGCTGTCTATTTTTTCTTTACAATAACAGCTAGTTTATCAGTCAAGTGATATATTCAGCCAGTCGACTGATAATGCTTTTTACTGTAACAACTAGTTTTTGAGTTGTTTTCCTTTTGAGGCTGTATATAGTCCTCAAGGCCAATCTGAAATATAGTTTTTATTTAGTCATTTTGGCTCTATATTTTAAAAAGGATCAAGTGTGTTTATTTATGTGTCAAAAAGTTTTTACAAAAAAGGATCTCAATTTCGTTTTTTGAGGCGTTCATCCTCAAATCTCAATCTCTTTTTGTTTTGGAGAAGTTTTCTAAACTCTTTATCTAGCTGTATGTTGGAAAATTGTAACAAAGAGAATAAAAGAAATTTGACTTGTATTCCTTCGATCTCGATTACATATTGATTACAAAAGAGAGGAGAACGAATTTGATTCTCTCCTTTATTTAAAACTGGGTTCTTCTCGGTAGCAATGGAATGCCTCCTTCGATTGCTTGCGTCAAATTTGCTCTCCGTTGACGATTTGACCGTCTCTTATCTCGTGGGAACAATAAACTTCTGTGGAAAGTTTGATGAACAACTCTGAACGAGTTTTAAAAACTCTGAACGAGTTAGAACTCTATAACCAGAGTTGTTAGAACCGAAAATTCGGTTAATTGCCAAGCTGAATTTCTGTTGCTGAAGGATTCTCTCAGATTTGATCCTCTGAATCTGAGCCAAATCCTCTCCTTCAAAGAATTCGCCTCTACTGCCAACTCTTGTACGGTTTTCGAACTGAAAATCCTCAACCCCTTATGGTTTTGATCCTGAAAATCCAACCCCTTATGGTTTTGATCCTGAAAATCCAACCCTCTGCTTCGTTGGGTTTGTTGAGTTTTTATAGGGGGATAAGAGGCTGTAACTGCCCTCTAAATCCACTCCTAAGTGGGCGTGATTTCCTCAGATCGTGGGGAAAACGGTTCTGAAACCGTTCGACTCATATTTGAATGAGTCAAACGCCCAACCTCGCGTTCAGGACCCTAACCTCGTGTCTTAGGATTGAGACGCGAGGTTGGGTGTTGACTGAACATCCAGAACGCGATGGTCGCTCGCGTTTCACTTGTTGTGACTTAGAAACACGGAGGTCGCCTGCATTTCTAGAATTGTAACGCGAATGTGAATTCCGCGTTTTTAGAAGAAGTTGGTTGACTTGTAACTACTTCTGAAAGACGTTGCAAGGACCGTCGTTCAGTAATCCTCGCTTTAGCTATTGTGGGATGTGAAAGTCGTCAGATTGTAACTTCCACTGTAGATAGTGAAGACTGCCGAATAGGGATTTCATCAGTTGTCGGAAGTATCGTCGAATTGTAACTCTTCTCGCTTTATGTGAAAAGTCCTCTATTTGCAGCTTTCGTTTGTTGGCATGAAAGCTATTTGATTGTAGCTTTCATTGTTGGAACTTGATGGGAATTAGCGAATATTTGCCCACAACTCTCTACTAAGCAAGTCACCAACTAAGTCCAACCTTTTATTTCTAAAATCATTACACTGCTCATCAGCATCTCTAATAGTTGCTAATATAATATTAGTCATGTTGTTGTCGCAGCCATCAAGATCAATCATCTCAAACATGAGGCCGTGTTTGCAGCGATTATAAAGCCGCGGATGCAATGACTTAGAAATTTCTTGTGTTTTGATTGTAAGGATGAATTCTGCTTCTTGATTTGAAGGAACCATTGCCTTGTAATCTCTTCTTAATTCGTGGGGATCAGCTATCCATTGTAATTTTTACACAGCCTACACTAGCTGATCTATAGTTTTTATTCTCATATATATATGCTAGATTAATTTGAGTTTAATCTCATTGTACTCATTGTTTTTACACATAACCACTTGAGCTTTAATATTTTACATTTAGTATAATTGGGTTGTAAGAGTGATTCTGTGAGAGAGCTTATATCTTATAAAAGTTATCGGTGATCTTGGGAAACCGTTTGTGTAGATTTTAAGATATAATGGAGATCTCCTCGAGGTGAGAAGCGGAGACATAGGTCGAGTTGATCGAACTCCGTGATCATATTTTGTGTTTGCGTTTGTCTTTGGCGTACTATTCTTCTTTACGTCTTGTGCATTTTTTATATCACCTATTATCTCATTGTTTATCGCTTATTGTCTTTTGTTTATCCTTACATAATTTTGTAGTATATTATATTGCTAGGATATCGCTTCATAAGTTTTAATTTAGCATCAAAACCGGATTAGATTAGCAATTACCCTATTCACTCCCCCTCTAGGGTACTTTCAATATCACGTTGACAAGATTGACGAGAATTTTTTAAATAGGGGATAAAAACTATCTGTAAACATATCTTCAAATTTATCATCTTCTACTAATTTAAAAGGAATGTTTTTAAGAATAATAAACCTGATGACGTATTTCCTGGCTCTAATTGCGTTATAGTTCTAACTACCAAGACTATCGGAGGATGAGGATTTGGAGAGTAAAGATTATCGGATATCAGCTTGAGACGTTGCATGATCTTTGTTGTACTTTTCTAAATGGTGTTTGAGGTGGTTGGTGCTGTTTTTATGATGAGCTTGGAAAATACGGCCACACAACACACACTTAGCCTTCTGGGTGAGAAGCCTACCGTGTTGATCCATGGTGATTTCTATCTTCTCGAAAAAGTTTCACACATCAGATCTCAGTCTTTTAGGAGTTCCAGGTGCAGAATTATCACCATCGGATTCGTGACCAACATCGGTAGGAGGAGTAACTGTAGCTCATATAGTAGGAGTATTAGGATTCGTTGCAACATCGGGAGTTGGGATTTTCCTTTTATAATCAAAGGAGGAAGTCATTTGATTGAAGAATTAGAGAGAAAAAGTGAGAATAAGAAAGTATTAGAGAGTATTAGAGAGAAGTAGATGAGTTTTGGATGAGAAAAATAAATAAAAATACTCTTTATTTATAGAGGCAGCCCCCTACCCAAATAACCAAAATACCCTCAAAATTTTAGCTGTTTTGACTATTTTAGGGGGTATTTTGGTCAAAAGCTAAAAAATAGTCGTTATGTCCCTTCAAACCGTTGTTACCAGGCCGGGCCGGCCTATTTGAGCTCCCCGCCTAGTCCGGGCCCGGACCCAGACACCCGGCTCGGCCCTTTTGCTGGCTGGGCTAGGCCGAGTTTGGTGCGGGCTCGGACAAAGCGGGTTGGTCCCGAAGCCCGGTTAGGCCTGGATTTTCGGGCCATGCCTAGTCCCGGGCCGAGCTAGGGCCCGGCCAAGTCTAGGTCCAGACACCGGACCGGGCCCTGGTCTTGGGCCCAAATGAACAACCCTACTTATCCTTCACAAGTATTTTTGAGGAATTTACACTCTATTTAGTTCTTTTCATCCCATCATGAAAAGAGTAAGGATTAAGTGATGCTATTTTGACACTACCACTTGTAAAAGAGTAGGATCATGATGATTCATCACTACAATTTACAAGTGAGAAGTCCATTCTTTTGTAAGTGGCGTTGTCCAAATAGTACCAAAGAGTAGTATACTTATCATTTTTTTCTATAAAAATTACATGGATCACTGCTGTCAAAGATATACGACTAAAAATGTTTGCAATTTTATACAGTGAATATGTTTTTTTTAATACAGAGTAATTCTTGCACGTTGGGGCTGTTTGTTTCGTTTCCCCTAGAATCCAAAACCCACTTTCCTTCACTTTTTCACTTTCCCCCACTTTCCAAAACCCACTTTCCTTCACTTTCTCCATTTTCCTCCAATAATATTGTGACAACTCATCCCATCACATCTCATTTCATACTTTTAAAAATAAACAAAATACAAAAAATGAGTCACATCAATCAACTCATCTAACTCACTTTCCCCCACTTTTCTTCATTTTCAATCATCTTTAAAAATTACTCACATCATCCAATAATATGGTGACAACTCATCACATCTCATTAAAATTTCCTTCCATCTCTATTCACCAAAAAAATAAGAAAATTGATTTTCCTAAGTATGTGTCACATCATCCAATAATATAATGACAACTCATCTTATCTCATCTATTTTCCCCCACTTTTAAGAATGAACCAAACATAAGAAAAGAACCTAAACAAGGAAAGTGAATGAAAACATCAAAAATTACTCACATCAACCAATAATATGGTGACAACTCATTTTCTCCCCCACTTTCGGTTATAGCTTTGACGAACCAAACCTCTGAAAGTGGAGAAAAACATCAAGATTCACATTCTTTTCCCCCCACTTTCGGGTTTTTTTTGCGAAACTAACAGGCCCGTTGTGTGCCTTAATTGTACTTTTCTTGAAAGTCGAATGAATTTACATCGTTATATATCACTCAATATTTTGTCTTTATTTATTTATTTTATTTTATTTTTGTTGCATAGGTGTGGTTGTGGGTATGGATGTGGATGTGGGTGGGCTGGGGGATCAAATTACAGTATTTGCCTGAAAAGAAGAAGCACATGCGTTCGTATTTGTCCATGATTGTTTGGTATCAGTTCTTGACAACGGTGGAGTCAGAATTTTGTAACCATGATGCCCTTACATATTTTGTCACGCTTGTATATGAAATCATATAGACATTTTACAATTTTATTTCCTCTAATGGTGCTTTATCTAATCCTAGTGATGTCCAGAGTAGTAAATAAAAATAAAAATATATAAAAAATATGTTACTCAGCTGTTGATTCTAGACAAGTTTATCATTTTATCAGCTAACGATATTCATGTCTCCTGAAGGTTTTTCCAAACTAATATTTTGGTAATAAAGATCAATTAATACAATTACATAAATGATCATCTTACTTACTGCAAAGTAGAAGGATGATGCAACTATTATTTTTTCAGAATAGTTAGGCATAATTATTAGTCAAAAATGGTCACTACTTATTCCTAATTATCTTATATTGATTCTAGATAAATTTATATTGATCCTCATCATCTCATGGCTCGGTAGGTCTTCATAAAACGGGCATAAGCTCAATGTTCTTTTAAAAACCTAAACTACTTCAAACAATTTTGTAAGGAGGGTTTTTGAGGGACTAATATGAAATTAGGACACCTCCACATGCTGATATACATGTCAAGATAACATTATCAAAACAAATTATTACATAAACAAAGAAAAGGACGATATGACATCCCTCTGGACCACGTCACCGTGGTCCCGTCAGCATGATTACGTCACTTCGCTAATGAGTGAAAATGGCCGTTCCAAAGACCAGGCACGCGTTCCCACACGTTATGAAAGCGGAAATGATTTTTATCACGCGAGATTGGATCAGGCACCCATGTCGCTTGAGAGAGAGGAGGGGTGGTGGGACAAATAGAAAGGACTCTTATGAAAGAAGTAGCCCTTACGACCCGTTCATTAAATATTAAGAGTTTTTGTCTTTTACCCTAAAGTTTTACTCTTAACATATTTTTAAACTCATGTACTTATAAAATGCCTCTTAAACCAAAAAAATACGAAGATCACTTATTTTTAAACCCAAGTCTTTATAATATGTATAAGTATATATTATATGCATATTAAAAACTCAATCTCCCAATATTACCCTCTTCTTCATTCTCTCTTCAACTCTCTGCTCTCTTCCAAATAACTTTTCACCATCTCATTAATCACTGATCTCTTCCTCAGCTCCCTAACTTACCTATTGAATCTCTTTCCTCCTCCTGATTGAGCTTTATGTTCTTCATCCTACCACTCCTCCACTTCCTCCACAAAAGACTTCACTACGAAACTTGTACGCGACATCAAGTCCACCAGCTTTTCCCCCACTCTTTGGCTAACAAGCTCAAACACTCCAAGCTCGTCCTCGACTGCCGACTGCTCCGACCAACTCTTCCTCATCCTCTATCTTGACTTTAACTGTTCAAAGAGGTCATCGCTTAAAGATCAGCTTCACCACATTTGCCTACAGGCACAAGATTACTTTTATGGTGGATTGAATTAGACTTTGAATTTAAGGCTTGGAATGCGAAAATGTATAAACAAATTTTTTTGTATATTGTGTGTTTGATAAAATACTTCAAAAAGATTTTTAGTTGATTTGTAATATTTAAAAGGATTATGTGTATTAAATAGAATTTATTTGATGCATATTACATGTTTGACTAAATGCTTTAAGAAGTTTTTTGGTCGATTGTATCATTTAGAAAGATTATATAGCAAGTCGTCAATCACCAATGGAGTTTATGAATGATATAGAACTCATAACGAGTTATATGTTATTTTGAAAGGACTTTAACCCTTTATGATACATTATAGCTCTTATGATATATTGTAGCTCCATGTATGAGAAGTATAACTCTTTAATGAAAAATGTAGCATAAAAGTTGATGGGATTTTAAATAAGTTGGGATTAAACTTTGGGTTAAAAGACAAAAACCCCTAAATATTATTATTGGCTTTGCCTTGTCACTAATTATAAAGTTAAATTAATTAGGTAGCTGATTATCACGATGATTGTTTTTTTTTGGTAAATGAAGTAAATTTTATTCATCACCCAAATATGCAATAAAGTTCATACATCACTGTCCAGCTTAACAGATTGGAAACACCTGTTAGACCCTAGAGGGGGGTGATTAGGGTCTTATACTAATCTAATCCGATTAAATGCTAATTAAAACTAATTAATAAGTTATCCTAGCAAGTATTAAATATAACAAAAATATAAGCTAGGATAAGCAATATGAACAATGAGATATATCCTATATGATGAAATATATATGTAATGATATGTAAACTAACACAAGGGGAAACAATATAAACTAGATAGTGGATGATATAATAAAGGAGCTATGGACAATGGTGACAAGAAACATAAACATAAGATTAAGTGCACCAAAGCAAACTCAAACACACGATATGATCACGGAGTTCGGACCTTCCGTCCTACGTCTCCGCTCCCATCCCCCGGGGAGAAATCCACTATCACAACCGGGTTCTCTACGTTCACCCGAATAACGTTTACAACCACACTATGTTGGTTTTTAACGATCACCGATCAACGTACACTCCTCACACTCGGTTTTTTAGCTAACCGAAAACTTTACAATCGACACTCTTGCAATCACACTCTACACCCTCACAAGTATTGGACCTAGCTGTGTCTCCCTTAAGTGCTCGGTTACAACCTCTCCCTAGGCTCGTCAACCGACGCCACTCCTCTTGGAACGATCCCCGACTCTCACCACACACTCCTCTCGGTGTACAAGTGTATTACAAAGTTTATCTCACAATAAGAACAAAATAACAAGTGATTGTTCTCCAATATGAATGAGAACACAATGAAAGCTCATACTCAATGTTACAACTCTCACCAACCTAAATATATTATGAATGCAAATACAATAAGCTCAAGTGGGTGTGTGTAACAATGAGATAAATCAAATCTAAACTCAATATAAAACTAGCTTTAATAGAAATGATAATCAACAGATAATTATAAATAAAAGCTAGAGTTAAGTTTAGGAAAACTTCTCTAGATGACAAGAGAGAGAGATGGATTGAATGCCCAAAATACAATTGATAATCTCCTCAAGCTCTTGTAAAACTTTCTTCATAAACCAAACCCTTAAACAAGCTTAAAACAAGCTTAAAATCTTTTTAAAACTCTTTAAAACATTCTTTTGTTGTTACTTTAAGTGTTGAGGGATGATGAGTATTTATAAGAACTCAAGACAACAACCCAAAGCCAAAGAAAAATAAGAAAATACCAAAAAACCAATTCAGCAAGAACTCTGGAAAACTAGCCGTTAGAGTCCAACAGCCAAATCGGCGGTCGACTGCGAAGAACAAAAAACAGAAGAAAAACTTCCAGAGAGTTCGACGGTCGACCGCGGCGGTCGACCGCGAGAAATTTTCAGCCGACGGTCGACCGTGGCGGTCGACCACGAAAGTTTTTGCTGCACACTATGCAAAAGACTCAGGCGTGGTCGACCGTGGCGGTCGACCGTGAACTGATACATGAAATACAGGTTTTGAAAAACTGTTTGCTGATTTTAAAACACTGTTTAAAAATATCAAATAAATTCCAAAAAATGTAAAACTTTGGGGAATGATTATAGACATGATAATAAACATGCTACAATGACTGGTTTCCAAAAAGGACTTCCCAAATGAAAAATATCATTATTTTACAAAATAGTTCAAAACATGAAAATGTAAACACATGAGTTTGATGTTTTGACCTAAACCAACTTTTGAAACTTTGCAACATGATAATGTAGACTTAATAAAATATGTATATGATTATTGTTAAGTCCAAAAACTAAGAATATAATATTTTTACAAATACAATAGAAAATGAAACATATGAGTATGTATATGAAAATATATTTGTTTCATATCTAAGTAGTTAAACCAAATCACAATAATAAATATGAAATATGTAATTTCATATTTATAAATATAAAAACCAAAACCATGCATGTATATATATAACTATATATATACATAGAAACCAAATACGTGTGTGTGTGTATATGATATTGAGCTTAGAGTATCTAACACACATAATATAAAAACTAAACTAGATTACCCAAGCTGATCTTGATCTTCAATAAGCTTGACTTGGTACTGTTCGCGGGAAAATTTGTTGCTTTCTTCATTACTGATTCCATTGTACACACTTGGTAATTGTTTATCGATTACAAAGATCCGGTCTTTTTATAAGATCCGGTTACAACGAAAATCAAGTAAAAAGAAATGAAAAATTACAACTTTATTTCCTTTTATGTCGAACGAATCGCGAGCTCCTGTTTTGCGGTCACTCGCTTTGTGTGGGTTCTTTGCCTGCGCCGGGGTTATTTGCCGTGGACCACCGCGTGATCTCGATCCGGTCGGATCTACACGATAT
>BQKN01066913.1:232802-246701 GCA_022839385.1 Asparagus kiusianus
CGGGAGGGATTGTTTCACCAAGGAAACAACCGCTCGATGCTCGGGATCTAAGAACCAAGCTTAGATCCGGAGTGTGATCGTGTAGATCTGAAGATCCGATCCTCTCGAACACCTGCCTTATTTGGCGTTGACGATCGCTGAGCACCGGATCTGGAAGTCCAAGTCTCCAAAGCCTTCAAAGTTTGAATCTTGTTTAGATCTGAGTCTTCAATCCAGCAGGGCTTCGCCTCTCTCCAAAATTTCCAACCTCTGAAACAAATGAGCACAAGGCCTATTTATAGGCACTCGTTACTGTGCCCCGTGCACAGAACAGGGCCTAGCCACCCCTGGGTGGCTCGGCCCAGTGCCGAGCCCCCGGGTGTTCCGTCGTTCGGGTTTTTCGGTGTTTCCGGTTCTCCGTTGTTCGGATTTGATTCGGGTTGTGTGGTTGACTTGTTCGGATTCGATTCGTTTTGATCCGATTCCTGATTTGGCAGTAAACCCACTTCTGAGTTCGAGTCCGAAACCGATCTTGATTCGATCGTTATATCACCGAGTTCGCTCTTGTTTAGATGACTCGGTGATTCCCCAAAACGTTGGTTTGATTCCGCGTGCGAGTGGATGCATTCCAATGCTTGGGTGCGATTTGTTGGCTTCGTCGCCTCGTTAACTTGCTCCGTTGCGTATGGCTTGGCTTCGGTGTTGGCGGGATAACGGTCGTGCTTGGATACGTCGCTCGATGGTCCGTTTGTTGAATTGGCGTCGTCGAGCTGTGATAAGGGACCTATAGGCAATTTTATACGCCTACAGTCCCCAAACTTGGATTCTGGTGTCTTCTTCAATCGGTGAAAGACTAAACCAGCAATACGTGTTAGGCGTTGACTTATCCCTACTTAGGATTCGAGATAAAATTCCCCATACGTATGAGGCACGGATTATGATGTTATGAATAACAACCTACCACAATGTCGAATATGTGGGTTTTTATCCTTTTTACGGTTAAAGACTAACCGGTAACGCGTGTTAGGCGCTGACTAATCCCTACTTAGGCTTCGGGATAAAATTCCCCGCGCGTGTTAAGCACGGATTATGAGAGTTAAAAAGGTGGTGTCTTCTCTTGGGGCAAAGACAAACCCGATACTAGAAAGGAAGAATTTTATATTCTATTTCCAATTACAAAGGAGACTTAAAGTGGGATTTCCACCTTGAGAATCTGAAGAGTGAAACTAAGAGTATGATCTCCACTCGGAGAATCGAAAAGATTCTGATAATCCTAACCGTCGGAAGGTTTGATTACCGAACTAAAGGTAAATTTCTCATTTATCGTGAGCGAATTGTGATTATAGCCCTAACTGTAGGAAGGTTTGACCAAACAGGAGTTTTAGGTGACCCTAACTATAGAAAGGTTTGATCACTTGATTTGAAAGTAGACCTCTCATTCATGGAAGGAATCGAGAGGGGATTTTGGTTTTAGCCTTAACTATAGGAAGGTTGACCGAGTAGGAGGTTTGAGATGATCCTAACTGTAGAAATGTTTGATCGCTTGATTCGTGGACCTCTCGTTCATTGGAGGAATCGAGAGGGGATTTTGGTTGTGACCCTAACTATAGGAAGGCTTGACCAAGTGAACAGTAAGAGTGGGAGTATAAATTATAGTAGGAGTGTTGATTCGTACAAATTACTCAAAAGAGGTTCCTGGTGTTTGTAGGCGTCAAAAATTACCTATAGGTCTCCACGAACGGCTCAAAGCTAAGAGAAGATGATGAACATCACTATCTAAGTCACGGAAGTTTAATCAACGTCGATGAACGCTTAAAGTGAATCGACGAACTATGTGAAGCAACGGAGTTTCAGAATAACGAGGATACGAACTGATCGGGAACCTCGTGTTGTTCATAAACGGTGAAATACCCTTCGTGTCTCATTTATTCCACAAATGACCCAATCATTGGAGTTTATAGAACTCCTCATCAGTTTTCCAACGCACTTTGAATCACTCAAATCCGAGTTCGGATGAAGAAGTTACGGAGGAAACGGACAAATGTGCAAAACACGGCGTCTCAGCCTGAATGAGACACCCCGAGGTGTCTCGGAACAAACGAGACACCCCAAGGTGTCTCGGCCAAGGCCAAGACACCCTAGGGTATCTCGGCCAAAGCCGAGACACCCAAGGGTGTCTCGGCCCAAGCCGAGACACCCAAGGGTGTTCGGCACTGGCCGAGACACCCCAGGGTGTCTCGGCCCAGGTTGAGACACCCTGGGGTGTCTCCAACGCAGAATTGGGCCTTTGTGTGATTTTAACCGCCCAGAACCCCTTAAGCCTATAAATACAAGCCTTAGACCCTCATTTTTTCAGATCTGGAATTTTGGAGAATTGGCGAAGCCCTGTCGAATTGAGGAGTGAAGATCCACAAGTTTCAGAGAGGAGGAGGAGAGATCAGACCGAGTTCTTCAACACGAGAGGGAGAGATTCGTCAGATCTACAACCCCCGGATCCGTTCCTTAAGATTATCCCGTTGCGGTAATCTTAAGAAGAGTGATTATCTCGCTTCGCCGAGATAAGAGCTACGGTTTCTCGATCCCTTCGCGGATAGACGAAGCTCTGCCCAATTTTCAGCAATCAGATCTGATCATCGGTGGTCCACGGATATCAACGTCCCCATCACAGGCAAAGATCCCACGCAAGCAAAAGACCGATAAACGATCTCTGCGCTGTTTGAAGAGAATTGTAATTTTGTATTCATTGTGTAAAAGTCTTATAAAAAGACTAATTTTTGTTTTCGTTGTAAACGTCTAAAGTTTGTAATGAACATGGCAATGAATCAAATAATTTTCTCCCCAAACAAGCTAGCGACCACAGTGGGAGCCAACAGCTTCGCTGCCGAAGCTGTCGTGCCGCAGCCGATGATCAAGATCCCGGTGCTCGAAGAGGTCGAATACGAATTCGACCAGCAGAGATTCGAGGAATATATTTCCTCCTCCTCCAGATCTGTTCCTCCTCATAAGCTTCGGAAGATCTCCTCCTTCCAGAAGATCCGTCGGTCTCCAGATCTGAAGACCAAAGAAGTCGATCTCCACGTCGTCGCTGCTATAATTGCACCTTGTAACGATCCGCCGACATCCGATGAGACCAGATCTGCAGATCTGAACTCCTTCGTAATCAAGGAGTCGACTGCTGAAGGCGCGCCAACTCTATCAAAGAGAGCACGTCAAAGGAAACGCCAACGCCTCGCGCGCCAATTCGCCAAGGCTTTGGATCAGGTGGATGGACTTCATTGCCAAACAGATCGGGAGTTCAGAAAGCGCCAAGTGGCTAATCTATCGCCACGACCAGCATCGGGATCCTCCTCCCGACCTTCGATTAATGAATGGGTTCGTGTCAAACAAACCCACTCCACTCTCAAGGAGCGAATCCAGAAGCGCCGCGCCTTGCTCGCTCATGCCCGGACCCTTGTACGAAAAGCACGGGAAATGCAAAAGGACGAGGCAGTTAAGAGATCGCCGAGATCCAAGCAAGTTTGGATGCCAAAGGCCAAGTCAGCGCCTAAGGCAAAAGCAAGCGACGTTGCTCTCCGGCCTTCGTCAACTCCAGATCTTGCTCCTGCACCTCCGGTGAAGCCCTATGACAGCGTGGATCTTCCCAAGTCTAGAATCCCATTGAAGGATCGCATTGGCTCTCTATCTGAGGATCGAGGCAAAGCGCCTATTAAGGAAAGCTTGAGACCGTTGAAGAAGCTTCGAGCGAACATCCAGACTGGGGGTCGTATGCGACCTCCTAACAAGTTAATTGCTACAACAGCCCGCTTGGGGGTGCGTGCAGAAAACCAGGAGCCCGTTAAGGTTTCAACCTCACAAAGGTGTGATTCCAAACGTGTGACTCCTGTAGATGCCAACAAGGCGATGTTTACTCAGATAAAAATGCGTCAGACATACGAACGCGTTATACCTACGAATCCATCTAAACATCCAATAGGTTACTCCGATCGCAACGTCGATGAGTTATACTATCGGGTTGGGGGTACGAATAAATCTCGAAAGAGAAGTACCCGGGAAGCGGACTCCCACTGTCCGTGTGCCAAAATTATCAGGGCAGTATTATCAGCGTGTAGCTGCCCCAAGACCGCTCCACAGAGGGTCTCGATATTCGAGAGTATCTCCGCAGAAGTATTGAAACCCAAATCAAGGCGTTTTAGCAAAAGGCAACCAGCCAATGGAGATGACGAACTCCCAGCATTCACCATCAATATGGTCGATAAAGGGAAGTCTCCGGTTGCTTCTAACCCTGATTTTTCCCCAGGAAAGGGAGTCAATTCGGGGATAGCCCAGTTAATGTCTCAGCTCCAATTAGAAGCCGTCAGACCTGAACAGTCCGTAGTCATCGCCAACGTGACTGATAAGAGGAAATCTACCCGACCTTCTGATTCGGACCCCCTCATATCACATCGTTTGACTCGGCTACATACAGGGACTACTAGACGTAGAGATTATTTGAGGATGACCAGAGGACTATCTTCGGACGATGAAGCGTCAGACGCTTGCTCGACAGTCGCTTCAGAAGCCACCGTATCCAGTCCCGGACAATCTCGTGAGGTGTTTATGATTAACACTGACGAAGTAACCAAAATGGTTGAGGATGTCTTATCCAAGCAGAAAGAGGCATTCAAGATCGAAATGTAAATGGCCATGCAGGAGATGAGACAAATGCACGACCAACAAATTCGGGCTCTGTCCAATCAATTCGGTGAATCCAGGCATCACAACCTTGCTAACCAAGCAGGTAATGATTCAGAGGTGGATGAACGTCTCAATGCTGAGAACCCTCCCTTTGACCAGAACACTGGGGGTGGTCCCATTGATGACAACAATGCTGAGGGTGGTCCCACCAAAGATGATAACACTAGGGGTGGCCCCGTTATTCCTCTCAGGAATCATCCAGTATCTGATACAGACGAGGACGATAAAATAAAGGACCTTGAGAACAAAATCAACGCGCTGATGTCTGTTCAGGGATAAAAAGGATCGGTATTCTGTCTCCCTACCCAAGAAAGTGGGATTCGATCCCATATCCGGCAAAGTTCAACCTGATCAACTTTACGCCGTTTAATGGAAATGGTTCCCCTACTCAGCACTTAATATATTTTAAGTCTCATTTGGGAATAATTTCTGGTAACGAGCCCTTGATGGTTCGGTCATTCGTTGGCACCCTTCGCGGGCCTGCCTTTGATTGGTACCGCCTTCTCAAGCCTGGAAGCATCAACGGTTGGGAGGACCTGGAGAGCATGTTCCTCACCCATTTCTTCGATGATGATGTCGAAGTATCAATCAGAACACTCTTCGATGAGAAACAGAAAGACGGAGAGTCGGTGGATACCTTCATCAAACACTTCCGCAATCAGGCAATGAACTGCAAGGATCCTGTCACGGAGGAATTTGTCTTGCAGACTTGTCATAACAATTTGTCCATTAACATCTTGGATGTTATGGGAGTAGAGCCGCTCAACACCTGGAAAGAGTTGAAAGTACGCGGAGAGCAGGCCGAACGCTTCCTCAGAAGGAGGAAGATCGAAAGAAACCAACCGATGGCTAACCCTCTGAATCCGAGTCTTGTTTCCCATGATGAAGGGAATGCACCTACAACAGTTGTTGACGTTAATCAGACGTCGCAACAGGAGCCCCGAAGACAACAGAAGACTTCGGATTCGAAGCTCCAAAAGGAGTACTCATTCAAGGACGAAGACGTTCCAGCAATCTTCGAAACCCTTCTTGAAAACAATAAGATCAAGCTGCCACCCATCACGAATCAGGAGGAAGCTGACAATACTGTGGATCCAAAGTACTGCGCATACCACAAGAGGATCCTTCATCCCACCAAGGCGTGTTTTACTTTAAAGAATAGCATCCAAACCTTGGTTGAAGCCGACGTTATAACGCTGGGGTAAGCCAATTGAGAACGGCATGACTCCGACAAGTATAAGAGTATAAACTGCTTCTTACTACACTCCGAAGAGTATACGAGTATAAACTGCTTCTTGATCCTCCGACCGGTATAAGAGGTTAAACTGCTCCCTGATACTCCAATAGGTATATGAGTCTAAACTGTTTCCTACCATTGACGGAAAGTTCCTGAAGAATTTTATACATAATATTCTTAAGGATAACCCGATCATACAACCAAATGCAATGATAAACCCAGTTCCGCAAGGGAAGCTGGGGATGGATGATTCATGTAATGGGAAGCTCCCGGAAGAATACTATATATAATTTTCTTAGGGATAATCCAATCATTACAAACAAAGTGATAAACACTAACCCCCACTGTGATTTGTACTCTCACTCTCACTGTCTACCTGATCAAACCTTCTTACAGTTAGGGCTAAAACCAAAATCCCCTCTCGATTCCTCTAATGAACGAGAGGTCCACTTTCAAATCGAATGATCAAACCTTCCTATGGTTAGGTTCATCTCAAACTCCCGCTTGGTTAAACCTTCCTACAGTTAGGACCAAAACCACAATTCACTCTCGATAAACGAGAAATTCATATTTAGTTCGGTAATCAAACCTTCCGATAGTTAGGGTTATCTGAATCTTTTCGATTCTCGGAGTGGAGATCCCACTCTTAGTTTTACCTTTTCGGATTCTGGGGGTGGAGATCCCACCTCGAGTCTCCTTTCTAATTGGAGATAGAATATAAAATTCTTCCTCTTCAGTGTTGGGAGATAGAATATAAAATTCTTCCTCTCCTATTTCAGGTTCGTCTTTACCCCAAGAGAAGACACCACTTTTTTTTTCAACTCCAAAAATCCGTGCCTCACAGGTACGGGGAATTTTATCCCGAATCCTGAGAAGGGTTAAGTCAACACCTAACACGCGTTGCCGGTTTAGTCTTTCACCGATTGAAGAAGACAACAGAATTTTAGTCTGGGGAATTTTATCCCGAAGCCTAAGAAGGGATAAGTCAGCGCCTAACACGCATTGCTGGTTAGTCTTCGACCATAAGAGAGACAAAAGCCTACATATTCAATATTGTGACAGGTTGTTATTAATAACACCCTAATCCGTGCTTCACACGCGTGGGGAATTTTATCCCGAATCCTAAGAAGGGATAAGTCAACGCCTAACATGCGTTGCCGGTTTAGTCTTTTACCGATTAAAGAAGACACCAAAATTCTAGTCAGGGGACTTTTATCCTGAATCCTAAGTAAGGATGAGTCAGCGCCTAACACGCGTTACCGGGTAGTCTATTCCCGTGACAAAGACAAAGTCTACGTATTCGATATCGTAGCATCAAGTCTAAGGGAATTCATTCCTCTAGCACAACGTCACATGCGGAACGGATTTAAACAATCCGCATGTAAGCCCGATTCAAACGGTAATCCATAAGAGCACGTCAAATCCGTTGAAGGCTGAGGATTTGCCAAAAATCCTAAGTCAACGTCTGATACACGTCGCTGTTTAGTCTTTTCACAAGAGAAAGACGAAGTCTACGTATTCAATATCGTAGCACTAAAAGGGTTAACTCTTTTAGCTTAACGTCACATGCGGAACGGATTTAAACGGTAGTCGGTAAAGGCTCATCAAACCCGTTGATGGCTGAGAATTTGCCAAAAATTCTATAAATGCGAGTCATTGACGCACCAGCTCCATTAGTTGGTCTCGTGACTTGAGCATCCAACAACTTCAGGATGAGATCCATGCATGCAGATGAATCAGCTTTAACAGTTGGTCCTGCAGCCCCGACACTTAGAACCGCCATGCTCTAATGCCTTAAGAGCTTAAACAGTATATACTCCAGCAAACGCACGAGTATAAACTGTGTTAATGGCGATCCGAAACCTATGTCAACGCCAGTCAACACGTTGCGACCAAAAAATCAACATTCGACGTTCAAAACCCTAAGGGCGACGCCGGTCAACGTGTAACCCTAGGTCAACGCCAGTCAACACGTTGCAACAAAAAGTCAACGTATGATGGATTGAAACCCTGATTCAACACAACGTGACAAGGATAGTCAATTCTAAGTCAAGTCAACGACGAGAGTCAAAATCAACTCATCCGCTTAGATTCGAGATTCCGACGACGGCCAGACGATAAACGTAGCGCCGAAAGAACTTCAGCTATTCGTCAAAGCATCGAATAGATTGAAAATCGAAGGAGTCAAGAATTGAAGTTAACTACAGGTCCTTTACGCCGACTGAAGGTTAGACCAATCACATCCAAAGTATTCCAGCCTCTTCTATAAAATAAACGAGGCTGGAACACTTTGGAGGGGGTATCTGTAGGCGTCAAAAATTACCTATAGGTCTCCACGAACGGCTCAAAGCTAAGAGAAGATGATGAACGTCACTATCTAAGTCACAGAAGTTTAATCAACATCGACGAACGCTTGAAGTGAATCGACGAACTATGTGAAGCAACAGAGTTTCAGAATAACGAGGATACGAACTGATCGGGAACCTCGTGTTGTTCATAAACGGCGAAATACCCTTCGTGTCTCATTTATTCCACAAATGATCCAATCATTGGAGCTTATAGAACTCCTCATCAGCTTTCCAACGCACTTTGAATCACTCAAATCCGAGTTCGGATGAAGAAGTTACGGAGGAAACGGACAAATGTGCAAAACATGGCGTCTCAGCCTGAATGAGACACCCCGAGGTGTCTCGGAACAAACGAGACACCCTGGGGTGTCTCGGCCCAGGTTGAGACACCCTGGGGTGTTTCCAACGCAGAATTGGGCCTTTGTGTGATTTTAACCGCCCGGAACCCCTCAAGCCTATAAATACAAGCCTTAGACCCTCATTTTTTCAGATCTGAAATTTTGGAGAATTGGCGAAGCCCTGCCGAATTGAGGAGTGAAGATCCACAAGTTTCAGAGAGGAGGAGGAGAGATCAGACCGAGTTCTTCAATACGAGAGGGAGAGATTCGTCAGATCTACAACCCCCGGATCCGTTCCTTAAGATTATCCCGTTGCGGTAATCTTAAGAAGAGTGATTATCTCGCTTCACCGAGATAAGAGCTACGGTTTCTCGATCCCTTCGCGGATAGACGAAGCTCTGCCCAATTTTTAGCAATCAGATCTGATCATCGGTGGTCCACGGATATCAACGTCCCCGTCACAGGCAAAGATCCCACGTAAGCAGAAGACCGATAAACGATCTCTGCGCTGTTTGAAGAGAATTGTAATTTTGTATTCATTGTGTAAAAGTTTTATAAAAAGACTAATTTTTGTTTTCGTTGTAAACGTCTAAAGTTTGTAATGAACACGGCAATGAATCAAACAATTTTCTCCCCAAACAGTGTTAAGTGGCAAATACATAATACGGAGGGGTTTGATAATCGTCAATGATTAGGAGATTAAAATTTTGAATACTATGTTCGGACTCTAACAATAAGAATGTTGAGTGCACAGACATAGCGGGAGTTTGTGTGGGAGTTTCTTATTCGTCACCTTCTTGTAGTGACCGGTTATCCCTAAAAATACACTAGACGAGGTTGTTATGCGTACCACATTGATGTCGGAGTTTTCATTCGACTTAATTGAATGTTATGACGTTGGCTTCAACCAAGGTTTGGATGCTATTCTAGAGAGCGTAGCAAGCCTTGGTAGGATGAAGGATCCCCATGTGGTACGCATAGTATTTTAGATCTGAGGTGTTATCAGCTTCCTCCTGAATCGTGATAGGTGGTAGCTTGATCTTGTTGTTTTCAAGGAGGGACTCAAAAATGGCTGGAACTTCTTCGTCCTTAAAGGAGTACTTTTTTTGGAGTCTCAGATCTGAAGTCTTTTGTTGTCTTCGGGGTTGCTGTCGTGATGTCTGATTAGCATCAATAACAACTGCAAGGGCCTTCCCGTTACTTAGAGAGACGAGGTTCGAGTTCAGAGGGTTGGGCGTCGGTTGGCTCCTCTCGGCCTCTTTCCTTCTGAGGAAGCGTTCGGCCCGTTCTCCATGCATCTTCAACTCTTTCCAGGTATTAGAAGGTACTACTCCCATAACTTCCAACACATCTAAAGAGAGGTTGTTATGACAGGTTTGGAGGATGAAGTCCTCTGTGATCGGATCTCGGTAATTCATCGCCTTATTCCGGAAGCGCTTGACGAAGTCGTCGATCGTCTCGTCGTCTTCTTGTTTCTCATCGAAAAGTGTCCTGATGGATACCTCGGCGTTATCATCAAAGAAGTGAGCGAGGAATAGGCTCTCCATATCGTCTCAGCTGTTGATGCTCCCAGGCTTGAGACGGCGGTACCAATCGAAGGCAGGCCCACTATGGGTGCCAACGAATGACCGAATCATCAAATGCTCGTTACCAGAGATTACTCCAAAGTGGGACTTGAAGTAGATCATAAGCTGAGGGGCGAGCCCTTCCCGTCGAACGGCGTGAAGTTGATCAGGTTGAACTTCGCTGGATACGGTATCGAATCCCACTCTCTTGGGTAAGGACACGAAATACCGGTCTTCTTCACCTCTCGAGCAGACATCAGAGCGTTGATTTTTCTCTCGAGATCTTTCATCTTTTTGTCCTTGTCTGTATCCTTCTTTGGTCGATTTCGAGGAGGAACGATGGGGCCACCCCCAGTGTTGTCATCATTGGTGGGACTACTCCCGGCGTTGTTATTCTCAGTGGGGCCACCCCTACCGTTTTGGTCAACGGGAGGGTTATCAGCATTGATGTATTCTTCCACGTCTGAATCACTAGCTATTTAGCTGACATTGTTGTGACGACTGGATTCACCTATCTGATTCGACAAGGCTCGGATTTGTTGGTCGTGTATTTGTCTCATCTCCTGTATAGCCATTTCTATTTCGATTTTGAATGCTTCTTTCTGCTTAGCTAGAGCATCCTTAACCATTTTGGCTACTTCCTCGGTGTTAACCATAAGTGCCTCATAGGATTGTCCTAGGCTGGATGTCGTATTGTCAGAAGCGATTGCAGAGTTAGCATCTGACGCTTCATCATCCAAGGATAATCCCCTCTGCATTCTCTAATAGTCTCTACGTCTAGTAGTTCCCGCGCGTAACCGAGTTATACTTTGGGATACGTTCGAAAAATAACGGGGACTGAAACTTTGTGTTGACTTTTCTTTATTGACCATATTGATAGTGACCTCTGGGAATTCGTCATCTTACGTAGCTAATCTTTTTCCACAAAGATGCCTTGGCTTCGACTTGGACGTTCTGGTGGAGATACTTTCAAATACCGAGATCCTCTGTGGAGCGATCTTAGGGTAGCTACACGTTGATAATACTGCCCTGATAAGTTCGGTACACGAACAGTGAAAGTCTGCTTTTCGGGTACTTCTCTTTCGAGATTTATTCGTACCCCCAGTCTGATAGTACAACTCATTGACGTTGCGGTCAGAGCAACCTATCGGCTGTTTGTTTGATTCCTCAGGTGTACCGCTGCTGTTTGTTCGGCGTGTCTTCTTCTGAATAGGTAGTGCTTTATTAGCTTTAGCAAGAGTCACACGTTTGGAATCATACCTATATCAGGGTGAAGTCTTAACAGGCTTCTGGTTTTGTGCAGGCACCCCTACGTGTGTAGTTATAGGAATCAACTTGTTAGGAGGTCACGTACGAACCCTAATTTGGATGGTTGCTCGGGGTTCCTTCAACGGTCCTAACCGTTCCTTAACAGGCACTTTGCTTTGATCTTCGTGTAAAGGACCCAGGCGACCCTTCAACGGAATTCTAAATTTGGAGAGGTCCACGTCGCCGTAGGGTTTCACCGAAGGTGTGGTGGTAGAAGGAGCGGGATCCGAAGTTGACGAAGGCAGGGGAGCAACATTGTTTGCTTTTTCCTTAGACGTTGATTTGGCCTTTGGCATCAAAATTTGTTTGGATCTCGGTGATCTCTTAACCGCCTCTTCCTTTTGTATTTCTTATGCTTTTCCCACAAGGATCTGGGCATGCGCAAGAAGTGCATGATGCTTCTGAATGCGCTCCTCAAGAGTGGAACGATTTCGTTTGACACGAACCCATTCGTTAGTAGGTGGTTGGGAAGCTTATTGTGGAGATGGCTTAGCCACTTGGCGCTTTCTGAACTCCAGATCCACTTGGTAACAGAGTCCGTCCACTTGATCTAAAGCCTTAGCGAATTGACGCGTGAGGTGTTGGCGTTGCCTTTGACGTGCTATCTTTGACAGAGTAGGCGCGTCTTCAGCAGTCGACTCCTTGATCAAAGAGGAGTTTAGATCTGCAGATATGGCTTCATTAGACGTCGGCGGATCGTTGTGAGGTGCATCTGCAGCAATGGTAGTGGGGAGATCGCCTTCTCGGGTATTCAGATCTGAAGACCAGCGGATCTTCCGAGAGGAGGAGGCCTTCCTGCACTTGTGAAGAGAGGCAAATCTGGAGGAGGAGGAGGAGACGTACTCCTCGAACTTCTATTGGTCGAACTCGTATTCGACCTCTTTAGCCACGAGGATCTTGAACGTCGACTGCGGCACGACAACCTCGTTGACGAGACTATTGCCTCCCACTGTGGTCGCCAGCTTGTTTGGGGAGAAAGTCAATTTGTTCATTGTTGTGTTCATTACAACTTCAAACGTTACAATAAAAACAAAAGTTAGACTTTTTATAAGACTCTTACACAATAAAAACAAAAAAGAAGTACAACTCTCATCAAACAACGTAACAGGTGTTTATCGCCCGCTGCTTGCGTGGGATCTTAGCCTGTGACGGGGATGTTGATATCCGTGGACCACCAAACGATCAGATCAGATCCGGAGCTTTGTCGATTCGTGAAGGAATCAAGAAGCTGAAGCAATTATCTCGACAATGACGAGATAATCACTCTTCTCGAGATCATTGCAATAGGGCAAATCTCAAGGCAAATGACCGGGATGTGTAGATCTGACGAACTCCTTTGGGTGTCTCGGGTTGGCCGAGACATCAAAGAGGTGTCTTGACTTTGGCTTAGGGCTCGGTCTGTGCGTTCCGTCCTTTTTCACCATATTTTCATCATCCGAACTCAGAATCGCGTGATCCAGAATACATCGGAAAAAAGCCGATGAGGAGATCTATAAGCTCTCATGATTGAATCATATAGGGAGTAAATGAGATACGAGGGGTGCTTCATCTTTCGTAAGCAACGTGCAGCTCCCGTTTCATTCGTGTTTCCGTTGTTCCAAAATTCTATTGCTTCGCATGGTCCGTCGACTCATTTCATGCGTTTGTCGTTGTCAAATGAGCTTCTTTGACTAGAATAGCGATGTTCATCATCTTTTCTCTGTCTCAAGCCGTGTGCGGAGGCCTATAGGCAATTTTTAACGCCTACATCCCCCTCCAGTAAGGAACGACCCATCAAAACTAACATCTCATCTCATCGCCCCGATGTCTCTACATTAATAAAGTGTCTCAAACTACCATGAGCTCGACACAAATGCAAGAAAGAACCCCTACCAAAGCTAGAACGACATGTTACCTTTTTGCCAATACACTTCTTCTAATTGTTGTTGACTTCTAGGACTTCACACCAACGGACCTGGTTGCAACCCACCAATGTCTAGTACAATCCCTAACTACGGAAACCAAATATCGATTACCTCCTAATGATGCCTCCTTAGAAGGCCCCCAAATGCCTGACTGAACACCACCTAAAAGACCATTCGATCGATGGATAGAAGTGCCAAACTACACCTCGGTCTTCTTGCTCATACCAATGTGCTCAAAGGACTTCATTCTGCAGGTCAAAGAACTCCTCAACAAATCATGCATGGCATAACCAATCAAATAACCCAGCCTCAACAAATACCACAGTCTAGCCAAATCCAAAGAAGTCGTTAGCTCTTTATCAAACATCGTGCTTCTAATCAAATAATACAAATTATTCCTCCTGACGTCCTTCATCACAATCATGGACCCCAATATGATCAACAAACGTGAATCGATCAATGTCATCCTATAGTCTGCTGCCTCTA
>BQKN01066913.1:251025-306669 GCA_022839385.1 Asparagus kiusianus
TGCATCTTTATCATACTAAAAAGATAATCTGAGCTTCTTGATTTCTGCTGGAAGATTCGCAAATTTCTCTCTTGCCATATCATGTACACTGATACGGATAATGCCATTCTCTTCAACTTTTTTTTGAAATTTTCCCCCTCAAGCTCCTGCTGTACCAATTGATGATTTGATTCCACCCACATGATCTCCAGTTGAAGCATAACCAGTCCATTACCTTATTCCACACCCTTGCAGAATAAAGGCAATCAAAAAACAGATGGTGACATGTTTCTGTTTGGTTTTCCCTAGAGCATAAAACACACAAATTAGAGCTCAAGATCCTCATTCTACAAAGTCTCTCTTGTGTTAAGAGTCTTGATTGAACTGCTAACCAGAGGATAAAGGAATGTTTGGATATATGCCATCCACCCCACACAGTTCCTGCCCATATTGTCAGGTCAGATTGTTGAAACAGATTCCTGCACATCACCGATACACTGAGCTTGCCATTAATACAACTTTCTCTGATGGCATTTTGCAAGTTGTTAACACCTCCGAGCTTGTTAATCAGCAAATTTCTCACTCTCAGCAATTGCCTCCACAGCCATGAGTCACATTTCTTAGGTTGGACTTGCCAGATATTATTTTGCCTCAGATAGTGGCCGTGAATCCATTTAATCCAGAGAATATCCTTCTTAAGATGTATCATCCAAAGGAGTTTTGCTGCCATGGCATAATTCCAAGATTTAGCAGAAAACAACCCCAAGCCACCATGGTCAATCCCCTGACATACAGAATCCCAAGCCAATAAATGAATTTTGTGTCCCCGCAAGAAGTCTGAACACATACTATCAATTTTTTCAAGAACTTTGATGGGAAGAATATAGTTACTAGTCCAATAGATCTGGATTCCCATAATGACTGATTTTATTAACTGCAATCTGCCAGCATATGATAATTGTTTCCTTTTGAGCCAGTTTTGAAATTGTTCAGAAATTCTGCTAATAAGAGGAGAACAGTCTAGGCAAGAGAGTCTTTTAGAGATAAGAGGCATACCCAAGTAGCGCACTGGAAGAACCCCCTCCGAGAAGCTAAGGGAGTTACAGATTTGATTTTTCAGGCTTTCATCAATCCCACTCAGAAATATGGAGCATTTAGTTGGATTTGGTTCCAGTCCAGAAACTTGGCTAAATTCTGTTAGGCAGTCCTTTAACTTTGAAATTGTACTTATATCAGCTTTGCCAAACATGAGGAGATCATCTGCAAACACTAGATGTGTTATGTTCAGCCTCGAACATTTGGGATGGAATTTATAAGCTCTGTCTTCTTTGAGAGTGTTGAGTTTCCGAGACAAGTATTCCATTCCAATAACAAAAAGGTATGGAGATAAGGGGTCACCTTGCCTCAGTCCTCTAGCCCCTTGAAAATAACCATGAAGAACACCGTTGATTGAGATGGAAAACTTGGGTGTTGAAATGCATTCCATGATCCAAGAAGTCATGTTTTCAGGAAATTTCAATCCTATCAGCATTTTTCTGATGAAATCCCAGGAGATTGTGTCAAAAGCCTTCCTTAAATCAATGTTTAAAATAGCACGAGGAGAAGACTATTTCCTGCCATAGTGTTTACCAATCTCATGAGCTAAGAGGATATTACTTGATATAAGTCTACCATTTACGAATGCACTTTGAGCATCACTTATCAGATATCCCATTACCCCTTGAATTCTAGTTGCAATGACTTTAGTAATGATTTTGTACACACAATTGCAGCAAGATATAGGTCTGTAGTCAGATGCATATTGTGGATTGAGGATCTTTGGAATCAAGGTGATGGAGGTGGTGTTGATTGTACCAAGAAGTTTCCCTGTGTTAAAGAATTCTTCAACTGCTGAGAAAAGTTCCTCACTGATAATACTCCAGGAGGCTTTGAAGAACAGGGCACTGTAACCATCTGGGCCAGGACTTTTATCATTTGACATAGAGCAGATAGCTTTTTTTATTTCATCTCTTGTAATTGGGGAGATAAGAGCTTGTCTCTGATCATGTGAGAGGAGAGGTCCATTAGCAATTACCATCGGATCAGGATCAGATGTAGGGACTGAGGTTCCCAGCAATTTATTGTAATATTCAACAATTTCAGATATAATACCCTCAGTATCAGTGATTCTATCTCCTCTTTCATTATATAGTATAAGAATTCTATTATGGTGTCTTTTCTTTTTCATGATAGAGTGGAAGAATTTAGAACCTTTATCTCCATCTAAACTCCAACTGATATTAGCTTTTTGCTTGTAGAAGGAAGATTCACAATCCAATAGTCTGTCATATTTTTTGATACACTCCTTTTCTCTTTTGATCAAGTCTGAACTGAAGGGATCACCATTTAACAGCCTTTGTGTATCAGCTAATTCAACTTTTGCTCTATGCGTGCACTTGTTCACTAATATTCATAAAATGCTTCTAATTCAATTCTGTGAGAGCAAGCTTTAACTTCTTGAGCTTTGTGTGGAAACTGTACATTTTGTAACCTTCAATGTTTTGCTCCCAGACTTTTTTGACTGTAGGGATGAACTCAGGATGATTTACCCACATGTTGAAGAATTTAAAAGGCCTTTTACCCTTTATATCATCATCTTCAATAGTTAACAAGGCAGGGGAATGATCAGAGCATCTAGGCAGCAGAAATTCCACTTGACTGGTTGTATATTGATGGATCCAATCCTCATTAACCAAGCATCTATCTATCCTAGACTAGATTCTATTATCAGCATCCTGTTTGTTATTCCATGTGAAGTAACATCCAATTGATTTTAGATGAAGTAAATGACTTGCACTGATGAAATAATGAAAATCCTCTATATCAGCATCAGAAACTGGAATACCTCCAATCTTTTCATCATGGCTAGAAATTGTATTGAAATCCCCTCCAATGATCCAGGGACCATTAACACTTTGTTTAAGAGCCAGAAGATCTCTCCAAAGGGTCTTTCTGTTAACCATTTGATTCTGAGCATAAACAATAGTACACAAGCTAGAGAACTTCCCATTTTTGTAATCAATGGTGCAGGTAATGTGCTGATCAGTTGAGCTTAGAACTTGAACATTGAAAATATCAGAGTCCCATAGAATCCAAATTCTTCCATTCCTGGCATCATGCACATTAGAAGTCCATTTCCAGTCTTTGGTAATTTGCATAGCTATCCTTTTCAGCTTATTTTCATGGAGTTTAGTTTCCAGCAGGCCTATTAATGATATATTATATTCTTGTATAAACTGCTTTACTATCTTGTGCTTGGAGGATTTATTAAATCCTCTTATGTTCCAAATTGCAAGATGCATTTAGATAGTATTACCACCCCTATCAACACATGAGGGGTCATCTAAAGGAGAGAAATGAGACAATTGAATACCTGAAAATTCAGCAATGCCTATAGAGGATCTCCTTGCAAGATTAGTTCTGTTGACGCTAGAAAATCCAGAAGCATTGACAATTGGAGTTGAATAGAGATATGGATCATTTGCTGGAAAAGTTAAGCTCCCTTTCCCCTCATTTCTACTTTCAGCCTGTGCACGTTTTTCAGTCTGTGCATGTTTTCCAGCAGACAGAGTCTCTTTGTTCTTTCCAGCAGTTTGCTTAGTATTGATTTTTGCTTCAGGTATTTGCTGAGCAACATAATCTCTCTCTAGCCCAGGAATAATAACAGGTTCCTTGCTAAGTACAGGAGCA
This sequence comes from Asparagus kiusianus, assembly GCA_022839385.1. Lineage (NCBI taxonomy): Eukaryota > Viridiplantae > Streptophyta > Magnoliopsida > Asparagales > Asparagaceae > Asparagus > Asparagus kiusianus. The sequence goes on from BQKN01066913.1 coordinate 254,734, forward strand.
ACTTCAGCCTGTCTATTAACAGGAACCCACATCCTTTTAGTCTTGATTCTTCTACATTGTTCTGTAACATGACCAATCTTACTACACAAAGAACACCACTTTGGTTTATATTCATATATGACTGATTGTGTGTAGCTTATTCCATCAGGCCCTTGAATGTTTAACTGATCAGGCAATGGGTCTTTCAATGGCAACTTGACCTCTAATAAAACTCTTGCATAGCTCAATCTCTCTCTATTTGCCGTGAGCTTGTCAGTTGCAATGGGCTTACCAATTAAACTAGCAACTTTACTGATTCCTATTGAGCTCCATAAGTTTAACCTTAAATTTGGAAATTGCACCCACATAGGATAGTAAAAGTCTTGCATCTTATCAATATCAGCATCAATACTCCATGGTTTCAGCATTAGAGGTCTGGACCCAAAAAACCAGGGACCAGCTTCAAGAATTTCTCTCTTAGAAGCTTCTGATTGAAAGTCAAATAGGAATAATCCTTGTTTGATTAGTGAGACCTTTGGTATAGAGATGTTACCCCATAATTTGTTGACATAGGATTCCATAGATTTAAATTTGACATTTAATCCTATGACATGTCCAATTAAAGCATTTTTCCATAAACTTTCTCCTTCCTTCCATTCTTCAGCAGAAAAAGAGACTGTATTGGAATTGGAAGATGGCAAGAAATTCAGAGATAATCCATTTCCTGCTTTCCTATTATCAGCAAAAAGACTAGCAAAAGTTTTGTTTATCTTTTCACTATTAACCACATTATGCTGGATCTTAACAGCCTCAACCTGGACATCCTTCTCCTTTGTCTTCGAACTAGAATTTACTGGATTTTTATCAATATTTTCTACTCTGATCTTCGTATTAGAATTAGTCAAATCATTCAGTCTTTCCTCAGACAGCTTATTCACATCATTTATCAATGGAACAGTGTCAAGATCTAGCATCGATTCAGAGATCACTCCATCGGAGGCAAGAACTCTAAAAGAAGATCAGAAGGCTTATGAATCAAATTAGAATTAGAAGAAATCACCTCCAATTCGACCTCATCTGCCCAAGAAACCCTAGATGAGCTGCCAGCGCCATCACAAGAAATTACAGGTTTACTTATGAGACGACGAGCTTGAATTCCATTCAACTGAGAAGAGCTCCTATCTTGATTAGAATCAACCAAGAAATCATAAGATCGGAGTATTTCCTCCATTGATTTCTTCTTCTTTTCCCCCTTTGGACCTGTCGAGCCCATAGCTATATTGTTGATTCCTTCATCATCTTCAGCAAAACTTGTATAAATTTGATCCCCCAATCTAACCAAACTTGAATCCGCTGCTCTCAATCCTATGTTGAAGAGATTTCTCCTATCATCAAGATCTTGCTCTACCATACAATTGATGGGTTCTTGCCTTACTTATCTCGATTTGTTATTTATCTGAATCATCGATTAAAGTTAGAATAAATCCAAGTCAAATGAGGGCTTTGTCCACCAATTTTTTAAGTTGTTAAATTTGTTTGACATTCTTACTGGTGTGCGATACACATCAAAACTATTTTTGAGGTGTGCATCTTGAAATGTGTCAAAAACAAGGACTAATCTCGAAGCAATATTAAAGGACTAAAAAGTTGGTGAAAAAGAACTTTGGTTCAATTAACTCGATTCTACTTTTAATTCTCAATCATTTGTTTTAAAAAGGCAAGTGAGGATGACTGTAATTTTGAGTAAAGTAAGAATATCTTGACAATAAAAATTAACCGTGACTACTAGTTTTCTTTTCCTTTTTTTGTCCTTTTTAGACATGACAGTACCTTGTCAGAACATTGTTCAAGTAGAATATTGTTCATGCAACATCTCTTATTTGATTAATAACAAAATCTCATTTACTACTGATATGTTCGTGAGATGATATATTTTAGGTATAAGCAGGTATGAACAAGTTGCGGTTTAAAACGATGCAAAAGTCAAGACGAACGTTGATTTCAGCCTTTGAACCATCGATGTCAAGTCAAGTCATCGATGGACTAAGGAAAGACTCGAAGAAACTGGAATTAGACTTCGAATCAACGATGGTCTACAGTCAACCATTAATTATAGAAAGGATCATTGATAGACCATGGTCGACAATCATAGAAATCCAAAAATAAAAATTTACATAATCGATGGACTATAGCCAACCATCAATGATCAATTGATCATCAATGTACCATCGATGATCACTTCTCACCATTGATGGTTTGGCCGTGATTTGGCAGTTTTTGAAAGATTTCAAGATTCAATCTCAGCCGTTCGTTGATAGTTTTGGACTTATGTTAGAACACTGATTGAGGATCTCTTTCCTATGTTTTCAAGACATATTTAAAGGAGATTTGAGAAAGAGTATTAACAACATGAACAACAAGAAGAGAGAAGGCAACTAAGGTTTGTGAAAGAGTTTGATTTGAGAACTCAACCCTCGGAGCCTCATTTCACTTTTTCTTATCGCGCTTTAACATTGGAGGATTGTTTTAGTGAGGAGAAACGCCCTTTGCGTGTAAATTTAACATCTCTTCTTCATGGATCTTCATCATCATTAATTTAAAGGGCAGTTTGTTAAAAGGGTTGTAAGATTTTTCTAATTTTGCTTTGACTGTTTTTGTGTTTATTTTGTATTTTAAACTTATAAGTTTGACGACGTACTCAAGCTAGGGTAATTGAGGGTTAGCATACTCAAGTCGTGTAAATTGATCTAGTTAGAGCTAGGTTTCTTCTAGATATTGTGAGGAGATAGCTTAATTAGTTGACTTATTTCGGCTAGATTTCAGGGTCCTATCTGTAAAGCCTACCAAATCAGGTTGTGATCTGGGAGAACTATGGTCATAATGAAGAAGGCCTTTCATGAGAAGGAAGAGTGTACATAGGATTTTAATCTGAACAACTATAAAAATATTGTGTATTCATGTGTTAGTTTGCTTTTAGTTTTTCGCATATTATTTTCGCTTAATATTTTGAGTTTAGTCAAAAATTATAGCAATCTTATACAACCCAGCCCCCCTCCACCTCTAGGGTGGCATCCCAGATCCATCATACTTTGTGTGAAGTATATCTCTTTTATTGTGTATCTGGTACAGGGGAAACAAATCATTTTCAACTAATTTTAGGAAGTGCTTAGCATTAATGATGTGCATGCAAATGTTGGTTACAGTTATAGATAGATGTCCAAATATATGAGTGGATAATATTTTATCTTAGAGATAACATATTCATATGTGAGTATAGGATTCTATCTCAAAGTGCTTATACATAGATATCGGGTTTTCATGAATGAGATAAAGATATGAGTCTATCTCTAAGCCGTTATATATAGATACATAGTTTTTCGCGAACCAGATAGAGAAAAAAAAGGATACATGCATAACCATCATCTCCTTCTCAAGTCAAGTTTATGCCGGTAGTCGTGGTATAATATGCAGAGGCTTCTTGCTGGTTGCATGATATGGTCACCATATGGCTATTGATCAATATAGACGTGACAATCTTACAGAAAAGATCCGAAATGATAACCTTAAACTTGTTATTCACGTTTTCTTGATGCATGCTAGGATTTCTTTATTTTTCGTTATGCATAGTCTAGTTGTAGATTAACTCTATTGTATGTGTTGTTATCCGGATCCTACAACAAATATAATGGAAGAAGAGAAAACAATGTCTATCAAAGTTCGTAGTCCCTTATGCAACTTTGAGATGTTAAGGGAAAACTTTTGGGCTTTTCATGAGAAGGACCCAAAAGTTCGGGGGGTTTTATGAAATTTAACTACCCCAAAGACTATAGCTAAAGATGAACAAACGGCGGGGCGATTGCAATATATTTATTCAGCAATTCTCCCCTCTATTACTTCCAATGGGCATAAAATATTTACGTACTTGTTACAGGTAAATTTCATTAAATCCTGATGAAATTTAAGCATTTTGCAAGAGGCGCCCAATATGTTCTAAAATCGCACTCAGCTTTCAATATCTATTCCGATTGTTAAAAATAAAAAGGATTGTTAAAAAAATCTCATTAAGTTTTTGCATTTTGCAAATGGCCCTCGTAATTGTTGTGGGTACAACCCAACATAAAGCCCACATGAAGTCTACATGAATTAGAATTCTATTTAGAAGTGGATTTGGATGATCTATTTAAAATAGAAATAGGTTTGTAGAACTCTATATATGAGAAACCTGTCATTTATTTTTTTGGATGAACAATAACCTGAAGCTACAGTAATCCGACGAGAGAGAGAGAGAGAGAGAGAGAGAGAGAGAGAGAGAGAGAGAGAGAGAGAGAGAGAGAGAGAGAGAGAGAGAGAGAGAGAGGTTCAGATTCCGGATCGTTCGTTTATCCGATTGCAGTGATTCAAAAGCCGTTGTCTTCAAAACGACGACGTCGTCAAGGGTACGGTACTGGTTTCTCCATGAGTATTAGAGATTTTTGGTAAAACAGGTTTTAGCGTTTTGGTATCCTAGAGGTAACACAGTATCTTTCTCTTATGATTTAATATGTAAGTTTAGGTGTAACTTGGAGGAATTGAAATCTTGATTTATACTAAAATATTTCTCTATGGATTTCCCCATGGACGTAGACACGATTTGCCGAACCACGTTAAATTTTGGTGTTTGCTTGCTTGTGATATTTTTATCGGTACTGTTATTCGTTTATTGTTTAATTCCGCAGATTAATCCTCATAAAATCCCCAACAAGTGGTATCAGAGCCCTGGTTCGAGACGTGCTTTAGGATGGAAAAGATGAATAGTTTTGGCACAATGATAAAATTGGATGGTTCGAATTGGCAAGTATGAAAGTCTAAGAAGAAAAATATTTTGTATTGTAAAGATTTACATGACCATATTGAGGGAGATAATGCCAAGACAAAAAAGATGAGTGATAAAGAATGAGAGAAACAATACAGGAAGCTGATCGGTTTATTTCATATGTGGATCGATGTTAGTATGTTTCATCATGTATCGGGTAAGACTAATGAAAAGTCTCTTTGGAAGAAGTATGAGGATCTCTACGAGCAGAAGACCGCAGAAAACAAGACGTTTATTATGAGGCGGTTGGTGAACTTGAAATTCAAAGAATGGAGCAACATTGCAGGACACTTGAATAAGTTAAAGAGTTTGATTAATCAGTTAGCTATCATGAAGATGACTATCGATGATGAGGCTTTATAGCTATTGGTTTTTTTGCCAGACTTTTGGGAGACACTGGTTGTAACAGTTAGCAACGCAGTTCCATATGGTGTGTTATCGATGAGTATGGTTACTAGTAGTTTATTCAATGAAGAGACTCGGAGGAAGTCTACCAGCACAGATAACACACAGGCACTTGTCACGATAAGAGCATGTACATGGACCAGTCCAAAGGTTGTGGCACATCTAAGGGCAGATCAACGTATAAAGGGAGAGGTTGTTTTTATTATGGGAAGCCAGGTCATATCAAGAAGAATTGTCGGGCATTAAAAAAAGAGAAAGTTGGGAACAAAGATGAAAAGAAAGATGAGAAGAAGAAAACTGACAGTGACACTGCAGCTACTTTGTCTGAGATCGATTTTATTCTCATTTGTAGGTGTTCGCGGGAAAAGTTGGTGCTTTCTTCATTACTGATGTCATTGTACACTCTTGTAATAGTTTATCGATTACAAAGATCCGGTCTTTTTATAAGATCCGGTTACAATGAAAATCAAAATAAAAGAAAAGAAAGATTACAACTTTGTTTCCTTGTTTGTCGAACAAATCGCGAGCTTTTGTTTTGCGGTCACTCGCTTGCGTGGGTTGTTTGCCTGCGCCGGGGTTTATCCGTGGACCACCGCGAGATCTAGATCCGGTCAGATATACACAGTATAACGGGTATTATTCCACCAAGGGAGATAATAGCCGGAGGGATTGTTTCACCAAGGAAATAATCGCTCGAATCTCGGGATCAAAGAACCAAGCTTTGATCCGGAGTATGTACGTGTAGATCTGAGATCCGGTCCTCTCGAACACCTGCCTTATTTGGCGTTGACGATCGCTGAGCACCAGATCTGAATGAGGGAGTCCCCGAAGTCCTAAAGTTCGAATCTTTTTATGTTTTGAATCTCCAATCCAGCAGGGCTTCGACTTCTCCAAAATCCAACCTCTCAAATGAACAACTCGAAGGCCTATTTATAGGCACTCAGAACTGTGCCCGTGCACAGTTCTGAGCCTAGCCACCTCAGGGTGGCTCGGCCACCGAGCCACCTCAGGGTGGCTCGGCTTGGGCCGAGCCACCCTGGGGTGGCTCGGTTTCGGCCGAGTCCCCCGGGTGTTGTTCGTTTCGTCCGTTGTTCTATTGTTTTGTCCGAGATTTGCTTCGTGGCTGATCTGGACTTTGATTCGGTTGTGTGGTCTTGATTTGGCAGTAAATCCACTTCTGAGTTCGAGTCCGAAGCTGATCTTGATTCGATCGCGATTCATCCGAGTCCGTTCTTGTTTGAATAACTCGTTGACTCCTCGAACCGTTGGCTTGATTCCGCATGCGAATGGATGCATTCCGTTGTTTGCGTGCGGTTCGTTAGCCTCGTTAGTCCGCTACGTCGCATATCGCTTGGCTTCGGTGTTGTGGGCTAACAGTTTTGTTTGGATACGTCGCCCGATGGTCCGTTTGTTGAATCGGCATTGTTGAGCTGTGCTAAGGGACCTATAGGCAATTTTATACGCCTACAGATACCCCCTCCAAAGTATTTCAGCCTCGTTCTTTTATAGAAGAGTCTGGAATACTTTGGATGTGATTGTCCCAACCTTCAGTCGGCGTAACGGGACATTGGAATGGCTTCTGTTCCGGATTCCTTCAATTCCTTCAGGCTATTCGGTGCTTTGTCGAACGTCTGTAAGGATTCCGGTGCTGCATTTATTGTCTGACCGTTTGTCGGAATTTTGAAGTTGAAGTCGATTCTTGATTTCTTAATTTTTAGCTCGAGTTGGTTGCTTCAACATAGAACTGATCATCGATTGACGGCGTTGAATCTTCATTTACAACGCGTTGTCCGGCGTTTGAGCTTCTTTGCGACGCGTTGTCCGGCGTCCAGGCTTCATTGCGACGTATTGTTCGACGTCCGACACAGTTTATACTCGTACGTCTTCTAGAGTATACACAGTTTAAACTCTTAAGGTATTGGAGCATGGCAGATACTTGAGTCACGAGACCAATTCATAAAATTGATGCGTCAATGACTCGTATTTATAGAATTTTTGGCAAATTCTCAGCCATCAACGGGTTTGATGTGCCTTTACCGACTACCGTTTAAGTTGGGCTAGCATACGGATTGTTTAAGTCCGTTCCGCATGTGACGTTAAGCTAAAAGAGTTAACCCTTTTAGTGCTACGATATTGAATACGTAGACTTCGTCTTTCTCCTGTGAAAAGACTAAACAGCAACGTGTATGAGACGTTGACTTAGGATTTTTAGCAAATCCTCAGCCTTCAACGGATTTGACGTGCTCTTACCGATTACCGTTTGAATCGGGCTTACATGCGGATTGTCTAAATCCGTTCCGCATGTGACATTGTGCTAAAGGAATGAACTCCTTTAGACTTTGTGATATGATGTTGAATACATAAACTTTACCATTTGTCACGGGAATAGGTTACCCGGCGACGCGTGTTAGGCGTTGACTTTAGGGTTTTTGGCTAACCCCCAGCCTTCAACGGATTTGATTAGCCTTTACCGACTACCGTTTGAGTCGGGCTAGCATGCGGATTGTTTTAGTCCGTTCCGCATGTGACGTTGTGCTAAAGGAATGAACTTCCTTAGACTTTGTGCTACAACTTTGAATATGTAGACTTCGCTATTGTTGTGGGAATAGGCTACCCAGCAACGTGTATTAGACGTTGGCTTATCCCTACTTAGGCTTCAGGATAAAATTCCCCAGGTTTAGACCATGGTGCCTTTTTCAATCGGCGAAAGACTAAACCGGCGACGCGTGTTAGGCGTCGGCATATCCTTTCTTAGGATTCAAGATGAAATTCCTCATGCGTGCAAGGCATGGATTTTGGTGTTATTAATAACAACCTGCCACAATGTTGAATATGCAGACGGGTGTTCTTTTTAACGGTCAAGAACTAACCGGCGGCGCGTGTTAGGCGTCGGCATATCCTTGCTTAGGTTTCAGGATAAAATACCCCAGAATCGAACTCTGGTGTCTTTTTCTGCGAAAAAAGACTAAACCGGCAGCGCGTGTTAGGCGCAGACTTATCCCTGCTTAGGATTCGGGATAAACTTCCTAGGATGAATCCTAAATTCTTAGAAAAGGTTGGTGTGGGAAAGAAAGAATTTTATATTCTATTCCCAATTGGAAAGGAGACTCGAGGTGGGATCTCCATCCCGAGAATCCGGAAAGGTGAAACTGAGAGTGGGATCTCCACTCCGAGAATCGAAGAGATTCGGATAACCCTAACTGTCGGAAGGTTTGATTACCGAGGTAAAGATGAATTTCTCGTTTATCGAGAGTGGATTGTGGTTTTGGTCCTAACTGTAGGAAGGTTTGACCAAGCGAGAGTTTGAGATGACCCTAACTGTAGAAAGGTTTGACCAAGCGAGAGTTTGAGATGACCCTAACTGTAGGAAGGTTTGATCACTCGATTTGAAAGCGGACCTCTCGTTCATTGGAGGAATCGAGAGGGGATTTTGGTTGTGGTCCTAACTGTAGGAAGGTTTGACCAAGTGGGGGGTTAAGATGATCCTAACTGTAAGAAGGTTTGATCGCTTGATTTGTGGACCTCTCGTTCATTGAAGGACTCGAGAGGGGATTTTGGTTTTGGTCCTAACTATAGGAAGGTTTGACTAAGTGGGGGATTTGAGACGATCCTAACTGTAGGAAGGTTTGATCGCTCGATTTGAAAGTGGACCTCTCGTTCATTGAAGGAATCGAGAGGGGGTTTTGGTTTTGGTCCTAACTGTAGGAAGGTTTGACCAAGTGAAAAGTGAGAGTAAGAGTACAAATCATTGTAGGAATGTTGATTCGTACAAATCACTCGAAAGGGGATCCCTGATGTTAAGTGATAAGGAATTAACACAAAGGGTTTTGACAATTCGTTAATGATTGATAGATCAGAATTCTAAGCATTAAGAGTTTAGTGCTTATCACTTTATTCATCATGACTGGGTTATCCCTAAGAATATTATATTTAACCTTCTAACGGGAACTTCCCGTTACCTGAATTATCCACCCCCAGCTTTCTTTACAAAACTGGGTGTATCATTGAATTAGATGCACGATCGGGTTATCCTTAAGAACACCACGCATGACACTCTCCAGGAACTTCCCGTGGAAATAGTTTAGACTCATATACCTATTGGAGTATCAGGGAGCAGTTTAACCTCTTATACCAGTCGGAGGATTGAGAAACAGTTTATACTCGTATACTCTTTGGAGTTTCAGGAAGCAGTTTATACTCTTATACCGGTCGGAGTTATGCCGTTTTCAACTGGCTCACTCTAGCGTTATGACACCGGCTTCAACCAAGGTCTGGATGCTATTATTTAGTGTAAAGCACGCCTTGGTTGGGTGAAGGATCCTCCTGTGGTATGCGCAGTACTTCGGATCCGCAATATCGTCAGCTTCCTCCTGATTCGTGATCGGTGGGAGCTTGATCTTGTTATTGTCAAGAAGGGATTTGAAGATGGTTGGAACATCTTCGTCCTTGAAGGAGTACTCTTTTTGAGACCTCTGATCCGAAGTCTTTTGCTGCCTCCGGGACTGCTGTTGCGATGTTTGATTAGCATCGACAGTCATTGCGGGTGTCTTTCCTTTACCACGGGAGGCAAAGTTTGAGTTCGGAGGATTTGTCGTCGATTGACTCCTCTCGGCCTTCTTCCTTCGGAGGAAGCGTTCGGCTTGTTCCCCTCGGACCTTCAAGTCTTTCCAAGTGTTGGACGGTGCTGTTCCCATTGCTTCCAACACGTCCAATGCGAGGTTGTTGTGGCAAGTCTGGAGAATGAACTCCTCAGTGATCGGGTCCCGGCAATTCAACGCTTTGTTCCGGAACCTCTTGACGAAGGTTTCGACCGGTTCCCCGTCCTTTTGTTTCTCGTCGAGCAACGTTCCGATGGATATCTCGGTGTCGTCGTCGAAGAAGTTAGCGAGGAATTTTGTCTCCATGTCGTCCCAGCTATTCACGCTTCCTAGCTTGAGGCGGCGATACCAATCGAAGGCGGCTCCGCGAAGAGTGCCAACGAATGACCACACCATCAGAGGCTCATTGCCGGAGATAACACCCAGGTGCGATTTGAAATAAATCAAATGCTGAGTGGGGGAACCTTTCCCATCGAACGGCGTGAAGTTGATTAGACTAAACTTCGTCGGATAGGGGATTGACTCCCACTCCCTTGGGTATGGACAAGGAATGCCCGTTTTCTTCACCTCTTGAGCGGACATCAAGGTATTGATTTTGCTCTCGAGGCTTTTGATCTTCAAGTTTTCACTTGTATCTTCGTTGGCATCCTCATTACCACCCCCTGCGTTGATGGGAGGGTCATTGGCATTATAAGTTTCATTTGCACCTGTGTCCTCATCTTCCAGATTATTCTGGTTACGACGACTTGATTCACCTTGTTGGTTCCTCAGTGCCTGGAGTTGTTGGTCATGCATCTCTTTCATAGTCTGCATGGCCATCTGCATCTCGAGCCTGAAGCTCTCCTGTTGTTTGGCCATGGCTTCTTCGAGCATCTTGGCCACTTATTCCGTGCTTATCATGAATGACTCGCGGGGTTCTCCTTCGCTAGATACCGTGTTGTCAGACGCAACCGTAGAGCAGGCATCTGATTCCTCATCTTCTGAAGGTGGTCTTATCCGAACCCTCCCATAAGTTCTTCGTGAGATGGCTCCAGACTGCAAACGGATTAGACGCCGGGATGCTCTCAGAATCGACTCGAGATCATCCCGTGCCAATGTCCCCTTGTTGGTCATGTTAGCGGTGACTCTTGGAAATTCTCCATCTTCAAACACCGCTCTCCTTCATCGGAAACGCTTAGGCCTTGGCTTTAACGTTTCAGTGTTGAGCCTTTTGAACACCGAGACTCTCTCGGGGACTGCTTTGATGCAGTTGCATTCAGACAGTACCGCCCGAATGAGCTTGGCACAGGGGCATTGAGTTTCGAGCCTACGAGGACTTCTCTTTCTGGCTCTGCTCATACCCCCAGCACGATAGTACAGCTCGTCCGTATGAAAGTTGGAGCAACCTATCGCGTGTTGGCACGATTCCCCAGGTATAACGTCATCGTCATCGGATGACAACGTTCCCTTCTGAGGGCGAATCGCCCTCCTCGGGCTTTCGAGAGTTATGCGCCTCGAAACATGCCTTTGTGGGCGTGAGTTCTCAGCGTACTCCTGAACTTCGATGTGCAAGTTGGCGTGCGCAGCAGCCTTGAACTCCTTGTCATGCTGAAAATGATGGCAACCCCCAGCATGTTGAGTCGTTCGGGGTTTCTTCATCGGGCCCAAACGCTCTTGAATTGGAGTTTTGTATCGTCCATTGGGGAATGGGTCGAGGCGCTCCAAAATTGACTTCTTTCTCCGGGATGATTCTGTGTGACTTCCCGGAATAGCCATGAGAATTGTCGGCGACTTTGTTTGGTTCGCCGGAGGTTGAATCTGCTTCGAAGGTTGCAAAGGTTGCTCTTTGGCCTGAATCGCCACTTCGGATTTCGGCCTCCACACTTTGCGGGTTGGTGGCGGTTTCTTTGTCACCTCCTTCTGAAGCTTTCTACAGGCTTCTTCAGCTTGAGCCCGTGCCTGCGCTGATAGTGCGTGACGCTTGCGAATGCGCTCCTCCAGCGTTGAACGGTTCCGTTTGACACGGACCCATTTCGTTGTTAGTGGCTTGGAAGAGCCGCCGTTCATCTATTATTGAGGCTGTTTGCCTCTTCTGTTTTTCAGCTCCGCCTTGCAGCGGACTCCGTCAACAGACTCCATTGCCTTTGCGAATTGTTTCGCGAGGCGTTGACGTTGCCTTTGGTGGGCTCTCTTTGAGAGAGTCACTACGCCCTCGGCGACGGAAGATTTGGCCAGAGCAGATCTGACCTGGTTGGAAGTTGGAGAAATCTCACCCAATGCAGCTTCGGCATCCAGCGGGGCGAGATCTTCGTTGGTGTTTTCAACATCTTCGTACCAACGAGTCTTTCTCCTGGAGGAGAACTTCTTGGACTTACGGGGGGAGGTTGATCCGGACGAGGACGACAAGTACGCCTCGAACTTTTGCTGATCAAACTCGTATTCGACCTCCTCCACGACCGGGATTGAGATCCGCGGCTACGATGCAACGATCTCGTCAGCGAGATCGGTGGCTCCCACTGTGGTCGCCAGATTGTTCGCGGGAAAAGTTGGTGCTTTCTTCATTACTGATGTCATTGTACACTCTTGTAATAGTTTATCGATTACAAAGATCCGGTCTTTTTATAAGATACGGTTACAATGAAAATCAAAATAAAAGAAAAGAAAGATTACAACTTTGTTTCCTTGTTTGTCGAACAAATCGCGAGCTCCTGTTTTGCGGTCACTCGCTTGCGTGGGTTGTTTGCCTGCGCCGGGGTTTATCCGTGGACCACCGCGAGATCTAGATCCGGTCGGATATACGCAGTATAACGGGTATTATTCCACCAAGGGAGATAATAGCCGGAGGGATTGTTTCACCAAGGAAACAATCGCTCGAATCTCGGGATCAAAGAACCAAGCTTTGATCCGGAGTATGTACGCGTAGATCTGAGATCCGGTCCTCTTGAACACCTGCTTTATTTGGCGTTGACGATCGCCGAGCACCAGATCTGAATGAGGGAGTCCCCGAAGTCCTAAAGTTCGAATCTTTTTATGTTTTGAATCTCCAATCCAGCAGGGCTTCGACTTCTCCAAAATCCAACCTCTCAAATGAACAACTCGAAGGCCTATTTATAGGCACTCAGAACTGTGCCCGTGCACAGTTCTGAGCCTAGCCACCCTGGGGTGGCTCGGTTTCGGCCGAGTCCCCTGGGTGTTGTTCGTTTCGTCCGTTGTTCTGTTGTTTTGTCCGAGATTTGCTTCGTGGCTGATCTGGACTTTGATTCGGTTGTGTGGTCTTGATTTGGCAGTAAATCCACTTCTGAGTTCGAGTCCGAAGCTGATCTTGATTCGATCGTGATTCATCCGAGTCCGTTCTTGTTTGAATAACTCGTTGACTCCTCGAACCGTTGGCTTGATTCCGCATGCGAATGGATGCATTCCGTTGTTTGCGTGCGGTTCGTTAGCCTCGTTAGTCCGCTACGTCGCATATCGCTTGGCTTCGGCGTTGTGGGCTAACAGTTTTGTTTGGATACGTCGCCCGATGGTCCGTTTGTTGACTCGGCATTGTCGAGCTGTGCTAAGGGACCTATAGGCAATTTTATACGCCTACAGTAGGGAAGAAGATTGTATGCATGTTACAAATTAAAATTCCGAGTGGATAGTGGATATAGGAGCTACATGTCATGCTACCTCCAATCGAGACATTTTCACATCGTATAAAACAAGTGACTTTGGCAATGTGAAGATGGGTAATACCAGCTACTTAAAGATTATAGGACTTGGTGATATACACTTGCAGAGAGATACCGGATGCACATTAATCTTAAAGAATATGTGGCATGTTCTCAATTTGCAGCTCAATTTGATTTCGATTCTTACTTTGGACCGAATGGGATATGGAATTCAATTTGGTGGAGGAAAATAGAAGATTACCAAAGGCTCTCTTGTGGTGGCTAGAGAAAACGTATGTTGCAATTTATACAAGACTCAAGCGAAGGCTTTGTAGGGTCCAAAAAATGTATGATTGAATCTCTTGTTTTAAGAATAGGTTCGATCACTTGGCACGAATCCCTTACAATCACTCACTCTCTCGATTACAGAGGAAGAGAATATATATTTGACTTCTCTTTTGTTTGAGGTGGATTCCAAGTGGCGAGAGGATGCTTCACTCGATGCTTGAGTCAAGATTGCTTCCCGTTAACATTCATAAATAGATCACAAGAGCTTCTGACAATGACTTAGGCTGCACGGAATGAAGTTTGGGTCTTAGGCTTGTGCACGATAGATTCGTTTGGTGTAGACGTCAAAAATTACCTATGGATTCTTACACGCAGCTCAAGACAGAGAGGAGATTATGAACGTTATTATCCGAGTTAAGGAAGATTATCTAACACTGACAAGCATATGAAGCGAGTTGATGAAGCGTACAAATTAATGGAATGATAGAATAACGAAGAAATGATCTGATCGGGAGTTACGTTTCACTCACGAAAGACGAAGCATCGCTCATGTCTCGTCCACTCCATGTGTGATTCACCATAGAAGATTGTATATCTCTTCTCTGGTTTACAATGTAATTTGGGTCACCTCATTCTGAGATCGACCGTGAAAGTTAGAGCCAAAACAACCGAGACGGTCCAGGCTAATTTCACACCTGCAGAACATCAGTGATGACTCACATATTTTAGCCATGATGTGGTTTGAATCTGAAGAATCAGATAAAAGATGTAGATCTCTTCATCAGCTTTTCAACGCATCTTGAATCAATTCATTCTGAGGTTAGATAAGAGAGTTAGAGGTAAAACAACAGAGCGATACCAGTCGCGTCTCAGCCAGTCGGGACACAAAGAGTGTCTTGGCCAGTCGAGACAGAACTTGTGTCTTGGGCAGCCGAGACATAGAAGCTGACTCAGGCCTCAAAATTATTGTTTTTGCTATTTTTCACTATTTCTTCGATGTTAACTGCCCGGATTCTGATCCAAAGCCTTAAAGCTATATTGGGACATGATTAAGTTGTTATATCTAAAGATAAGAGGGAATCGGCTGTTCTTATACAAAAACCAAGCTCCCGAAGCCTATAAATACAGCCCTAGGTCCTTCATTTACACAGATCCAAAATTATTAAACCTCGACAAAGCCCTATCGAACCGAAGAGTGAGGAGCATGAATTTCAGAGAGGAGAAAGAGGTCTCGGCGAGCTATTCAGCATAAAGAGGAAGAGTTCGAGAGATCTGAATCTGTTCATCCATTTACTTGAGATCGTACCTAGCTGTGATTCTTAAGAAGTGTGATTATCTCACTTTACTGAGATAGTTACTTTACTTTATTGTCTCCTTTGCGAGGCAATGAAATCTATATTGGATCTGATCAGTCGATGGTCCACGGATAAACCCCGACACAGGCTAAGATCTCATGCAAGCAGCGGGTGAAAAACGTCTGTTACGTGTGTTTTAAAAAAGTTATAATGTTTTGTTTTATTTGTGTTAGAAAGGTCTTATAAAAAGACTAATTTTTTTGAATTCATTATAACGACTGAAATTGTAATGAGTCCACTAATGAAAGTACCAACTTTTCCATCAAAACACGCTGGCGATCACAATGGGAGCCAACAACCTCGCTGCCGAGGCTGTCGTGCCACAGCTACTGATCAAGATCCCTATGGATGAAGAGGTCAAATTTGAGTTCGACCAGCAGAAGTTCGATGAGTATATCTCCTCCTCCTCTTCCAGATATTCCTCGCCTTACTAGCGTAGGAAGACCACGCCCCTTAAGAAGGTTCATTGGTCTTTAGATCTGAGGACTCAGGGTGACAATATTTACCCAAGTGATGTTGAAGACTCCTCCTCAGCGTCCAAAGAAACTAGATCTGGTGCTCACCGTAACTCCTCAAAATTCAAGGAGTTGCCCACTGAAAGCGCACCAGTGCTGACGAAGATGGCTCGTCAGAGCGCCGCCAACGTCTTGCCTGATAATTTACCAAGGCTTTGGAGCGAGTGGACGAATTCTGCTACCAAATAGATCTAGAGTTTAGAAGGCGCCAAGTGGCTAAGCTGTCGCCACAGCAAGCATCGGGGTCCTCCTTCCAACCACCGACTAACAAATGGGTTCGTGTCAAACGAACCTATTCTACTCTTGAGGAATGCATCCAGAAGCACCGTACACTCCTTACGCATACACAGATCCTTATACAAAAGGCACAAGAATTACAAAAGGAAGAGGTGGTCAAAGAATCACCAAAATCAAAATAAGTCTGGGTGCTAAAGGCCAAAGTAGAACCTAAAACGGCACCAAAAATAGCCAAGATGCCCCCGCTTGGGAAGAGACACCAATAGTGTCTCTCACCAAATTTTGGCTCCAAGACTTCTTCCAAGCCTCCGTTAGCCTCCGATCCCACTCCTCTTGCTCCCGTTCCTCTAGTGAAGCCTTACGGTAGCGTGGATCTCTTCAAATTTATAATTCCGTTGAAGGATCGCCTTGGTCCCCTACACGAAGATCAAAGAAAAGCTCATGTTAAGGAACTCTTTGGTTAGCTGAATAATTCCTGAACAACTATTCAGACTGGGGGTTGTACGTGCCCTCCTAACAAATTGATTCCAGGAACCACTCGCTTAGGGGTTCGTGTGGAAGACCGGGAGCCCGTTGGGATTCCACCTGCACGAAGGTGTAATTATAAACGTGTGACTCCTACGAACGCTAACAAGGCATTCCATCCTCAGAAGAAGACGTGTCTGTTACATGACAACGGCATACCTAGGGAATCAAATCAACAGCCGATAGGTTGTCCCGACCACAACGTTGATGAGTTGTACTATCAGGCTGGGGGTATGAATAAATCTCGAAAGAAAAGTACCCTAAATTAGAGTCACATTGCCCTTATGAGAGGTTAATCAGGGCAGTCTTATTAGAGTGGAGCTACCCCAAGACTGCTCCACAGAGGGTCTCTGTATTCCAAAGGCTTTCCATTGAAGCGTCAAAACCCAAATTAAGATGCTCTCGTAAAAGAAGATCAGCCATTCAAGATGACGAACTCCCAGAAGTCACCATCAACATGGCTGATAAAGGAAAGTATGTGTTCAATTCAAATAACTCTAATCCCGACTTTTCTCCGGGATGAAAAGTCAATTCAGGAATAGCCCGACGGGTGTCTCGGCTCTAATTAGAAGCTGTCAGACATGAGGATTACCCGAGGATGCATGAAGGACTATCTTCAGAAGATAAAGTTTCAAATACTTACTCCGCAATCGTCTCCAACGATATAATGTCTAGCATGGGGTGAGCTCGAGAAGTATTCATGATCACTACCGAACAAGTGGCTCAACTTCTTCAAGAAGCTTTGGCCAAACAAAAAGAAGATTTTAAAATTAAAATGGAGATGGCCATGCAGTAGGTCAAGGATTTACATGTTCAACAACTTCAGAAGTTGTCAAATCAGCACTCCAGTCGTTACCACACTACCAATCAGATAGATAGCGACTCAGAGGTAGAGGAGACTATCAATGCCAATGCTCCTCCCAATGACAAAGATGCTAGGGGTGGCCTCGACAATAATACCAACACTAGAGGTGGCCCCAATAATAATACCAACACTAGGGGTGGCCCCATAACTAATGACAACACCGAGGGTGATCATATCGTTCGTCCTCAAAATCATCCGAAGAAAGATACATGCAACAACGAGATGATAAAAGAGCTAGATAATAAGGTCAATGCCTTAATGTCCACTTAAGAAGTGAGGAAACAGGCATTCCGTGCCCGTATCCAAGAGAGTGAGATTCAATCTTGTACTCGAAGAACTTCATCCTAATTAACTTCATGCCATTCGATGGGAGAGGCTCGCCCACTCAACACTTGATCTATTTCAAGTCTTATCTGGAGTGATCTTCGGGAATGAACCACTAATGATCCGATCATCCGTAGGCACCCTTCAAGGGGACGTCTTTGATTGGTATCAACGTCTCAAGCAAAAGAGCATCAACTACTGGGACGATATGGAAAGCTCATTCCTCAGTAATATCTTTGATGATGACACTGAAGTGTCAATTGGAGATCTTCTAGATGAGAAGCAAGAAGATGGAGAATCAGTTAACACCTTCGTCAAACGCTTCTTAAACAAGACGATGAACTGCCGAGATCCTGTCACAGAAGAGTTCATACTCCAGAGCCATCACAATCTCTCCCTCGATGTCCTCAAAATCATGGGAGTTGTCCTCTCAACCACCTAGAAAGTTTTAAAACTACGTGAAGAATAGGTTGAGCGCTTTCTCAGAAGAAAGAAGGCCGAGAGAAGCCAGCCAACAACACATGTAGTTGCTGTTGATGTTAATCAAACGTCACAACAACAACCTAAGAAACAGCGAAGGACTCCAGATCTGAAACTCCAAAAAAAGTACTCCTTCCAGGATGAGAAAGTTTCAGCCATCTTGAAATACCTCCTCGTCAATGACAAGATTGAACTATTGCCTATTAAAGATCAGGAATGTGCTAAGAGGATTACGGATCTAAAATACTGTGCGTACCGCAGGAAGGTTCTTTATCCTACCAAGGTTTGCTTGGCCTCAAAAACAAAATTTAATCCTTAATAGACTCAGCGTCATAACGACAAAACAAGGCAAATGAGAGCAGTGTAGACTCCGATGAGTATATGATTATAAACTACTTTTTCATCAACTCTGAAGAGTAGACGAGTATAAACTGCTTCTCCATATACTCCAACAAGGTATACGGGTATAAGCTATTTTCCAAACCTCTAACCGGTACACGAGGCTAAATTATTTCCCAAACCTCCAACTGGTACACGAGGCTAAATTGCTCCCTGCCTTTGATGGGAAGTTCCTAAAGAATACTACACATGGTATTCTTAAGGATAACGTAAAACCAATAAATTTTTAATCATGATAAAGAAGGATTAAGAACCTCACACTCTGGCTATATAATCATTTTCAAGATGATTAAAACCCTCCCTTTGTGACTTCTCAAGCACTCTTTCGTTGAGATGAGATTCAATGACTTCATCCAGTCAATCTTCCCTTAAAAAACCCCCACGGTCTAATTGTGGAGTGCTTAATCCCTCACTGATCAAATCAATTGGCGGTGGGTTCACTAAAAATTATTTTTGGTTTGATCCACTCAAACTCCTGCTGTGTTTGTACACTCAACACTTCTATTGTTAGAATCCGAACATAGTATTAAAAGTTTCAAACCCCCTTATGTTAAAGTCCTGACAGCATAACATCAAAAACTTCCACTGTATTGACACAGTGATTTGTGCAAATCAATACTCCTGCTGTTATTTGTGCCAGCTCACCCCATTTGGTCAAACCTTTAAATAGTTAGGGCTAAAGCTAAAATCCCCTCTCGATTCCTTCCATGAACGAGAGGTCCACAAATTGAACGATCAAACCTTTAAACAGTTAGGATCGTCTCAAACTCCATTCAGTCAAACCTTTAAATAGTTATGACCAAAGCCAAATTCTCCTCTCGATTTCTTCCATGAATGAGAGGTCCACAAATTGAACGATCAAACTTTTAAATAGTTAGGGATGTCTCAAAATCTATCTTGGTCAAACCTTTAAATAGTTAGGATCAAAATCGGAATCCCCCTTCAATAAACGAGAGGCTTACACCCACATCGAGCGATCAGAGCGATCAAACCTTTAAACAGTTTGGATCTTCTTAATCTCCCCTTTGGCCAAATCTTTAAACAGTTAGGACTAATGTTAGAATTTCATCTCGATAAACGAGAAATTTATTGTCAGATTGGATAACTAAACCTTTAAACAGTTAGGGTTATCTAAATCTTTTCAATTCTCGGAGTGGAGATCCCACTCTTAGTTTCATCCTTCAGATTCCCGAAGTGGAGATCCTACTTAAGTTTCTTTTGCACCTAAAGACAGAATATAAAATTCTTTTTCTCCAACATAGGGTTCGTTTTTGCCCCAAGAGAAGAAAGAACATAGCTCTTCAGCACCAAAATCCATGCATTTCACGTATGGAGGACTTTATCTCGACTCCTGAATAGAGATAAATCTACACCTAACACGTGTTACCGATTAGTTTTTTACCGCGAAAAGGAAATCAGCCCACGTATTCGACATTATGATAGGTTGTTATTAATAATGTCAGAATCCATACTTTACACATATAGGGGATTTTATCTTGATCCCTAATTAGAGATAACCCTGCACCTAACATGCATTGCTGGTTAGTCTTTTACCGTGAAAAATACAACAACCCACGTATTCGATATCGTGGTAGGTTGTTATTAATAACGCTAGAATCTATACTTCACACATATAAGAGATTTTATCTTGATCCTTAATTAGAGATAAGCCTACGCCTAACACGCGTTGCCAGTTAGTCTTTTATTGCGAAAAGGATAACAACCTATGCATTCGGCATCGTGGTAGGTTGTTATTAATAACACCAGAATCCATGCTTCATACACATGGGGAACTTTTTCTCGACCCCTAATCAGAGATAAGTCTATGTCTAACACGTGTTGCCGGGTGGTACGTTCCTGTGAAAATAACCAAATCTACGTATTTAATATTGTAGCAATCGAAATCCATGTCTTTGAGGCATAGGGGATTTTATCTTGAACTCTGAGTAGAGATAAGTCTACGCCTAACATGTGTTGCTATTTAGTATTTCTATGAAAAAGACACCAGGATTCGTGCCTGGAGGAATTTATCGCAATCCTAAAACCGAGATAAGTCTGCACCTAATACGCGCTGTCGGGTGGTACGTTCACGTGAAAATGATCAAGTCTACTTATTCAACATCGTAGCAATCAAAATCCATGTCTTTGAGGCATGGGGGATTTTATCTCGAACCCTGAGTAGAGATAAGTATACGCCTAACACACGTTGCCATTTAATCTTTTCTGTGAAATCGGTAAAGGCAAGTCAAATCCGTTGATGACTGAGGGTTTGTTAAAAATCCAATGAGCATCCCATGAGAGATGATTAAGTCTACGTATTCAATATCATAGCACTAAGTCTAATAGATTTTATTCTCTTACCACAACGTTACATGCGGAACAGATTTAAACAATCTGCATACTAGCCCGATTCAAACGGTCGTCAGTAAAGGCACTTCAAACCTGTTGATGGCGGAGGTGTAGACACTAAAAAGTGCCAAGAAATGAAGGAGAGTCGAACCTCACTATAAGTACGATGAGGGTCGTCACAACGACGAACCTCAGCCTCAATTCAT
Source organism: Asparagus kiusianus (assembly GCA_022839385.1). Lineage (NCBI taxonomy): Eukaryota > Viridiplantae > Streptophyta > Magnoliopsida > Asparagales > Asparagaceae > Asparagus > Asparagus kiusianus. The sequence goes on from BQKN01066913.1 coordinate 275,740, forward strand.
GAAGTTTATCTCAGTTCAGTAAGACAAACAACACCTTACCCATCAAAAGATGAAGTTCACTTAGAAATGAAGTTCTTCATTGAAGATGAAGTTCGCCAAAGATGAAGCCGCAGTTAAGATCACTAAAGATATAGCAAAGTGAACGAACCTCGTCAGGCGGACGAACCTCGTCAGGTGGACGAACCTCGTCAGGTGAACAAACCTCGTCTGGCAAACGAACCTCGTCAGGCAGACAAACCTCGTCTGGTAAACGAACTTCGTCAGACACTGTTTCAAAGGGCTATATTAAATGAGGGTTAATGACCAATAACTCACCTCTTTAAGGAGAGTTAATGACCACTAACTTATCCATTTAAAATAGGAGTTAATGATCATTAACTCCCTCATTTAAAGGGAGTTAAAGCCTAACTCACTTTATAATACTCCCAAGCCTATAAATAGGCATGATCAACATGAAAGAAAGGGAGGAGATTAAGAGGCTAATAAAAAAAGCTTACCTCTCCTCTACTCTCATGGATCTTCATAGATTATTGGCTAATCATTTGGCCTTAGAACATTGAAACTCATAACGAGCATGACGAGGGTCATTACAATGATGAACCTCGTCTCGAACAACAAAGATTGTCGTTGGAAATAAGATGTGAAGCTCGTCATTAGAAACGAGGTTCGAATCTCATCATTGGAAATGAGACTTGACATCAAAGATTAAGCTCGTCATTGGAAATGAGGTTCAAAGCTCATTATTGGATACGAGGTTTGGAGTTCATCATCCGAGGTGAAGTTCGTCAATGAAAACAAAGCTTGTCATTAGACTTAAAGCTCGTCAATAAAGACGAAGATCATTATTAAAGAAGCTCACGAGACTCGCCACACAGCGAGGTTCGACATTAAAGACAAGGCTCACCACACAGTGGGGCTCGACATCAAGGACGAGGTTCGCCAACACAGTGAAGTTCTTCATCCACATTAAATCAGGCTGTAATGGCTACGAAGACACAGTCAGCCGCATGGGCTAGATTCAAGGAGTCAGTTACGCCACGACTCCATAATTTTAGCGTATCAGTTACGCCCATGACTCCACGATTGTAGCACGTCGGTTATGTGCTCAAACTCCTATAAATAGACTCGAGCAGCTATTAAGAGGAGGACTGGACTTAGAGAGGCATCAGAGATCAAAGTTTCTACACATCGATCCGGAGTACGAACCTCGATTCCAGCAAGCTAACAAAGTTCAGAAGCTCCAACAATCTTGGTCTGATCGTCAACGGGAGGCAAGCTCGACTCAAGCATCAAGGGAAGCATCCTTTCGCCACCTAGAACCCACCTTAAACAAAAGAGAAGCTGAATTAATCTTCTCTTCCTCCATAATCGAGAGAGAGAGAGTGAGTGATTGTAAGAGTTTCGTACCAAGTGATCGAACCTATTTCTTAAAATAAGAAAATCAATCCCAACATCAATTTTTTCGACCCTACAAGAGGCTTTACCAAAAATCCTATGAGTATTATGCTTATCTATTCAAAACAGAATGGGTAATCATAATAAGGGACAAAAGTTACTAACGCGTCAGCTTCACCAGTTGATCTTGTGACTTGAATAGGCGAGCTAACCTCAACTCCAGCCGAAGCTTTGAGGATAATAATTTCAGATGTTCGGCAACTTCTGAGATAGTAGTTGTATTAGCACCAATGGCTGGTCCTATGATTAAATCCCACACAAAGATCTTAACCTGACAAGCATCTGAAACATTCTCAGCTCGCTCTTCCCGACACTCCGATGAGTATTTGAGTATAAATTGCATCTCTTTGAACCTCTAATGGGTACACGAGGTTAAACTGATTCCCAAAACTCGCAGGAGTATATGATTATAAACTGGTCCTCCCCGCTCTAGTGCCTTAAGAGCCTAAACTGTATAGACTCCAGTTAACTTATGGGTATAAACCGTATTTACGCCTGTAAATGCGTTGCGATGAAGGTCAACACCGGTCAACGTGTAGCCTTAGGTCAACACCGGTCAACGTGTTATGATAAAGGTCAACACTGGTCAAAGTGTAGCCATAAGTCAATGCTGATTAATACGTTACAATGAACGTCAACGCTAGTCAACGTGTTGCGAGGAAGAGTCAATGCCCGTTACATATTGTGATTAAGGTCAATGCGTCGATAATTTTTTGCCAAAACAAGGCTCAGATCGACTCCAGAACAAAGGATAATTCCAAGGATTTCAACCATATTTTAGATATGAATTCCTAACAAAAATAGCCAATTCAAGCATCAACTTGATGAGTTGAGCTAAAATAATAAATCAACACACCAGTTTTAATTCGAGACTTCGACAACGGTCAGGCGATAAACGCAACGCCAGAAGAATTTTGGTTATTCGACAAAATACTGAATAGCCTAAAAATCAAAGAAGTTAAGAACAAAAGCTTTCAAGAGGCACATACTCATAAAAACAAGGATAGATGGTTTCAGGCTATGAAGGAAGAGATGAAGTCTTTTGAGAAGAACGATACTTATGAGTTTGTGGATTTGCCAAAGGACAGAAAAGCTTTGAAGAACAAGTGGTTGTTCAAGTTAAAGAAGGATGGCTATAAATAAATTTAGAAATATAAAGCCAGATTAGTGGTGAAAGGCTGGTCAAAAAAAGGGCATTGGCTTTGATGAGATTTTTTTCACCGATTATGAAGATGACGTCCATTAGAGTAATCTTAGGGTTAGCAACTAGTTTAGACCTCGAGATTGAGCAGCTTGATGTGAAGACTATATTCCGTCATGATGATTTGGAGGAAGAGATCTATATGGAGCAGTCAGAGAGTTTTGAAGTGAAGAGAAAAGAGCACATTGTTTGTAGGTTGAAGAAGAGCCTCTATGGTTTGAAGCAGACACCCAGGCAATGGTACAAGAAATTTAATTCTTTCATGTTAAATCATGGCTACCAGAGGACAGTTGCAGATTCGTGTGTATATTTTAGGAGAATTTCAGATTCTAGCTTCATTATACTTTTGCTTTATGTGGACGACATGTTGATTATTGGTAAGGATAGTCAGATAATCAGTGGGCTAAAGAAGAAATTATTTAAATCTTATGATATGAAGGATTTGAGCTCTGCACAACGAATTCTTGGTATGAATATTACTCGTAACAGGAAAACCAGGAAGTTGTAGTTATCACATGAGAAATATGTTAAACAACTACTTGATAGATTTAACGTGAAATATACCAAATCAGTCAGTACTCCTCTTGCTGGTCATTTAAAGCTCAGCAATAAATTTTTCCCGACTACAGATGAGGAATAGAGTAAGATGGAAAATATTCCTTACTCTTCAGCTGTAGGGAGTTTGATGTATATCATGGTTTGTACTCGGCCAAATATAGCTTATGCAGTTAGCGTTGTAAGCAGGTTTCTTTCTAATCCAGGGAAAGTTCATTGGGAAGGTGTAAAATGGATCTTAAATTATTTGAAAGGTAGTTCCAGATTGTGTTTGAGTTTTGGAGATTCGAAGGCAGTATTATATGGTTCACAGATGCGGATATGGTAGGTGATCTCGATCACAGGAAATCTACCACTGGTTGGTTGTTCACTTTTGTAGGGGGCAATATCTTAGCAGTCCAAGTTGTAGAAGTGTGTTGTTTTATCTATAATAGAGGCATAATATATTACAGCTGCAGAAGCCGGTAAAGAGATGATTGTAGGCGTCTAAAAATAGCTATGGGTGTCCGCACACAGCTCGAGATGGAGAGAAGACGATGAACATTGTTATCCGATTCTAGGAGGATTATCTGTCGTCAGCAAGCACATGAAGCGAAACAGCAAACCAAGTGGCATGCGCGCTCAACAATCAACACGCGCACATCAATCAGCTCGAAGGTCAATCAACTCGCGTGCGTCGGTCAACACGCGCACGTCAATCAACACAGGCGTATATCAACCAACTTGCGTTCGACAATCAATCTCGCAACGAAGCGTGCAAGTCAACAAGACAGTCAAACACGCAAAACGGTAGAAAACACAAGTCCCGGAAGAACCGAAAAACACGAAAGTTAGCGAAGCCAAAAGCGCGCCGCGCGGTACGGACCAAACCGACCCGCGCTCGTGCGGGTCGGAATGATCCGACCCGTGCCGGCGCGGGTCGGACGAAACCGACCCACGCCGCCGTGGGTCGAATACATCCGACCCGCGCAAGCGCGGGTCAGACTTGTCCTGCGCGCACTGTTTCGACCTGGTTTGGTTTTTGACGGTTTTTTTCTCGGGATTTATTGGTTCCTGAGCATCCAAACCGATTTGATATCATCCCCTAACATGGTTAATCAGTTATTAACTGACGATAGAGTCAAATCACTTGTTCTCATCCAAATAACCACTTCCGAAGCTTATAAATACGAGCTCGGGTGCTCATTTCTCGAGGCGGAGTTATTATCAAGACGTGGAGGTACTGCTGGATTGAGGAGTCAAAGAGCACGAATTTTAGCGAAGGCAAATCAGATTCCGGCGAACTTCGGCATAAAGAAGGAGCTATTCGAAGGATCTGAACCCCGTCCGTCCGTCCCTTGAGATTAGGCTTGGTTTTAATCTCGAGAAGAGCCCTGATCTCGATTGGTCGATTTTAGCGCTTCAAATCAAACATTCCCCCGGTGAAGGCGAAGCTCTGCCTAATTTTCCATCAACCGGATCCAGATCTAAGGTGGTCCACGGATAAACCCCGGCACAGGTAAAAACACCCACGCAAGCAGAAGACCGATAAACGATCTCCCTGCGTTTGTTTGATAGAGTTGTAAACTTGTTTTATTTTCATTGTGTAAGGAGATCTTATAAAAAGATCAACTTTATATTTTATTCGAGTTTATTGTAATGACTAAAGTTATAATAGATTCGATAGCAATAAAAACAGTAATTTTCGACGCAAACAAACTGGCGACCACAGTGGGAGCCAACAGCTTCGCTGCCGGAGCTGTCGTGTCGCAACCTCGGATCTGCATCCCGGTTGAAGAAGTGGTCGAATACGAGTTCGACCAACTGAAGTTCGAGGAATATCTGTTGTCCTCCTCCTCCAGATCCTCCGCCTCTCGCAAGCGCAGGGAGATCAAGACCCCCGTTGTTGCTGCTATCTCGCTTCGCAACACCCCTCCGGCTTCGAACGAGGTCGGATCTACGGATCTGAACTCCTCCTCAATCAAGGAGTTGAGTACTGAAGGCGTGCCAATCCTATTGAAGAGGGCACGTCAAAGACGACGTCAACGCCTCGCGCGTCAGCTTGCTAAGGCTTTGGAGCCGATAGACGGAATCCGCTATGAGGCGGATCTGAAATTCAAAGAGCATCAAACGACCCAACAGCAAGCAGATGTCTTGCCCTCCAAACCAATAGCAAATGAATGGATCCAAATCAAAAGGATCCGTTCAACTCTGGAGGAGCGAATCCAAAAGCATCGTACGCTTGCGCGTACGTGAATTCTTGTGCAAAAAGCACAAAAGATACAGAAGAAGGACATAGCTAAGAAACAACCAAGACTACATCAAACTTGGAGGCCAAAATCCAAAACGGCGGCCGAAAAGATCGAGAATCGCGGGTCACTTGAATCTGACCCGCCGGCGCTCGGGTCACTCCAATCCGACCCGCCAATTTGCAGGTCACTCCGATCTGACCCTCCAATTTGTAGGTCACTTCAATCCGACTTGCCAATTTGCAGGTCACTCCAATCCGACTCGTCAATTTGCAGGTCACTCCAATCTGACCCGCTAATTCACAGGTCACTCTGATCCGACCCGCCAATTTGCAGGTCGCTTCAATCCAACCCGCCAATTTGCAGGTCACTCCAATCCGACCCGTCAATCGCAGGTCACCCAGATCCGACCCGCCGATTCGCAGGTCACCCAGATCCGACCCGTCAATTCGCAGGTCACTCGAATCCGACTCGCCGATTCGCAGGTCACCCAGATCCGACCCGCCAATTTGCAGGTCACTTGGATCCGACCCTCCACTTTGCGGGTCACCCAAATCTGACCCTCCGACCCGCGGGTCACCCAAAGCTGACCAGCGCCAGAGTCAAGGCAGAAGATGTTCTGCACCTGTTTTGTCGATCCCTGTGTGTTCTGCATCTCCGGTGGAGCCCCGTGACAGCGTAGACTTGCCCCGTTTCAAGATAAGGATGGAGGATCGTCTGGGTCATTTACATAAGGATCAAGACAAGGTTGCGATCAAAGAACGTTTGGGTCTAGTGACTGAACCCCAAGCAATTATTCGAGCCGGGGGTCGCACACGGAAAACTTCTGTAATTGACCGCCTCGGACGGCGAATTAAACTCCAAGAGCCCGTCGAGAGTTCATGCTTACAAATGCATGACTCTAAACGCGTGACTCTTGAGAACGCTAACAAGGAGTTGCATACTCAGAAGAAAACGCGTAAGACAAACGAACGCGTTATACCTGAGGATTCATGTAAACAGCCGATAGGTTGCTCTGACGATAACGTCGATGAGTTGTACTATCGGGCTGGGGGTATGAACAAGCCTCAGAAGAGATATACCCAAGAAACAAAGTCTCACTGCCCGTGCGCCAAGTTAATTAGGGTAGTATTATCAGCGTGTAGCTGCCCCAAGACCACTCCGCAGAGGGTCTCAGTATTCGAGAGGATCTCCAACGGAGCGACTAAGTCCAAACGTTTCCGTGAGAAACAATCAGCCATTAAAGGTGACGAACTTCCGGAAGTCATAATAAATATGGCTGATAAGGGAAAGACGGTTCGACCTTCTAGCTCTGACCCTCTTGTATCGCATCGTCTAACCCGGTTACGATCAGGGACTATTAGACAAAGAGATTATCAGAGAATGCAGAAGGGATTATCCTCGGATGACGAAGCATCAGATGCCAACTCTGCAGTCGCTTCTGATAATACGGTATCTAGTCCGGGATAATCCCGCGAAGTGTTCATGATCAACACCGAGCAAATCACTAATATTCTTGAGGATGCCCTAACCAAGCAGAAAGAGGCATTCAAGATTGAAATGGAAACGGCTATGCGGCGGATGAGGGAAGAACATGACCAACAAATCCGAGCTTTGTCGAATCAAATTGGCGAATCCAGCCGTCACAACACTGCCAACCAAGCAGGTAGCGATTCAGATGTGGATAAACGCCTTAATACTGAGGACCCTCCCATTAACCAAAATGCTGGGGATGGTCCTACCAATAATGACAACACTGGGGGTAGCCCCGTTCTTCCTCTTAAGAATCGTCTAAGCCCCGATACGAGTGAGGATGAGAAGATGAAAGATCTCGAGAGCAAAATCAACGCTCTGATGTCTGCTCGAGAGGTGAAAAGGACCGGCATTCCGTGTCCCTATCCAAAGGAGTGGGATTCAATAGCATACCCGGCGAAGTTCAACCTGATTAACTTCACGCCGTTTGACGGGAAGGGTTCGCCTACATAGCATCTGATCTATTTCAAGTCCCACTTGGGTATGATCTCCAATAATGAAGCCTTGATGGTTCGGTCATTCATTGGCACCCTTCGCGGGCCCGCCTTCGATTGGTACCGCCGTCTTAAGTCCGGAAGTATCAATAATTGGGAAGACCTAGAGAGCCTATTCCTCGTTCATTTCTTTGATGATGACGCCGAGGTGTCAATCAGGACACTCTTCGATGAGAAGCAAGAAGACGACGAGACGGTCAACGACTTCGTCAAACGCTTCCGGAATAAGGCGATGAACTGCCGAGATCCAATCACAGAGGACTTCATCCTTCAAACCTACCATAACAACCTATCTATTGAGATATTGGAAGTTATGGGAGTCGCACCGTCCAATAACTGGAAAGAGTTGAAGGTGCGCGGAGAGCGGGCCGAACGCTTCCTCCGAAGGAAGAAGGCTGAGAGGAGCCAACCGACGGCTAATCTTCCGAACTCAAACTTCACTTCCCGTGGTAAGGGCAAGGCACCTCAGCAGCTGTTGACACTAATCAGATGTCACAACGGCAATCCCGGAGACAGCGAAACACTTCGGATTTGAGACTCCAAAAAGAGTACTCTTTCAAGGACGAAGACGTTCCAGCCATCTTCGAATCCCTCCTTGAGAATAACAAGATCAAGCTACCATCTATCACAAATCAGGAGGAAGCTGATAACACTACAAATCCAAAGTACTGTGCGTACCATAGGAGGGTCCTTCATCCCACCAAGGATTGCTTTGCTCTTAAGAATAGCATTCAAACCTTGGTTGAAGCCGGCGTCATAACGCTGGGATAAGCCGAATGAGAACGACAACACTCCGAAGAGTATACGAGTATAAACTGCTTCTCGATACTCCGACAAATATACGAGTATAAACTACTTCTTAATACTCCAATAGGTATATGAGTCTAAACTGTTTCCTACCGTTGGCGGGAAGTTCCTGGAGAATTTTTACATGTAATATTCTTAAGGATAACCCAGTCATGTAACGGATTATAAAGTCAAACCCAGTTCCACAAAGGAAGCTAGGGGTGGATAATTCATGTAACGGGAAGCTCCCAGAAGAATGTTATATGTAATTTTCTTAGGGATAACCCGATTATTATGAACAAAGTGATAAACACTAAACTCTCACTATGATTTCCGAACACTTCGTTGCTGAGATGAGATTTGATCACTTCGTTGGATCAATTTTTCCTCACAAAACTCCCATTGGTGTTTGACTGTTCGTGGGAAAATCTGTTGCTTTCTTCATTGTTGATATCATTGTACACTTTCGTAATAGTTTATCGATTACAGAAATCCGGTCTTTTTATAAGATCCGGTTACAATGAAAAATCAAAAAAAACAAATGAAAATGATTACAACTTTCTTTCCTTGTTTGTCGAACGAATCGCGAGCTCCTATTTTGCGGTCACTCGCTTTGTGTGGGTTCTTTGCCTGCGCCGGGGTTATTTGCCATGGACCACCGCGTGATCTCGATCCGGTCGGATCTACACGATATGACGGGTATTATCTCACGAAGGAAATAATAGCCGGGTGGGGTACTAATTCACCAAGGAAATAGTAGCCCAAGTGTCGAACTCGACCAAGCGAATTCGAGACTCTTCTCGGGATCTAAGAACCAAGCTTAGATCCGGAGGAAAATCGTGTAGATCTCAGATCCGGTCCCTCTCGAACTCTTGCCTTATTTGGCGTGGATGATCGTCGAGCACCGGATCTCAAAGTCCAAATCTTCAATCTTCTAAAGCTCCAATCTTTTTTTAGATCTCAGATTTTAATCCGGCAGAGCTTCGACCCTCCAAAATCCAACCTTCAAAAAAGTGAGGCCTAAGGATTGTATTTATAGGTATGAGGGGTTGCGGAGCGGTTAAAACCACTTAAAGGGCCCAAGTGCGAGACAGCTCGGGGTATCTCGGCTATTTTAGTCATAACTTCCTCATATGACCTCCAAATGATGTGATTCCAAATGGGTTGGAAAGTTGACAAAAATATCTACAACTTTCCTGTTTTGCGTTTCTTCAGATTCTAACGGGATCTTGGTCAAAACAGCTCCACAACTTCCGAGACACCTTTGGGTGTCTCGGCCAGGTCCGAGACACCTCTGGGTGGCTCGGCACTATTTTTGCCATATCTTCCACATATGACCTCCAAATGATATGATCCCAAATGGGTTGGAAAGTTGACAAAAATATCTACAACTTTTCTGTTTTGAGTTTCTTTAGATTCTAAAGGTATCTTGGTCAAAATAGCTCCACAGGTTCCTAGACACCTTTGGGTGTCTCGGCCAGGTCCGAGACACCTCTGGGTGGATCGGTACTATTTTTGCTATAACTTCCACATATAACCTCCACATGATCTGATTCCAAATGGGTTGGAAAGTTAACAAAAATATCTACAACTTTCCTATTTTGAGTTTCTTTATATTCTAACGGGATCTTAGTCAAAACAGCTTCACAAGGGCCGAGACACCTCTGGGATGTCTCGCAAAATCCGAGACACCCCTGGGGTGTCTCGGTACTATTTTCGCCATAACTTCTTCGTTCGAACTCGGATTTGAACGATTCAAAGTGCGTTGGAAATCCGACGAGGATTTCTATAAGCTCTAATGATTAGATCATCTATAGAATAAATGAGACATGAGGGGCGATGCGCCTTTTATAAACGTCACGGGGCTCCCGATCAAGCCGTATTCTCGTTATTCCGAAATTCCGTTGCTTCGTCGTTTTCCGGTGTTTCCGGTTCTCCGTTGTTCGGATTTAATTCGGTTTATGGTTGACTTGGTTTGGAATCGACTTGTTGACTTGATTCCAAATATGGCAGTTAATCCGCTTCTGAGTTCGAGTCCGAAACCGATCTTGATTTGATCGTGGTTCATCCGAGTTCGCTCTTGTTTAGATGACTCATTGACTCCTCGAACCGTTGGATTGATTCCGCACGCGATTGACATTGTTTGCGTACAATTTGTTGACCTCGTCGCTTCGTCACTCGATGGTTCGTTGATTTGTCGAATCACCGTGTCGAGCTGTGTTGTGGGACCTATAGGCAATTTTATACGCCTACATTGACGACTCACAGTCTTCCACCACAAAATCCCCCACCGGTCAGACTAATTGATGGTAGGACCACTAAAAAATTCCTTTCGGTTAAATCCACTTAAACTTTTGATGCGTCTGTGCACTTCACATTGACGATTGTCAAACCCCTCCGTGTTAAGTATTTATCACTTAACACTAGAAAACCCCTCTGAGTGATTTGTACAAGTTAACACTCCCACTTTGATTTGTACTCCCACCTCCACTGTCTACCTGGTCAAACCTTCCTACAGTTAGGATCACAACCAAAATCCCCTCTCGATTCCTCCAATGAACGAGAGGTCCACAAATCGAGCGATCAAACCTTCCTACAGTTAGGATCGTTTCAAACTTCCCACTCGGTCAAACCTTCCTACAGTTAGGGCCAAAACCAAAATCTCCTTTCGGTTCCTCCAATGAACGAGAGGTCCACTTTCAAATCAAGTGATCAAACATTCCTACAGTTAGGATCACCTCAAACTCCCGCTTGGTCTAACCTTCCTACAGTCAAGGCTAAAACCCTAATTCACTCTCGATAAATGAGAAACTCACATTTTAGTTCGATAATCAAACCTTCCGACAGTTAGGATTATTCGAATCTTTTTGATTCTCGGAGTGGAGATCCCACTCTTAGTTTCACCCTTCCAGATTCTTGAAGTAGAGATACCACTTTGAGTTTCCTTTTGTGACTGGAGATAGAATATAAAATTCTTCCTCTTCAGCTTTGGGAGATATAATATAAAATTCTTCCTCTTCCGTATCGGGTTTGTTTTTGTCCCAAGAGAAGACACTACTTTTTTCAACTCCTAAAATCCGTGCCTTACACGCGTGGGAAATTTTATCCCGAATCCTGAGTAGGGATAAGTCAACACCTAACACGCGTTGCCGGTTAGTTCTCAACCGTAAAAAGAACGAAAGCCCACATATTCAACATTATTGCAGGTTGTTATTAATAACACCAAAATCCACGCCTCACACGCGTGGGGAATTTTATCCCGAATCCTAAGTAAGGATAAGTCAACGCCTAACACGCATTGCCGGTTTAGTCTTTCACCGATTGAAGAAGATACCAGAATCCAGTCTGGGGTATTTTATCCCGAAGCCTAAGTAGGGATAAGTCAGCGCTTAACCCGCGTTGCTGGGTGGTTCGTTCTCGTAAAAACGACCGAGTCTACGTATTCAGCATCGTAGCAGCAAAAATCCATGCTTTTTATGCATGGGGAATTTTATCCTGAATCCTGAGCAGGGATAAGTCAACGCCTAACACGCGTTGCCGGTTAGTTCTTAACCGTAAAAAAGGAACAAAAGCCCACATATTCGATACTATGGTAGGTTGTTATTCATAACACTAAAATCCGCGCCTCACACGCGTAGGAAATTTTATTTATCCCGAATCCTAAATAGGGATAAGTCAACGCCTAACACGTATTGCCGGTTTAGTCTTTTACCGATTGAAGAAGACACCAGAATTCCAGTCTGGGGACTTTTATCCCGAATCCTAAGTAGGGATAAGTCAGTGTCTAACACACGTTGTCGGGTAGCCTATTCCCGTAACAATGGCGAAGTCTACGTATTCGAAGTCGTAGCATCAAGTCTAAGGGAGTTCATTCCTTTAACATAACGTCACATGCGGAACGGACTTAAAATAATCCGCATGTAAGCCCGATTCAAACGGTAATTGGTAAGAGCACGTCAAATCCGTTGAGGGCTGAGGATTTGCCAAAAATCCTAAGTCAACGTCTGATACACGTCGCTGTTTAGTTTTTTCATAAGAGAAAGACGAAGTCTACGTATTTAATATCGTAGCACTAAAAGGGTTAAGTCTTTTAGCTTAACGTCACATACGGAACGGACTTAAACAATCCGCATGCTAGCCCGACTCAAACGGTCATCGGTAAAGGCTCATCAAACCCGTTGATGGTTGAGAATTTACCAAAAATTCTATAAATACGAGTCATTAACGCACCAGCTCCGTTAGTTGGTCTCGTGACTCGAGTATCCGATAATATCAAGATAAGATCCACACATATAGATGAATCAGCCTTAATAGTTGGTCCTGCAGCCTAAAATTTAGGACTGCCATGCTCCAATGCCTTAAGAGCTTAAACTGTGTAGACTCCAGCGAACGTACGAGTATAAACTATGCTAACGCCGATCAACACATTATGACAAGAGTTAACGTCGCACAACGCGTTACAGTAAATATCGATGCCGGCCAACGCATCGGCAATCTCGCCAAAATAAGGCAAAAGATGACACCAAGGATTTCAGTTACAATCGGATATGAATTCCCGAAAGAAATTACACACCAATCTCAGTTCAAAGTCAACTCAATGGCACGAGCTAAGTTCAAAAACTTACACACCAATCTCAGTTCAAGATTTCAACAACGGTCAGACGATAAACGTAGCGCCGGAAGAACTTCATCCATTCGATGAAACAATGAATAGATTGAAGGCTGAAGAAATTAAGAATTGAGGTAGTTCAAGGTCACTCTACAAAATTGCGGAGATGGCCTATCTTGTCCAAAGCATTCCATAGTCCTCTATAAAAGAATGAGTCTGAAATACTTTGGAGAGGGTATCTGTAGGCGTCTAAAAATACCTATGGGTGTCCGCACACAGCTCGAGACGGAGAGAAGACGATGAACGTTGTTATCCGATTCTAGGAGGATTATCTGTCGTCAGCAAGCACATGAAGCGAAACAGCAAACCAAGTAGCATGCGCGCTCAACAATCAACACGCGCACGTCAATCAGCTCAAAGGTTAATCAACTCGCGTGCATCGGTCAACACGCGCGCGTCAATCAACACGCGCGTATATCAACCAACGTGCGTTCGACAATCAATCCCGCAACGAAGCGTGCAAGTCAACAAGATGGTCAAACACGCAAAACGGTGGAAAACACAAGTCCCGGAAGAACCGGAAAACACGAAAGTTAGCGAAGCCAAAAGTGCGCCGCGCGGTATGGACCAAACCGACCTGCGCTCGTGCGGGTCGGAATGATCCGACCCGTGCCGGCGTGGGTCGGAATAATCCGACCCGCGCCGGTGCGGGTCGGACGAAACCGACCCGCGCAAGCATGGGTCAGACTTGTCCTGCGCGCGCTGTTTCGACCTGGTTCGGTTTTTTCTCGGGTTTTATTGGTTCCTGAGCATCCAAACTGATTTGATATCATCCCCTAACATGGTTAATCAGTTATTAACTAAGGATAGAGTCAAATCACTTGTTCTCATCCAAATAACCGCTTCCGAAGCTTATAAATACGAGCTCGGGTGCTCATTTCTCGAGGCGGAGTTATTATCAAGACATGGAGGTGCTGCTGGATTAAGGAGTCAAAGAGCACGAATTTCAGTGAAGGCAAATCAGATCCCGACGAACTTCGGCATAAAGAAGGAGCTATTCGAAGGATTTGAACCCCGTCCGTCCATCCCTTGAGATTAGGCTTGGTCTTAATCTCGAGAAGAGCCCTGATCTCGCTTGGTCGATTTTAGCGCTTCTAATCAAACATTCCCCCGGTGAAGGCGAAGCTCTGCCCAATTTTCCATCAACCGGATCCAGATCTAAGGTGGTCCACGGATAAACCCTGGCATAGGCAAAGACACCCACGCAAGCAGAAGACCGATAAACGAGCTCCCTGCGTTTGTTTGATAAAGTTGTAAACTTATTTTATTTTCATTGTGTAAGGAGATCTTATAAAAAGATCAACTTTATATTTTATTCGAGTTTATTATAATGACTAAAGTTGTAATAGATTCGATAGCAATGAAAACAGTAATTTTCGACGCAAACAATGATTTGGTTGAGAAGATTTCTGCAGGAGTTAAGCTTGCAGCAGGACAATTATCAAATCTTCATTGATAGTCAAAGTGCTCTTGATTTGAGCATGAATTTTACATTCCACTCCAAGACAAAACACATTTATGTGAGATATCATTGGCTTAGAGAAGCCGTTGAGAAAGAGAAGCTGAAGCTACAAAAGATTCACACAGATAAAAATCCAGCAGATTTTTTAACGAATACTGTTTCCAGAGAGAAGACCAAGTTATGTCGGCGATTGGTCGGCATGAACTCCCGTTAAGGAGTTAAAGATTGGCATACCCCATCATTGGGCTGGAGGGGGAGATTGTTATGAGTCTAGCCTAAGATAAGGCCCACATCAAGTCTACATGAATTAGAATTCTATCTAAAAATGGATTTGGGTGATCTATTTAAAATAAGAATAGGTTTGGAGAACTCTATATATGAAAAACCTGTATTTTTTCGGATGAACAGTAACCCGACGATACAGTAATCCGAGGAGAGAGGGAGAGAGAGAGAGAGAGAGAGAGAGAGAAGTTCAGATTCCGGATCGCTTGGTTGTCCGATTATAGTGATTCAAAAGCCGTTGTCTTCAGAACGACGACGCCGTCGAGGGTGGTGTTGGTTTCTCCGTAGGTGTTGGAGATTGTTGGTGAAACGAGTTTTAGGGTTTTGGTTCCCTAGAGGTAACATTGTATTTTCTTTTCTTGTGATTTAATTCTCAAGTTCAGGTGTAACTTGAATGAATTATACTCTTGATTTATAGTGAAATATTTCTCTCTGGATTGTCCCATGGACGTAGGCACGATTTGCCGAACCACGTTAAATTTTGGTGTTTGCTTGCTGGTGGTATTTTCATCGGTGTCGTTATTCGTTTAGCGTTTAATTCCATAGATTAATCTCCATAAAACCCCTAACAGTAATGACCTCAATCTATGTTTTGCGTTGAAGACAAATTTGGATTCTAAATGTGAACAGACACTATTATAAAGGCTACTTGCTAAATATAAAAACTTATTGCGAGTTTTATACAATTCCGAAGGTTATTTTCAGGTTACTTTTTATATTTTTACTCTATTTCATAAAGCCTGTCCTATCAATTCATTCGTGATAAGGTTTGACCATCTGAAATTTTCCAATCAACTTACGATATAAAGTGAAGTACTCATGAGATTGATAATTTGTAACTTCTTGTCGTGTTGTACAAAACTTATAGAGGGGGTTACCACATATTATAATAGAACATAGTCTACAGTTAATACAATTATTGAGGGGGTACAAATCTGAAATTTTCAAGACGACGTTGAAACAGTGACGTAAACTATCTAAGGATATGCTGACGTTGAACAAACAATACAATTACCGTTCATGATGTGGATAAGTGGGAACGCTGACTTGCAGTTTCTTTCACCCTTCAAAGTCACTAGGCGGCGAAACAGGATAGCATTAATTAACACTCACTAGGTGGGCATCATTAGCATGTATAAAAAATTATTGTAGGTAATCCTATCACAAAGAAAACAATAGGGCTTTTTTACCCTTGGATATTATCTTTAACAATAGGGTAATTATATGAAAATTACTTTTTATTTCTAATTTATACATGTAAAGTTGATTTTTATTGCAACCAGTCATCTCTTAGTCAAATATTCACTAAAAAACCAAAAATTTTATTAAAAAGTTGATGTTCAAGTTCAAGATATGTGAGTTGTATCATAACAAGACCGGAAAAGGAAAAAAATGATATTTATTTTAGAATGCTGCCAAAATATCTGAGAAATTCTGAAAACAAGATAACAAAGATGAAGAAAAAAGTGGGAAAAGATTAAGATTCCACCTCAGTTCAGACCATCAAAGTTTTGCCAGATAAATATAAGCATCATTACACCACTAACCATGAATTAGATAGTAGTTTCACCAAGTAAGGACAACATGACGTTTATACATGACTTGGTCGTCAAGTAAGAGAACATGACTAACAAACACTCCTAACTTCTCTAGCATCATTATTTAGCAATCTCGGAAGCTTCTCACAAAATTCCTAAAATATATACAATATACTCCCTACCTAATAATTAGGAGGAGTGGATTAATTAAAATTAATTTGGGTTAATTGTGGGTAGACCCCATGCTATTGTGGAGTTGAACTTACTATCCTTGTTGTTCTATTGTTGTAGATAGACCTCCTGAAAAGGGTTTATAAGAAAATTCAGCCAGAGGGTCTATTCGTAACAATAGAATTACAAGGAATTGGCAATAATACAAGGGTCTACCTGCAATTAACCCATTAATCTCCATGGATTTTCATGAATCTGCTAGAAATTGCATGACATAAGTGGATCATCATAAGCAAATATATCAATTCCATGGAGGTCAATTGGAGAGAGTGGAGGCATCCAATCAATTTCATCAGTAGTGCCCAATGAACCGGAGGATTCTGCATCATTTTCTTTTTCTTTGAATATTGGATTCGGTCCATTCGGATCATCTAGATCCGAGTTGATAGTTTTGGACTCTAACTCGGTTGAGCGTTGAAGGCTAGAGTCCATTTTGGCAGTGCAAGAGTGTTCATTGATGAAAATAACTTCATAGTCAGGTGGATAGCTTGAATTCTTTTGTCGAACTTGTTTCTTTGCTTCGCAATAAGGCGCATATGTGCATCTGTAATAGCATCTGTAGAGTTAAAAGGTAGAATTAGGATAGATTGTTCATTCTAGGTCATTATATGTATAAACTTAGTTCATTTCTAGGTCATTAAATGTATAAGCTAGAAATATTTGATCTATGTGATTTTTGATCTCTATGAAGTTTAATTGGAATGCATCAATCACGATAAACGGTGGGGATCACTAATATCGATCGTCAAACGTGTACTTTTACAGGTGAGTACCTAAGTTAGTTACACCCTAGGTATATTGTAACCCTACCCTATATATATTCACCTCACCAACAATAGAAATGATCTTCTTTTGTTCTTTCTTGATACTTGGTCATGTTTGGCAAGGGGAAAGTAAAAAAAAAAAGCGGGAAAAAAAAAAGAAAATACTTTCTCATGAAGGTGCTTTCTTATTACTTTCTATTTTACAAAATCTTGATTGGGTGTTAGAAAGTAACAGGAGAGAAAGCTGAGGTGGCAAATGATGTGAAACTTACTTTTTTCGTTCTGTTTAGTTATCATTAAAAGAAACAATAGAAAGTGGACAAGCAAAATTGAAATGATACGTAAAAAAATCTTAAAATATATTTTATCTTTTCTCTCTCTTCACTTTTCATTCACTTTCTTCAAAATTTGGAGAAAGTGGAATGTGCTAAAATGCTGACGTGACACTCTTCACTTTCCATTCACTTGTCAAATCACAAATGAGATAAAAATGAAAAGTAGAGTCACTTTTTAATTTTCAGTGCACTTTCCATTTACCTCCCGGTTGGCAAACACGTCCTTAATTAAAGTTAATGTAAAAATTGATGAAATGTTTATTTATTCATAGACTAAGAGTAGGGCAAGGAGCCATACCCCAATTGTATTACATAAGAAAGAAAAAAGTATTTACAAGGTTTGGTGAAGATTAAGAAGTTGCGATTTCAAAACTAACGAAGAGAAGTTTTGACACATGTAGGAGTCCATAGGAGGAGATCGGGTCATTTGATACAGACTAATTAATAATTGAGATTTGAATGCCTTAACCAAGAACTTTTTAACAAAAATTATTTGAATTTTTTTTTCAGATAAATACCTTGGATGCTTCGAATTTTGAATGTTCTTCTGACCGTACTTCCTCCATTGATAGCCATCACCCAAAGGAGAACTAGTTATCACAACATTGCTCAAATTTTGCCCTCTTCTGAATTACGTTAAAATTGGAAAGCAAAGATATAAGTTAGAAAATTCAAGGATAATGACAACCATACTATTTGCGTACGACGTTAAAATAGAAAAGCAAAGTGTCTTCAGTACCTTTTCCTAGGCTCGTTTGGGTTCGGATCCTCTATCCGCAAACGCTTTGCCTTCTTATCGGGTTTCGGGTCAATTTTCCTAGGCTCTTTCACAGAGTCCGCATTCTTCTCAACAGAGTTTAGCAAGATGAGGGCAGCTTCAATGGCTCTCATTACTCCTACACTGAGTTCTCTTGCGCTCTCTGAGAAATCTTTGTTGACAATCCGAAGCTGAGCCATTAACTGCTGAGCTTTTGTGAGCTCTTTAACTGCTAACTCCATGAAATCAATTATACGCACCTTTTTTTATTTTGAACAACTGATTTGAGTTAATAATCCTGAACTGAAGAGGTATATGTATGAGTTTGCAAATGGTTCTAGGCTTAAAGAAGGCCTGTGTAAAGAAAATGACAGGATAAAAGAAAGAGTTAAATACAGAAAACCCTCATGAATTTTTAGGGAGTTGCAGTAAACCCCCATTAACATTTTTACACTAAAAATTTAATTTTCAATCTTCATATTAGCAGCATCAGTTCTGATGTGTCACCGTTAAGCACATGACAAAAAAGAAGATAGAAAATTTCTTCTTAGTCCCAAAAAGTAACATTTTAAAAAAATTGGTAAGCTTCAATTCGGGACTAAGGAATTATTTTCATGTTTTTATTTGGTACGTGTTTGTTACACGAGATGTTAGAATCACTAGTGTAATTTAGAGATTAAATGAGATATTTTCAAGTAAAACTTAGTGGAATAAAACAGTTCATCGGGTCACGCGCAACTCCCCAAAATTCATGGGAATTTAGTGTAATAAAAAAGTGATGAGAGTTTGTTGCAACATCCCAAAGTTCAATGGGGGTTTCCGTAATTAACGCAAAAAATAATAGGAAATTTGTGTATAAGTAACAAGCAAGATCATTTTTAGCTTTAACGTGGACATTTTTGAATGGGAGCAGCATCAACTTGAGATTTATCGGTCTCATAGACCGCGGTAACTTCGCCACTAAGAACTAAGAAGCTTCGATCTTAATTATATTTTCTGTACACAATTGAATTAGAGCAATGCTAGCCACTCGCGCGTTGTGGCGGGGGCATGCAGCGCACATGAGCCCTACGCGTGACTGTGGGTAGACCCCCTCATAGAGAGCAGTGGTAGCCACGTGCGCGCGCTCCTGTGGTCATGGATCCTGTTTCAATGAATCAGTTACGACTAACCAAAGATCTTGTTTGGTAAAAGAGTAAAGGGGGTTAGACTTTATCCTGGTAATCTTTTTCCTAACTTTAACCATGTTTCTCATCATATTAAAGTTTCATCATGGTTAAAAGTTTAACTATATATGAGGATAAACTTTAATCAAGGGAAGGGGTAGGATAAAAAGAGGTAAAAAAGTTTACGTTTGGTTCATTTAACATGCAGAACTATAAATAACCCAATTTTTTTTTTCAAAACTTACTAAAAAGCTTCTAAAAATTACAAATATCCGTTGTCAAATAAGAAATTGCAAACAACACCCAAACAATATCAAAACTACAATAAAAAAATCAAAAATTATAAAACAACCTAAAAATTTAAAACATACAAATAACACTATAAACTTCAAAACATACTATTAGGCCCCTGAAAATTTTGAATTTGCAAAAACGGACCCTAAATTTTGAAAATTTTAAAAGGTATTCTCAAAAATCAAATTTCATAAAAACAAATTGAAAACTTCAAATCTAAATAGTAAAAGGAAAATATGGAAATGCAAAAATCCCCAAAAGTTTTTCAAGTTGCATAAAATACCATAAAAGTTAAAAAACACTGTCAAATAGTAGATTAAAAGTTCAAATACCCTAAGACTAAAACTTTTAAAACTTACAAAAACATAGTATCTTGGTACCAATCTGTCATGGAGTATCTTATTAATGAAGCTCAGAGTGCTTTTGTAAAGCACAAACAAATATCAAATAACATCTTGCTAGCTCATGAGCTTGTCAAAAGCTATGGCAGGAAGCATCTATCACCTAGGGTCATAATGCTTAATATTGACATTAGAAATTTTTTTGATACTATCAGCTGGAATTTTCTAAAAGATATGCTCAATGGACAAGGTTTCCCTAGTGTGATGACAAGATGGATTATGACTTGTATATCCTCCCCGAAGTATTTTATTTCTTTTAATGACTCTCTTCATGGTTATTTTAAGGCTGAAAGAGGTCTAAGACAGGGTGACCCCCTCTCCCCTTATTTATTTATACTGGGAATGGAGTATCTCTCAAGGAATCTAGATTTGCTAAAACATGAAAGGAAACTCAAATTTCACCCAAAATATAGTAATCTAAATATCACTCACCTAATTTTTGCTGATGATCTACTCTTATTTGAAAAATATGACCTCTACTCAATGCAAAAGCTTTATCAATGTGTCAGAAGCTTTAGTGCAACTACTGGTCTTGAAGCAAATCCTAATAAGTGCTCCATTTTCCATATGGTAGTTGAAGATTCTGTCAAAGCTTCCATTCACAACTTCTTGGGTTTCTCAGAGGGTGTTATGCTAATCAAATATCTTGGAGCTCCTCTTATATGCAAAAGGTTGTCATATATGGAATGTAATCCTCTTTTCAATAAAATAACAAGCTAATTTCAGAATTGGCTGAAACATAGGAACCTATCATATGCTGGAAGATTACAGACTATTAAAAGTGTTATTCTAGGTGTTCAAATATACATGACATTTAGTTATATCTTACCAGTCAAAGTCCTCCAGAAAATAGATGAGTTATGCAGGAATTTCTTATTGGAAAAATCTGATCAAGTCTTCAGGGTCCCTCTTGTTTCATGGGATATAGTATGTTTGGGGGAAAAGTAAGGAAGTTTAGGGATTTTTTCAGCTACTATCTAGAACACAGCTTTTTCCCTGAGAACTCTACGGTATATTCATATCAACAAGGAGTTATTGTGGATTAAATTTATCCATGATACATATTTAAAAAACATAAGTATTTGGCAAGTGAATGCAAGAACTGGAGACTCATGGATGTGGAAACAACTGTTAAAAATTAGAGAGAAAGCCTTGAATTTCTGTGGAGGAGTTGAAAATTTGAAACAACTAATATGTTCTTGTTACAAAAACTCAAAAATACAAGTCTCTGCCTTGTATACTGCTCTCTCCCCTGCAACAATCAAGGTGTCATGGCATGACACGGTTTTAGGAGAAGATGAATTGTCCTAAGCACTCTTTTGTTTTTTGGTTAGTAGTCCAAGACAGACTCCTTACCCAGGATAAATTACTTAATTAGGAGAGGGATTATCCATGACAATTATTGTTGCTTACGCTCAGGTGCAGGAATGAAAAGCCGCAATCACTTGTTCTTTGAATAAAACTTCTCAATGGGTGTTTGGAATTGTGTTATGGATCGACTTTAATATAATTGGAGAACTTGTGATTAGAATCTCCTCTTGAATTGGTACAGTACGAGGTTGAGGGGAAAGGGCTTCAAACAAAGAGTTAAGAGAATGACATTATCTACTACAATATATAGCATTTGGTGTGAGCGCAATGCAAGAATCTTCAAGAAGAAAACCAGATGCACAGTCTAATTGGTTAGAGACATTAAAGTTGATATTATGACCATAATCCTCAATAGCCCTCTACCAGTCAAAAACAGGGAATGACTACTCTCTTTGTAAATGCCTAGTTTTGTGGTAGAAGGTTGGGTTGAATCCCATTTGTTTTAATTTTGTTTTTAGTTATCGCAATTACTGAGCATCTCGATGTACAAAAACTTTACAAATTGGTGAATGAATAAAATTTCTTCATTGACCAAAAAAATACATTTGAAGCATAAAAGTCTTAGATATGCTTTCTAAGTGATATTAAACAGGATCCCCCAATGTTTGACCCTCAAATCTTCATATTTCTAACCTAGAACCTCAAATTAATTATTTTAAATAACACTCCAATATTTTTAATTTACACCTCCAAATCTATTGACTTAATTTACTAGCTAGGCTGATAGCAATAAGAATGAAAAGACCCTATAAAACATTACTTAAAATTGTATTTAAAATGCAGATTAGAGTTGGCAAACCGTATCTGTATCCAAAGAAATATCTGTAACCATATCTGTTATGATACGGATATGGTTACTCAAATTTGCAACAGATAGGATATGGTTACGGATATGGTTTTATAGTGAAATATCTAGACCCGTATCCGAATACATATTAGTCATATTGTTATAATGGTTTTAGTCTTTTAGATTATGGATATGAGGTTAATTTTGACAATCAATATATTTAATCTTAGCTTTTTAGATATAATGAACATATTAATGAACTCTTTTGTATCACATAAACTATATTTTTTTCTACAATATTCATGTTTCTCATATCTACTTTATATCCACATGTATATCCTCTTATATATCTGAACATATATTAATATCTGTGTCCGATTTTAGCGGATATGGACATGAATTTTCCTTACTGAGGTATATATGTATCCGTATCAGAAATGAGTAAGCGCATATGGATATGATAAGCATCATATCCGAACCGAATCCATCCTAACTTCATGTACTATTGCCCAATTGCTGGATAGATGCCTCATAGTTTTATTCATTCAGATGGATCCCGTAAGGGAATTTCTTTAACTCTTTTATCCTCAGTGGGTCTACTTATCAAAAATAATTTCCCTTTGATCCCCTTTGGATAAGTAAAAAAAGGTCTCTCCACAACAATAGAAGTTTGAGATCCACTAGTAGAAAACAGAGCATTGATGACGGATTTAGAATCCGTCGCCAATACAACCATTAGCGACGGAATATTACCCGTTGCCAATAACCTGTCGCCAATACAACCATTGGCGACGGAATATTACCCGTTGTTAATACAAAAATTGGTGACGGGTAATGACCGTCGCCAATGTTTTCTCGTCGCCAATAACTATTGGCGACGGGAAAACATTGGTGACGGTCATTACCCGTCGCCAATATTTGTATTAGTGATGGGTTATTAGCATCGCCGATGTTTTCCGTCGCTAATACTTATTAACGATGAACCGCGTCCGTCACCAATGTTCTCCCATCGCCAATAAGTATTGGCGACGGGATCTGTACGTCACCAATGTTCGTATTGGCAACGGGTTATTGGCGTCGTCAATGTTTGTATTAGTGACGGGTTATTACTCGTCGTCAATACTTATTACCCGTCGCCAATGTTCGTATTGGTGACGGGTTATTGGCGTCGCTAATGTTTTCCGTCGCCAATACTTATTGGCAACGAACCGCGTCCGTCACCAATGTTTTTCGTCGTTATAGTTTATGTTATCACGAACCTCTAATTCTTAATAGTATTAAAGTCATTGCTCCCCATTCTTATTTTAAATCCCAGACAATTCATAACTTTTTGTACTTATAAGATGATTATGATTTAGAAACTAGTCTCATATCTATGTTATACGTTGGAGAAAAAAGAAGTTTTTAATGAATTTAGGTTTTCACGTTTTAACGGATCAAAACTATATCCAAATTAAACGGGTTGGATTTTTATAATCTAAAGTCAAGGTAAACTGGTAAAAAAAAGTTAGATTTAAAGGAATATTTTTATAAATCTAACGGGCGTTAACCAGGGGACCTAATAGTATATATTGTGATGATTTGAGGGATGTAATACAAATTTCCACGACTTGAGTGAGTAATTTTGAAATATTGAAGATTTGAGGGACCGATTTGGAAATATTGAAGATTTGAGTGTTACTATTGAAATAATCCAATGATTCACTCTTAACTTAAGGATCTAAGAGGAAAATTGGTAATACTAGTTAGATTTGAGGGTTGTAATAGTGTTATGGGGATATTCCATGTTCTCTACACGTACGTCATCCCGAAAACAGTTGTTCCTTCCAGTCGGGTCGATAGCCTTCCTTAAAGATGACTCGAAGAACGGACTCAGCCAATCCTATCCATATCGAAGGATCACCAACTCAGCCCTGGTCGGCTGCGAGTCCCCCATGCTACTGAAGTGACCATTCCTCACCCGTCAACTCAGCCCTGGTTGGCTGCGAGTTCCCCATGCCACTGAAGTGACCATTCCTCGCCCGCCAACTCAGCCCTAGTCGGCTGCGAGTTCCCCATGCCACTAAAGTGACCATTCCTCGCCCATCAACTCAGCTCTGGTCGGCTACGAGTTCCCCATGCCACTGAAGTGACCATTCCTCGCACACCAACTCAGCCCTGGTCGACTGCGAGTTCCCCATGCCACGGAAACGATGGCCCGACAATCGCAAGCCGACACGTTCATAACAAAGAATAGATCAACCTCCAGCTCACTCAGCCGTCACGTACCACACACTCCCTAAAGTGACGAATCCGCCCTTAGCTTCCTTTATAAATACAGGTTTTATTTGTCCAAGGAGGAGGTTCGGTTTTTTGGCTTAAACATCTAAAGCTCCTATGATAATGCAGAAATTAGAATATAATTTTGGATCAGTAATCTGAACGAAAAGTAAAAATTCAAGATGGTAGACGAGTTTGTTGAAGTTAATATAGGATTTCTTATACTTCCTTTTACCCAGTTCAATTTTCAGTTCAAGTAATACTATTAGAATAATTATATTATCTATTTACTATAATATAATTTTCTAATTTAATTTTTTATTATGCTCTTGACTAATTTAGTACTATAAATATTTTTTTTGTAAAAAAGTTAGTTTTCAATCAGTACCAAATATAGATTATTTAGTATCGTGTAATAATATTTTAGAAAACACTCTAAAAATAATACTAATTAATTAATTTAATTTATTTAATAATATAATACTAAATAAATAGTATAATTCCTTATTTATGTGATATTATTAAAATAATTATATTATTTATGTGATTCAAAATTTATTTTATTTATTTAATTGCTTATAAAATTAGAATATAATTATTAATAGTATTTACTAATATATTATTCCATTTTATACTATCACTTTAATAATTTAATTAATTGGTTACCACTAATAATTGTGTATACTTATTTTATAAATTATTTTATTTATTATGTTTAAATAATTAATAGTTATAATATTATTGATAATCATAATTGTTTAGGAAGGTGAGAAGTAATTAGAGGTTATATATTGTGATGATTTGAGGGATGTAATATAAATTTCCAAGTCTTGAGTGAGTAATTTTGAAATATTGAAGATTTGAGAGACCGATTTGGAAATATTGAAGATTTGAGGGTTAATATTGAAATAATCTAATGATTCACTCTTAACTTAAGGATCTAAGAGGAAAATTGATAATATTTGCCAGATTTGAGGGTTGCAATAGTAAGTTATATGAGATTTTGGGGACTAAATTAAAATTATTAAATCTTACATGGGGTAAAGCAAAATGTACCAACTATAAAACCCGTTCTCTATCCCCTCTCTCTCGCGATCTCCTCCTTCTCCAAACCCTACCACCCCGCCGCCCGCCCTCTCCCGCCTGCCCCCCTGCGGACCGACGCCCTAGCCCCCACCCCCCGACGCCCTAGCCCCCCCGACGCCAATCCCCGCCCACGTACTCAGCCATTGCCTCCCTGACGCCCAGCCATGCACCATTGAAGTAACCTGTAGCTCGCGTCTTCATTCTTTCTCCCACCACCCGCCCTCTCCCGCCTGCCCCCCTATTGCCCGACGCCCTAGCCCCCCTCCCCCCCTCGACGCCCTAGCCCCCCCTCGCTGACGCCCTAGCCCACGTACTCAGCCATTTGCCAGATCAGGTTTTTTTTCAAAATTTTCAAAATTTTTTGATTTTTTTCAAATATTTCTTATTTATTGTTATCTTTTGAATATTGAAGAATGTTTATTACCCTGAACTTGATTTTATCTCTAATTACAACACAAATATTTAAACCACATCGAAACCCTAACCTTATTAACCAAATAAATCTAAGTAATACACTAATAATAGTACTTACCCAAAAAATTATCTTTATTAATTTTAGACATAAAACCCTAGTACCCTAAAATATGTGAAGCAATCAAAGATTTATATATTTTTATAAAAAAATTAGTAGTGTGATATATAACATAATAATGTGTTATATATTAATTTTAGGTGAATAACAAGTTAACGTTAGCCGTAGATCCCCGTCCAATAATTACTACCAATTATTTAGACTTATAATATAAATGGACGATTCCACTTTGGGTATAAAATTTTATTTTATGCCGAAATGGATCGCTTAATTTATATTATGAGAAGAAAGAATTGGAATGTAACTATTGGATCTGTCCAGTTCGGACGAGTTAGGAATATAGTAGTGCATACATCTAACTTGGTATACTTTGTGCATTTTTATTTCTAGAAAATCTCGATCGCACGTACTTGTTGTTCTCTGGGTACAATAAGCATATGTTATTATGCGTATCGGCTTATTACTTACCGATTTCGGTTTATTACCGATACACATAATAACATCCGCACAGTGTACTTGGAGAACAGCGGGTAGGTGCTGCCAAAATTTTCTAGAAATAAAAATGCACAAAGTATTCAAAGTTAGATGTAAGCACTACTATATTCTTAATAGGATAGAAGCCTTCCTATGACAGCCGAGAGTGTTGTTTCAAATCAGGATTACTTATCATTGAGTGTTAGCTTTTACTTGGTACGACAATGAAAATTATAGAATAGTAATTTAATTTGATTGATTATTTGTTCAAATGAACTAAAATAAAGACTATTAAACTTAAGGCGACCTATGAAATATTGAATTAATTAATTAGTTTACCTATTATACAGATGAGAGAAGTTCCTGATAAGTCATGGATTGATATTCCTATATTTCAAAGAAGAGCGAAAGGTGATACTCAATATCGAGACGGATGGGAAGCATTCCTTGAGTATGCATATGCTAATCCGAGGAAGGTAGATAATGATTTGTTGTGTTGTCCATATAGTAAGTGCAGGAATAGGGGTCTGGTGGATAGAGTTGCTATATGAAGACACTTAGAAAGATGGGGATTTGATGAAAATTATAAATATTGGAGTTTTCATGGAGAACGTAAAGATATTGAACTAGATGATACTAATATAGAAGATACGCAAGCAATGTTCAACGATATTCCAGCAGTTGCAGAAGTCAATGAAGTTCAAGAAGTACCGAAGGCTGTTGAAGTTCCTGGAGATGCAGATGATGTCCAAAACACCGAAGATGTGCGTGACACCCGGGCCTACAAAGACTTAATGAAGTTATTAGAAGACGACGATAATGATCTGTATGATGGTTGCACTGAGTATAGTAGATTGTCATTTATTCTTCAACTGATGCGTATTAAGACCCTGAGCGGAATGGCAGATAAATATTTTCAAATGCTTCTTAATTTACTACGCAAGGTAATTCCAGACGGAGAGAATAGCATTCCAGAAAAGTGTTAAGATTATTGGTGCTTTGGGTTTAGATTACAATAAGATCGATGCTTGTCCTAATGATTGTGTCCTTTATTATAAGGATAACAAGAAACTTGAGGAATGTCCAAAGTATGGAGTGTCTCGATGGAGAAAGAATACACGCACTTCAACCAGAAAGTCGAACGAGTTAGTGAATCAACAGAAAAAAATTCCAGCGAAGGTGCTCCGACATTTTCCCTTAGTGCCTCGGTTGCAACGGCTGTATATGACAAAAAAGGTAGATAAAGATATGCGGTGGCATAAAGAAGGACGTGTAGATAATGGTAAACTGAGACATCCAGCAGATGCAAAGGAATGGAAGCATGTAGATCAAACTTTTCCCTCATTTTCTGCAGAGTGTATGAATGTCAGACTTGGTCTTTCTAGCGACGGATTCAACCCGTTTGGCATTATGAGTTCGGGATGGTCTACTTGGCCAGTTGTGTTAATGCCTTATAATTTGCCACCTGGTCTTTGTATGAAGCAATCATATATGATTCTTTTATTATTGATATCAGGCAAACATTCACCCGGTAATGACATAGATGTGTTCATGGAGCCGTTAATTGATGAGTTAAAACAACTCTGGGATGAAGGGGTCCCAACATATGATGCTCTTTCTTGTGAGTCTTTTAATCTCTGTGCTATTCTTATGTGGACGATTAATGATTTTTCAGCTTATGGTAATCTATCTGGTTGGTCTACGAAAGGGACATTCGCTTGTCCTGTATGTGGTCCGAACTTCAAAGGCTTTTATTTACAACACAGTCGAAAAATGTGTTATTGGTTTAACAGAAGATGGTTACGAAAAGGGCATAAATTTAGGGGGGGGATGGGCAAATAAGTTTAATGGCCAAGAAGAGAAAAGAGGGGAGCCTCGTGAAATGTCTGGAGATGAGATTGTAAACTTGTTTGAGGGATATCCTAAATTCAATTTTGGAAAGAGCCCATTTACAAAAGATGAAATTCTCGCTCCGAGACACACTTCCATCATGAAGAGGGCACCCAAACGAAAGAGGCAAGTGCGGGGTTTAGATGTCACACATGCTCAGGATTTGTCGGTAGGATGGACAAAATTTAGTATATTCTTTCAGTTACCTTACTGGCATAAACTCAAACTCCGACATAATTTAGATGTAATGCATATTGGGTTCGGCAAGATTTGAATGCATTGAACATCCGACATGATTTGCAAGCACAAGAAGTAGCCAATGGAAAATTTGATTTGCCTTCAGCTCATATTACAATGTCAAAAGCTAAGATACAGAGATTCTGTGAGGTTCTTAAGTCGGTGAAGTCACCAGATGGTTATTGCTCTAATATTTCAAATAATGTACAGGTGAAAGAGCGAAAACTTTTAGGACTTAAGACACATGATTATCATATCCTTCTTCACCAATTGCTTCCGGTAGCACTTCGTAACAACATGGCCGATGAAGAAGTAACAAAAGTTATAATTGAATTCTGTGGATTTTTTAAAAAGTTATGCTCCAAAGTGATCAATATTGATGAATTTAAGGCACTAAAAGCAGACATGAATGAAACCCTCTGCAAAATGGAGATATTCTTCCCTCCATCATTTTTTACGATCATGGTCCATCTCACACATCTTGTAGATGAGGCATACTCAGAGGACCAGTTAACTATCGTTGGATGTATCCCATAGAGAGGTTAGTTAAAATTCAATTAAGTCTATTTACATAACATG
Organism: Asparagus kiusianus; assembly: GCA_022839385.1. Lineage (NCBI taxonomy): Eukaryota > Viridiplantae > Streptophyta > Magnoliopsida > Asparagales > Asparagaceae > Asparagus > Asparagus kiusianus. Next base: position 305,106 of record BQKN01066913.1, read on the forward strand.
TCATTGCTTTAAATTAACAACTCATATTAATGTTATTTTTAGATATTTGGGTTTCTTAAAATGCATAATGCGAAATCGGGCTCATCCTAAAGGTTCGATTGCTGATCATTACGTGGCAAATGAATGTATGATGTTTACCTCTCGGTGTATACAAGGTGTACATACAACAAATAATTCTCTAAATAGTAATAGAGATTGCACCTTTCATGGAAGTACCAAGATGAACAAAGACTATTCCAGAATAGATTTGAATTAGGCTCATGCCTTCTTATTGCAGAACCTAGAAATTTTTGAAGATTACCGCAAGTAAGAAATTAACTTTATTAAATATGATTTTTTTGAATTATTTCAATAGTTGAACTCTAATTTTTGTATCAATAGACGACATGTGGAGGAGTTGCATTTAGAAATAACTGGCGCGTCAGCACGAAATCAAATTGTAAAAATTCATGAAAAATATTTTGCCGAGTGGGTCATAGCTGAAGTAAGTTAAGTGGATTTTATTTTTAATTAATTTTGGGAATAAATAAGGCTAACTATTTAACGCTAATTTGTGTTTATATACAACATTAGGTAGAAAGACAAAGATTTGCAGGTTTGCCAGTGCCAGAAGAGATAAGTATTCACTCACATGGACCGCACTATACAGTTAAACAATGTAGTGGATACCGTGTAAATGGATATTTATTCCAACGGGTCGGGCTTGAGGAGGAGAGAGTTACCCAAAATAGTGGGGTCATGGCTGTATTCTCTTAAGAATGTTATTCAAGCTCAACTGATCAAAATCCGGTACTTGGTGATGTAGTTTATTACGGACAATTAGAAGATATTGTGGAGATATTCATGCGTACGGAACCAAAAATGTACGTAATTATGTGATGTTTAAGGTCCGTTGGTGTCGTGCAGACAGAACTAGGTATGCATATGGTTTTCATCTTGTAAATTTAGATAAGGAGATATATCCCGACATGAAGTTTATGTTCGCAAATCAGGCTACTCGGTGCTTTTACGTCAAAGATCCTAAGGTGCAAAATGTCTAGGTCATATTGTATAAGGAGCCGAGGACTCTTGTTCAGCTTGCTCTTGATGAAAATCTGGATAGTTCCGATGACCCTAATGAGACGGAAGGAGAAATTTTTATTAATTACTCATACCCCCAAAATGTCAATTTTAATATGTATACCTCGCAAATTCGACTTGATATCTGTAATGTAGAAGATTGAATACTAAGATCCTTATGCAAATTCGATTTGATATTTGTAATGTAGGAGTTTGAATACAAAGATCCTTATGCAAATTTGACTTTATATCTTGCATGTATTTATTAAATATTTAAGTTGCAGATGAGCCAAAGAATTAGGAGGCTATCTTTTCCTCGGGATCAAGAAGGTCCATCATCCGGTATAAGTATTCAAATTTTGTTGAAGTAAATAGTATTAGTGATATAAATATGCATTATATTTACTATTTTTTTATTTATCTAGGATCATCATCAAGACCATCTCCGAGTCCATTATTGTAGGCTGTCTAAAAATCACAATAGATAGCTTATCTCCCATCAAAT
>BQKN01066913.1:316669-338594 GCA_022839385.1 Asparagus kiusianus
ATGTGAATTGATGAATGTGAATATTGTTAGATGTGAATCGATGAATGTGAATATTGTTGAATATTTTATGAATATTGGAAGCAACAGGTATATATTCCCAAATGGGGCTCAAAAAGTAGCAATTTTTTTCTCGAATTACATCATTAGCGACGAAAAGGTCCGTCGCTAATGAACATCGGCGACGGGGAAATCAGTCGCCAATGTACATTAATCGCCGTCGCCAATAAACATTGGCAACATGGTGCTTTCCGTCACCAATAATCATTGGCGATGAGTTCAACCCCGTTGTCAATACACATTAGTGACGGGGTGTTTTCCATCGCCAATGTGTTTTGGCGATGGCTAGATTTTCGTCGCCAATAAACATTAGCGACGGGGTGCATTTTGTCGCCAATAAACATTGGCGACGGACAACACGCCGTCACCAATGTGTTTTGGCGACGACAAACTCGTAGTCGCCAAAACACATTGGCGACAGAAAGCACCCCGTCGCCAATGTGTTTTGGCGATGGCTAGATTGTCGTCGCCAAAACACAGTGGCGACGGAAAGCACCCCGTCGCCGATGTGTATTGACGACGACAATCTTGCCGTCGCCAAAACACATTGGCGACGGAAAGCACCCTGTCGCCAATGTGTATTGACGATGGCGGTAAACCCGTCGCCAATGTTTCCCGTCACCAATACCTCTCCGTCGCCAATGTACATTGGCGACGGATGACCCCGTCGCCAATGTGTATTGGCGAGGGGATTATTGGTGACGGGCAAGTGGGCGTCACGAATGTGCATTCGTGACGGATTTGACTGCATTGGCGACAGATTTCCCCGTCGCCAATGCTCTGTTTTCTACTAGTGGTCCCTTTGCAATTGGATGATAGTATGGAAGATCAATCCATAATTATCGATTTTAAAATTGAAAGGTTTATGTACTACTATGTTAAATACTACTATATTAAAACCCTACTGGGGATACCCAAAAGTTAGAAGGACATTTCCCATCAAAGTAGAAGAATAAAGAATATATTGGTAATTTTGCACTTGAAAGATTTTTCTACTTTCTTTTTTTTCTTTTCTTATTTCTAGAAATTTCGAAATTATGAATGAGAATAGGATTGTATTTACAATAATTGATATTCATCATTTTCTTATTTCTAGAACATTCTAAATTATGAACTAAAATAGAATTTGAAAGCATGATTAAATATTCGTCAAGTTATATGTTACAAGAGATTAAACTATAAATGATAAGTTTCGTTTCTAAAATGGTTATTAAATACATGTCAATGCAAAGTATACGGATTAAAGAATTACCCATGATCACTTTAAAGACTACTTTTGATTTTAAATAGTTGAATTTTTTTAACGACTCCTTGTAATTTTTAGTTTTATTGGGATTAAAGTGTTTTCTACATTGATTTTGGCTGATATTTAGTAATTGGAAAACTACTCGCATGCTCGAATAAGATTATAATATTACATTTTTATAAAATTATATTTTAACTATTTTGGAATTTGATACAAAAATTAAGAAACTAATAAAATATAATTCACTCTTTTTAAATAAAATTTAGAATAAATAAGTTTCATATCTATGGCACGTGCAATAATGCTAGTTAATATTAGGGGCAGTTTGATTGGATGGAAATGGAGTTGTAAAAATATATAGAGCAACCAGATTTGTATATACATTATTTGATTTGTAACTTTATGAGTAGAAAACATAAGTAAGTGGACTTGCATTAGTAGAAAAAACATGCAATAAATGCTATAACCAATTTAGTAGGAGGAAAAGCTACAAGCTTCAACGAAGAAAATTAAAAGAATATAAAAATAACCACCTCATTAAAATAAATCTTTTTAAATCAGAACATTCTTTACGTGGCAAAATTATGTAGATTTTACACCAATAGCTTTTCAACCAAACACTAGATTTGCATTGCAAATGCATTTCCTAAAATATAATTGTAGATATCCAAATAAGATATCTAAAGTAAATTTCCTATAACAAATATTGCATGTAATATATTGCTGCAATATTTTTGTGCAACAAACCAAACAGCCCCTTAAATTGGATAGTGATGAAGAAGTCTACATTCAAATTCTATATGATTTAATTGTTACAAGAGAAGTAACAAAGTTAGGATAATAGGACAAGAAATCTATAGTTTTGGAGTCAAATCTCGGATAAGACCGGACTTCGTGCTCACGAGGCAACTAAGTCCCCACGATGGAAAGTTTACTTTCACATGCTCGATCTTAATTAAATGTTTAAGGTCACAATTGAATGGTGTGAATTCACACAAAATTTTGATCATACAATGAAGTTTGAGAGCGACTCAATACATCATATTCTAGGTAGATATAACTCATATAAGGAGATTCAGTATGTTCTGATCACATCAGGTTGAATCAATCAAGTTAATTTTTCTTGTGATGAAATTGCCCATGGATTTTCTTGCCTACATTAGAAAGACATGTTCTGTTTGTCATTATTTTGAAATTTTATGCTAAGCCTTGGGTTCGATTAACTCATTGGTTAAAGATTATTTTCTTTATAATTAAAGAGGTTATTTCATAATTGTTACAAATTTGATTAGTAAACCCCTTACATTGATGAATTCTTTTTAACGAGCATAAAGAAAGGATTTTGTACATCCATGATTGTAAAAAACTCCTACAATTTGTTATGTGGATTAATAGCATGAGTTTTATTGGGGCCCATAATTAAAAGAACTTTTATATAATCTATATAATGAATATCATTCATGAGGTTCACTAAGTAAGAAGTTGTGATTGATAAGTGTTAGAAAGTAGTTCGTATAATATATATCTCTTGTTTGAATAATAACAAACTCTCATTTGTTATTGATGATTATTTGAGATGATATATTACATATATAAATAGGTATACGAAAGATGCAAGGCGATACAATGCAAAAATCAACACTCATGTTGATTTTAGCCATCTCACCATTGATGGTTATAAGGACATCATCGATGATCATAAGGACACCATCTATGATCATAAGTCAATCGATGTTTTACAGTGCATAATCAAAGAAAAATAGAAATAGGAATCACTCCATCGATGGTCTATAGTGAATCATTGATGACCACTTATACAATCAAAGGACTACAGTGCACACTCGATAATTTCTAGAAACTAGATTTCAGCCCATCGATGGTTTATAGGGGTAATCATCAGTGATGTATAGGGGACCATCGATGGTCAAGATTGCCCATAAAGGGTGACAACGCATTTTGTTAGATTTTGTGATTTAATCTCAATCATTTGTTGACCCCTTTCATCTTCAACTTTTACTATGGTTCCTATATCTTTTTCTTTTGTTATCAGAGGCTATATAAGATCATATTCTGGAGAGTTCTTTTGCAATAAGATAAAGAGATATATTTTATTCTAGGATTTGTGTGATGAGTTTATTTGTAATTTAATCTCAGAAACCTCTTCAAACTCTTTCTTGTCACACTCAGTATCTTCGAATCGTTTTAGAGAGGAGAGTTGCCATTGGATTCAATATCATCATCGCTCCTTCATCGAGCTTCGCTTTAATTCTTTTGAAGAACAGTTTTCTTAAAATGGGCTGTAAGATCTTTTTTATTTGCGCATTAATTATTTTGGTTGGTTTGTTTTATCTTCTTTTTAAGACGTACTTAAGCTAGTGATAATAAAGGTTGAGACTAGCTAGGGTGAGATGTTACTAATCTGTGATGAGTTACATTAGATGGCTAGTTTCGAGTAGATTCCAAGATGCTTCTTTATATGCCTACTGAATCACGTTGTGATTCAGATGAACATTCATCATAGTGACAAAGCCCCTTTGTGAGAAGGAAGAGGTTAAGCAAGATTTCTATCCAAACTATTTTAAGATCTTGTATGGTCTATGGTTTGTGATTGGTTTAGTTTTTTGCTTTTATTTTGATATTTTTTTTCCAGTGGGAAGTCTGTGTTTTAGTGAAAATCTATAACAAACCTATTCACTGCACACCCCCCCCCCCCCCGTGATTGGTTTGTGATTAGTTTACTTTTTTGCTTTTATTTTGATACTATTTCCAGTGCGAAATCCATGTTGTAGTGAAAATCTATATCAAGCCTATTCACTATGTTTTAGTAAAAATCTATAGCAAATTTGTGTTTTAGTGAAAAATCTATTCTCGGCTTGCATCTCAGATCTAACAATAAGTTGCATCTCAGATCTATAGCAAATTTGTGTTTTAGTGAAAAATCTATTCTCGGCTTGCATCTCAGATCTAACAATAAGTTGCATCTCAGATCTATAGCAAATTTGTGTTTTAGTGAAAAATCTATTCTCGGCTTGCATCTCAAATCTAACAATAAGTTGTAGAGGTTCCTTATAATCAAGGATGTAGAAGATTTCTACTTATTTTTAACCCGCATTTCAAAAAGAGTTGTGTGTTTTTTTTTCAATGAAGAATTTTATTTCATTTCCCAATTTTGAAAGTTATGTACACCTCGATCATTCAGCAATTACAAAGCTAAAAGAAAAACACAAGAAAACAGCTACTCACAAAAGAAGAAGCTATGCTATTTACAAGTATATGGCTTTTACAATGCTAAAAGCCATGCTTTGTGTTCCGTTGAAATGAGGCTGTTGAGTGTGATTGTTAATGTATCAACTTTGATCTCTCTTGCTATCTGGTCAGCACTCTTGATTTCATGATTAAAAATTCTGTTGTTTCTCTCCCTCCATAAGTAATATATTGTAGCCGATAAAGCTAATCTCTTCACATTCTGCTTGAAACCTTTCCCTCTTAGCCTATAGCTGAACCAGTTTATCACCAAGTTCCAATTGGTAGCCCTCCATTTAAAACATAGCTAGTCCATGATTTTATTCCAGACAACATTTGAATAATTGCATTCAAAAAACAAATGATTCCTGGATTCTATAACAGACCCGTTGCATAAACAACAATGTCCATCTTGAATGATACCCCTCTTCATCAAACGGTCCCTTGTGAGTAATCTGTCAAGCATAGCTTGCCATAGAATGAAACTGTGTTTTGGGTAATTCAAACTCCCCCATACTGTATTATACTATTGAACATTGCTTGCTGAAGGGGAGATAGCAGTATAAAGTTCAGAGATTTTGACCTTTGATCCTTTATAACATGAGCTGGCCTGTTGAATTAAGTTTTCAATCCCTCCATATCTGGTAATTGCTTTATCCCTAGTTTTAAGGATTTGTTTCCACATTCAAGAATCCCCTGTTTTGATATTAACATTCCAGATTGTATTATTCTTTAGATATGTGCCGTGGATCCATTTTATTCATAACATCTCCTTGTTAATAGGAATGTACCATATCATTCTTAAAGTTGTGGCTGTATTCCATCTTGTTGCTGAGAAAACACCCAATCCACCAAGCTTCATTTCCATACAAACTTTATCCCAAGCAACCAGTGAAGTTTTAAAATTCTTTTTAGTTTTCCCCCATAAAAATTCTCTGCACATATCATCAATTCTCTAGAGGACTTTGATTGGTAAAGTGTAGTTAGATGCCCACTAGACTTGAATACCCAGAGTGACACTTTTAATAATGTGAAGCCTCCTAGTGTATGACAGATTTTTATGATTCCTCCATGTCTGAAACTGGGTGGCAATTTTCTTGAAGAGAGGAGCACATTCAATGAAAGATAACCTTTTACAAATCAAAGGAACACCAAGGTATCTTATGGGTAAGCTTCCTTCAGAATAACCCATTTCTCTATGTATAGCATTTTTCACAGATTCCTCAACACCCCATAGAACACTGCACACTTTGATGCATTTGCTTCTAGACCTGATACCTTTCCAAAGTTTGTGACACACTGGTGAAGCTTTTGAACTGAATAAAAGTCTCCTCTACTGAATAAGAGGAGGTCATCAGCAAAAATGAGATGTGTAATCTTGAGTTTGGCATATTTTGGATGAAACTTGAACATTATGTCATGCTTAACCAGATTCAGGCTCCTGGTAAGATACTTCATACCTATGATAAAAAGATAAGGTCTCCTTGTCTCAAACCTCTAGCTCCTTTGAAGTACCCGTGAAGAGAACCAGTGAGAGAGATAGAATATTTGGGAGATGAGATGCATGACATAATCCAGTTAGAAATTTTTTTAGGAAACCCCAGGCCTTGAAGCATATTTGTCAGGAAATCCTAATTGATTGAGTCAAAAGCTCTCTTAATATCTATGTTAATCATTGCTCTAGGAGATAAATGCTTCCTACCATAATTCTTAACCAGTTCATGAGCCAACAATATATTATTTGAAATATTCCTGCCTTTTACAAAGGCACTTTGAGTTTCACTAATAATGTCACCCATAACTGATTGAAGCCTTACTGCAAGTATTTTTGATATAAACTTGTATATGGAGTTGCAGCATGAAATAGGTTTAAATTTAGAGGGTTTTTGAGGGCATTGTACCTTCGGTATTAGGGTGATTGATGTTGAATTAACTGCTCCCAAAAGTTTCCCAGTTTTGAAAAATTCCTCAATTGCTAAAGTAACATCATCTCCAACAATTTCCCAGGAGGATTTGTAGAATGCAACACTATAGCCATCAGGTCCTGGTGCCTTATTGTCTGACATTGAGAAAACAGCCTTTCTAATCTCTTCATTAGATACTGGGCATGATAGGGAGCAAGCTTGTTCCTCTGAAAGGCAGGGGCCACTTTGAATGATGTCCACATCAGGTGCATTGGTGAAGACTACAGTACCCATCAAATTCTTGAAGAAACTGATAAATTCATTAGCAATACCTTCCCCATCTGTTATTTTATCTCCGATGTTGTTATAGAGGGCCATCACTCAATTATAATGTCTATTCTTCTTAATAGCTAAGTGGAAGAAGTTTATACATCTATCCCCTTGAAGACACCAAATAATCCTTGATTTTTGCTGAAAGAAGGATAATTCACATTCTAGCAATCTATTGTAAGCTGTGATTTGATCTTTTTCTTTTCTAATAGACTTAGGGTTAGAGGATCTATTTGGAGCAAAATTTGGATATTTTCCAGATCACTTTTTGCTCTAATAACCTGCTCACTTATATTATAAAAACTCCTCTTATTTAGATCTTTCAGAGGATTTCTGAGAAGCTTGAGCTTGGTGATTACCTTATACATAGTATGCCCTTCAATTGAAGATTGACAGATGGATGAAACTATAGGCATAAATCTCTCATGCTTGGTCCACATGTTGAAGAATTTGAAAGGCTTTTTCCTTTGAAATTTTCCTCATATAATGATACTAGAGCAGGAGAATGATCAGAGAATTGAGGAGGCAGAAATTCTACATGGCTTTAATTGTAGTCATGAAGTCAGGAGTCATTTATTAGAGCCCTGTCTAGTCTACATCAAATCCTGGTAGTAGCATCTTGTTTGTTGTTCCAAGTGAAGAAACACCTAATTGTTTTTAGGTGAGAAAGATGACAGTCTGTAATAAACTGGTTAAAGTCTCTGGTATCTGTTTTAGTGAGACTAGTTCCTCCCAATTTTTCTTCTATGCTTGTCAAAGCATTAAAGTCACCACATAATAGCCAAGGCATTCCTCCAATTGCCTGATGAATTTAAGATAACTCCAACTATAAATTTTTCCTTGCTTCTAATTGATTATATCCATAGATTGAAGAGATGATACATTCTAATCTTCCATCGAAAGATTTGACAGCACAAGTGATATGCTGTCCAGAGAAGTTGAAAATTTGGATGTCCAGAATGCTTGGATCCCATATAAGTAGAATCCCTGCTTTTTCAGATCTGTTAGCATTTGAAAACCATCTCCAATTTTTTTCCAACTTTTTACCTATAGATTGTATGTTGCCTCCTTTTATTTTTGTTTCCAATAATGCAAGAAAAGATAGATGATATTGTATTAGGTACTGCTTGACCAAATGCTATTTTGGGGATTTATTTAATCCCCTGATGTTCCAAAATGAAAAATTCATAAGTTTGCATTAGAGCCCCCCTATCTGCTGTAAAGGGATCAATACCAGCCAAACCCAAAAGTAGTGAGAAGGAATTGACAGGTTTCATATTCTTCCTTTGCGTCAAGAAACAGGTTTCATTAAAGTTTTTTCTTTTTGTTGCATTAGCATAGCAGAACTAATCCCATCATATGTATTAACCACTTCTTTTCCCTGTAGAATTTTTGTAATTCCTGGTTGCTGAGCCTGTGCAACATGCACAGAATAATGTATTTTCTCCTGAGCTGAGCTTTGGCTATCAGAACTTTTTTCCTGCATTATAGCTTCAGTACTAGGTTGTCGAACCTGCAAAACATGCATAGAACTGTGTATAGCCTCCTAATTTTCTTTTACAGTATTATCCTGTCTTTGATCTGAACCATTGACATTAACATTAACAGCATTGCTTTTTTTAGGAATCCACTTCTGAACCACATGTCTCCTTTTGCAAAACTGAGTATCATGTCCCAATTGGTTACAATGATCACACCATCTAGGTTTTAGTTCATAGACCACATTCTGGTGATAATTTTCCCCATTAGGGCCTTGAATAAGAATCTGATCTTTGTCTACTAGTTGTGAGCTTATCAGTGGCAACATGATTCCCAATTGCACTTGCTATCTTACTAATTCCTTTTTTATTCCACAAATTGAGTCTGAGGGCAGGTAATTGTATCCACATTAGGTAAATACAGTCTTTAGCTTTCTCCAACTCTTCACCAATAGACCATTGCTTCAATAACATAGGTCTAGAACCAAAAAACCATGGTCCATTAACAAAGACATCATTCATCTCTTCCTTATTTTTAAACTTGAAAAGGAACAAACCTGTTTTAAGCAAACACACCTCAAGAATGGCCAGATTAGCCTAGGTTTTGTTCACAAAATTCTCCATGGCCTTATATTTAACATTTAAACCCAAGACATGTCTAACCAGAGAGAATTACCATAGGGATATACCTTCATTCCATTCTTCATCATTAAAACTAACTGTATTATTCTCTGAAAGAACAAAGGTTAAAGACAAACCGCATCTAGGTTTTCTATTATCATAGAAAAGACTAACCTAGCTCCGATTAGTATTTCCATCCTTTACAACAGTAGGATCAGATTTCTTATTACTCTGAACCTTTGTAATTCCAATTAAATCCACATTAATACTACTATTTACTTTTGAAGAAGCATCAGGATCTGATAAAAACAATGGAACAGTTGTATTTAAAGAAACTTGAGTTGAATCCACCATTTTCAACTGATCATTAATAATTTTTGCAGTAGAATCATTCAATTTAGAACAAGCAGGGTTCAAATCCAGATCTAAGGATTGGATCTCACTCTCATCAGCCCAAGACAAATTTCCAGAACCAATTTGAGGGGAAAGAGATTTACTAAGTTGACAAAAATCACCTCTCAGCAGTGGATTCTCTTGAGGAAGAGCAGATTCAAGGATCTCAACCATGGATTTCTTCTTTTTTTGACCACAAGGACCCGTAGATCCTATCTCTACAGTACGAGAATCTTCATCATCTTCATCAAGATTTATATCAAAATGAACTCCATGAGATTCCAGATTCGAATTGGAGGCTCTAAGACCTATATTTAAGATCTTCTTTCCACTTGTTTTCTTCTTCTTCACCATTAAAATCACGACGGAGGAGCACGTTAGCAAGCACCAGATCGCTTGCTAAAATGCACCATCAGAGCCCGCCACTTTTTTCGACTTTTTTAAGAGTTGTGTGTTTGTACATCCTTGATATCATTTTAATTGTGTGTTTAATGTGATCGACTTGAATAGTTATAAAGCTGATCAAATCTTGTACAGTATTTGAACTATTTCTACTAAGGGGCTGTTTGGTTTGCTTAAAAGACCTCTAGAAACCCATTTCTGGGTCTGACACCGCCTCCACATCGGATTTTTTTCCACCCATTTCTTTTCCTGACTTTGGTTTGTTGCTGTTGAAAGGGGGAAACAGGGGTGAAAACACCGCCACCTCAGACTTTTTTCTCTCCCCGATTTCCTTCCCCAACTGAGAGAAATCAAGAAAAACCCTGGCCACCTTTGACAATAGTGAAGGAAAATCATGCTACATACATGCAAAATACGCAACAGAAGACTCTATGTATAATTATGCTAAGCATGTAGAGAGAATGAAATATATAATAGGACCATCCTAATTAAATCTAACATAATCCCTACATTAAAGAGAGCATACAAGAGTTAGAAAGTCATACTTTCGAAGCGTGATTTGATGGAAGATCGAATAACCCCTAGCTCTTGCTCCTTGTAGTAGAAAATATCCTCGTAGTGGTTCTCCAAGTCTTCAAGTGGGCTTGATAATGGGAGTCTTCTTGAGACACAAGGCAAGATATCCACCCCGGGGTACTTTAAAATCCTACTACTTCCTCTTACTCAAGATTGCTAGAATTTAGTAAGAGGAGAGCTCTCTATTATTCTCTTATGGAAAAACCACTTAGTCAATTTTTCATTAACCTTTCCATAAGAAAGAGAGCTCATATTTATAGAGTGAAATGTGTTCATGACATGAATGACTCATCCTATGAGTCATGCAATGAATCATCAAATATCAATGATTAATCTAGTGAGTCATGCAATGAATCATCTTATGAATCATTACATTTCAAAACCATGTGCTAATAAACCATGTGCTCAAACCATTCCACTAAATGACTCATCTCATGACTCATTATATATTGTATGTGTATTTCATAAATGAGAATACCAAATCAATATTGTATTTCATAAATACGATATTTTGTAATTTTCCAACCATTGATTAATAAGTCATCATATGACCAAAAAGTCAATGAGTTGACCAAAAGTCAACTGTTGACCAAAAAGTCAACTAGTTGACTAAAAGTTAACTTTATAGGAAAAATACCAGAATTCATTTCTTAAGCACATAGCATTCCGATTTTATCGATATACATAACCGTTTATGTGTATCCGGTAAAATCATATATGCGTATCAATCATACGCATCACTCTATAAATTGTGTTTCATAGGATTCAAGTACGCGCTTGGTGTGACTCTAGGGCCCAACTTAAGAACTCGGCAGTGGATCATATCCACAAGTACAACAGAAGTGCTAGCTACACATGAAGACTACCCGGGTATAAGTTGTGATAAATGTCTACAAGATGCTTACACAATTTTATCAGGACCACAGTGGTAATGCCGTACAGTCCGGTCTCTTCGTCAAACCATGTCAAACTATTAAGCCTAGGGTATGGAAAACTGTCAAACCCTAATTGCTCAATTAGTGTTTATAAATATTAAACTCATAACCTATAAGATCAAACTGACAATTAGTTTATCTTATTTACCTCGGCCAAGGATTTTCAGGCTATAGTTATATCAAACAATCTTATGACATCAACCCCTATACTGGGAGAGACGAATCTCTTCTTGGCATCTCAATATCTACTTATGTCTCGGGATGTATCCAACAAGAACCGTTATGCACAATTCAATAAGAACTGTGGTTAGATAAAAGTCTAAATACATCTTTACTGATATGTAAGATATTGCACTCATGCCTCAGGTCAAGAGACTACTATGCACTATATCACTTGAGAACTTCTATTTGACAGTTAAGTATAATTACCAACTATATGTTCTCAGTGAGTCGTTCAGTCAACTCATTCACTAATGAGTCACCTGTATACTATATCTTGATGTCTCACATCAATGATCTAAGAGATGGATCATCGTCCTTCCAAAGAAGAAATAAAGTATACACTAGTCTTACCAAAGTGATGATGTCCCATTTCAACACTTCATCGACTAGGAACATTTTAGAATATACGTTAGCGACAAATCAGATCTCTTCATTACGATCATATCCGAAATGTCTGATAGTCTAGTATCATTCTAAGGACTTTATCTGTATTAAAATGCCAGATAAATCTGACCAAAATAGCATACTATTATTTTCAACAAGGATGTTATATTCATATAGGTCCTGTTACAATATACAATTATTACCTGCAGGGCACCTATATCCAACAAATAGCTCTCTCATTTATCTCGTTGATTTCTTTAGTGATGCTAGGGTTACCTCATTGCTCTCCTCCCGCCAGAAATCTCCTGTGGCCTTCTTCGTCGATGCTGAAATTGACTCCTTCACCTTTCTCTCTCCTCCATCAGATTCATCTCCTCTTCCTCTTCAATTTACAGCTTCGGCGACAACAGCCATGAAGTTCTCGGTCTCTCCTCTCCGCTCCTCGACGCCTACGAGCCCACAAAAATCCCAAATATGCCCTCCTCGATCATCAGCGTGGCAGCGAGCCACAATCATTCTCTTGCGGTGACGACCGACGGCAAAGTCTGTGCATGGGGGAGAAACGTTGAGGGCCAACTTGGGAGAGGTGACAACTCCCCAAGGTCGATCCTTTCCCTCGTTTTCTCCTTTGTTTTATGTTTAATTCAATAAAATTATAATTCACACTTGTTTGAGGTCCTATAATGGAATGTAATGAGATTTGGTAGAGTTGAATAATCAAGTTTTAGATTGGCTTAAATATTTTGAACTTTTACCTATCATGGAGCGCTTAATTAACTAATTATCTAGAAATGATAGAAAGTTGCATGGAAAATCCGTGACATCTTAGATGCTTGAATTGTTCAAAGGAAGTCTCAGCTAACATGCATCTGAGGATGGATATTTTTGACGATTATTGGGTTTTTGGTTGCTATTTGTGCTTATCGTCGAGCTCCCGTGGATGTTTTTTGTTACTGTGTTGATTCTTGTGATATGTTAGTTCTAGTTTAGCTCCTGTTAGTTCTAGTGACTCTCGTGTTATTTCTAGCTGATGTCATGTTAGTTCTAACTTTCAGCTAATGTTATTTCTAATATAATTGTTCTCTTCTAGTGGTATGTTAGTTCTAGTTGAGTCCTATTAGTTCTAGTGGCTCTCATGTTAGTTAGTTCTAACTTCCAGGTAATGTTATTTCTAATATAAGAGTTAGTTCTAGTGGTCTGTTAGTTCTAGTTGAGCCTCTGTTAGTTCTAGTGGCTCTCATATTAGTTCTGGCTGATGTCGTGTTAGTTCTAACTTGCAAGTAGTGTTATTTATAATATAAGCGTTAGTTCTAGTAGTATGTTAGTTCTAGTTGAGCCACTGTCAGTTCTAGTGGCTCTCGTGTTAGTTCTAGCTGATGTCGTATTAATTAGTTCTAACTTCCAGGTAGTGTTATTTCTAATATAAACGTTAGTTCTAGTTGAGCCCCTGTTAGTTCTAGTGGTTCTCGTGTTAGTTCTACCTGATGTCGTGTTAGTTCTAAGTTCCAGTTAGTGTTATTTCTAACTTCTCATGTTTGTCTACAATGGGGGTAATCTTACCATGGTAACCATTAACATTTTTTCCTACCCACTTCAACACCAACCAAACACAAGAAAAGTGGAAAATATCAAATCAGCAAAAGTTTTTCTTTTTTTCCATGCAAACCAAACATAAGAAAAGTAAATACATTGGTTTCCCACCATATTTTACACGCGAACCAAACCGAAACAATCAATTTCTTAGAAAAGTTTGGAAAACTCAAAACTTGAGTTTCTTTACGTGGAATTATATTTCCTTATATCTAGAAAACGAACCAAACAGCCCCTAAGTTTTTATTGTTTGTCTTGATCGATTATGTGTACTATTTAAGCTAATTTAAAATTATTAAAATACACTTTATGTTTTTCTTCTTTTCTACAGCACTTTTCAGTAGGATTAGAACGATGTGCATAGCGAACAGACGTCCTGAGCCAAGCTGTTGAATTCGTGGGGTGATCATTTGAACCTTTCATTCCGTCATGTGTGCTTTTCTCCCCATTTTTGTGCCGTATATTAATATTTTGATAATTTTCCTACTCATATTTTTAGGGTGACACTAGGGGCACACCTCAACCATACCTCCAACCACACCCCCTCTTTTATTTGCTACAGTGCATCGGGCCCCACATGAAATTTTAAAATTTTAAAATCTCATATGGGGTCCGGTACACTGTAGCAAATAAGAGAGGAGGTGTGGTTGGAGGTGTGATCGAGAGTGTGCCCCTATCATTTTCCTATTTTTAATGTTATAATCATTTGAAATAAAAACCGCTGAAGGACTTCGTTCAAGTCACTGTCCTATCGTCATTTGGCTGCTTGAGATGACGGGGGAAGATTGACGTAAGCTACCAAGTCGTACGTGACGATGCGAAAATTAAACATATACAATAATGGTCTCATCATGTGGATGGATAGGAAAGCACACATTTTTCTAAAACACTTTCTAGCTGGCCTGACAGCAATAAACATGAGAGATTATCTCTAACACAAAAGTAAACAATAATCACAATGAGTTAGACGAAAATATATAACGGATGCCTCCAGTGCTGTGAGTGCCAATTTTGGGTTGTCAACAAACATTTTAAATCTCTCTTCTTCTATATATAATGTATTTTTCAAAGGAAAAGATTATAGTTGTTATTTGTATCTTTTCTGAGTCCCACTTCGTTTCAATTATTTCACTGATCGATTAGCCTTCTTAATTTTCACAGTTTCTTTTAGGGTGTGATTGGATATCATTGAACAAATTTTGTGCTGCTAGGGTGAACTAATTAAGGTGAATTAGGGGAACTTTTCACCCTTAAAAAGCTACCCAAAGAGAATGAATATCTCTCTTACCTTCCCTTCTCCCTATTCAGATCAATCCAAACGGGGTCTTAACATAAATCAACTTTAACCTAAACAACGAGCCCCATTCTCATACACCTCTTGCACCTTCAGGCTTGACATTGGACATTGAGTCATCCATCTCCCAACACCTTCGGGCTTCATATCAGACCTTAGGTTACAACCTTGGCTCTTATATCAATTGATTAGAGTGATATGAGTTAATGAGCTCTAATCAGAGACTAAGAATCAATTTTAACCCAAAAGGCATAGCTATTAAGTATTGGCCCAACTCTTAGGGCTTGTTTGGATTGGGTTTAATGGGGGGTAGGGGACTCATTAACCTTGGTTAGAAACTCATTCGTGATAGATAATGGCAGAGAAGTTAAGATAACCAACGAAGAAAATCTAACGCACCCCCCCCCCCCCCCCCCCAAGCCCAAACAAATCGGGATGTAACTAAGGAAAAGCCGAGGTAACTATGACACGAAGACAAATTTGCCTTCCTATTAAAAAAGAATATTACTCATGTAAGATAATTTGCATACATATATTTCCCTTCTTTTTCTTTACCTCATTAAACTAACCAAACAAGATGAAATAAGTTTCCCTCGGTTCTCCTTACTAAATCACCAAATAAGCTTTGTATGTTGCCTTAATTGTCCAAACAAAGCTTTGTATATTACCTTAATTTTCCTTAATTTAACTTATCCTATATTCACTTAACTTCTCTTCAATCACGGTAAATCGAAACATGCCCCTATTTAAATTCTTCACTATTTCTTACCTTATATGATGTGGGACTATACTTACATATGCGTCCTTAAACAAGTTCATGCCAATTCAAATCTAGCCTTCAAAACTATGATCATATGTTTGATTACAGCTTGTTAGAATTTGTCTTTCAAATAATATGAATGTGTTCCCAACGTAGTTTTTATTAGAAATTAGGATTTTCAAATTATTTGCAGTTCCATACATTGGGATCTTTCTACAATTTTTTAACAAAAGCTTGAACTTGAGTAAAGACATAAGTTTCATTGCAAACATTTGGGATCTTTCCACAAATTCTTGACAAAAGATTAAAATTTAAGAACAATTTAAACCATAGTAGATCAACTAGTCATTTGCATTGTATATCGACTAGAGATGTGAGGATCCAGTCGAGTCCTAAAGTAATTAAAAAAACCATATAAATTAACAATTCAGTAAAATGAATAAACATTAAATTATCTACATACAGTCTTGAGTTTCCATATGAACAAAATAAGTAGGTTATTTACCGTCTTTGATAAGATTCATCAACTAAACTCATATGAAATGTGTCGTGTATATATGTAGAGAGGAGAAATTTTTGAGGAGCAAAGATCAAAAAATTCTGTAAAATATATTTGATATTCAATTTACAGTCTTCTGCACACATTTCTTTGTGTGTAATTTCTGCAAATTGCAATCCCAGTTATTTTTTTCTCGGCATACTCAACTCATCTCAACCTGTAATTCTCCTTCAATTAATACAGGTCAAGGTTACTCATACTTCTAATCAAATTCCTGCAAATAATTTCCTGATATTAACTTACACAAGTTGCCTACTCTCCCATAAATCTTCATAAATACATGGAAATGGAACCATAGAATCAAAATTCTCCTCCGCGCCATAATCACAAGCTAACGCATCAAATGCATAAAATTGGCCTGCAGGAGATAATGGCTCCACCAAACCGAAGCCATCGTCGATAGATGAAGTACCGTAAGAATCAGTGGTCAAGGTATAAAAAGACTGATCTTCTTCGTCCTTTTCTTTCTCTTTGAGCACCGGGCTCGGTGAATCTGAACCGAAATCAATACTTTGGTCTGCATCAACATTTGAACCGAAGTCGATAACTGTGAACTCTGACTCAGCGGAGAGTTGAGGGCTAGAGCACCGTGCCCTTGAATTGCAAGAGTGTTCCATATTGCTGGAGATGACTTCATACTGAGGTGGATAGGTTGAGTTTTTAATTTGTTGAACTTGTTTCTTTGCTTTGCAATCATCATATGTGCATCTATAATAGGACCTGCAATCAATAATCACCCTATGTTTAGTAAACCGGGATTTTGTTATTCCAATATTTTATGCTGATATATAGCAGCGTCTAAATATCGTAACTGAAAAATCTAGGGTTTATCGATCATATGGAAAATTTCACCTAACGAAGTATTAACCATTGTTTTCCTTTAATGATAGGAACATGAGAAGCAATTAATGTAATAATCGGAGAAAATGTTGGAAACTTCTTTGATATTAAGATGTTAATTAATGGCAACTTTTTTACATATTATTACCTTGGAAATTCCGAATATCGAATAATCTTCTGACCGTACTTCCTCCATTGATAGCCGTCACCAAAGGGCGAAATAGTTACTATTTTCTTCGAATTATGCGTTGATCTCCTGTTTTACAAAAGGAAATTGAAAAGCAAATGTTATTATGAAAACAAATCGCAATATTTTCTGCATAACCCCACTTTGTTAGAAACTATATATACCTCTTTCTTTGCTCTCTCGGGTTCGGGTTCTCCACACGCAGACGCTTCCCTCCCTTATCGGGTCTCGGATCCAAATCCGCGGACTCCTCCTTCGGAGAGCCTGCGATCTTCTGGCTAGGGTTTAGGAGGGAGAGGCCAGCTTCAACAGATCTCATGATCCCTTCACTTAACTCCCTCACGGTATCTGTCGCATCGCCGTTGAGGAGCCAAAACTGAGCCATCAAATTCTTTGCTTTTGCGAGCTCTTGAACCGCTGAGTGTTCCATCAAAAACTAGCCAATTTCGTTTTTTTTTTTTCTTCTTCTTCTTTTTGGGAACTGATTTCAGCTGGTGATCTTGAACCGAAATATATAGGTTTGAAGGAGATTCTTGGAATTAAGAGGTGGACGCGTAAAGAAAATGACATGATGGAGAAAAAAAAATATAATGGCAATTTTTAATGTAATTAACGAAGAGAAGTCACTTGCAGCTTGAAAACAAAACAAAGAAAGACTTTGCGGGCCACATCCACGTGGACTTTTTTGAATAGGGAAGGGGAGTAGCGCGTAGATTCGTTAGACAGTGAGTCAGAATGAAGCTTCTAGTCTTGTCTTCTGTTTGGACTAACGACCTATAGTTTCGGTGTCATCGACGAACTTTCAAAATTTGATGTTTGGTTTTTGTAGGCTGAGCGTTCTTTTTTTTTTTTATGGGTTAAAATCTACTCAGTGGTTTTAGTTTTTTTTTTTAAATCCGCAATTCAAAACTTGAATTTAGGTTATTTAATGATGTATCTCGTCTTAAAGTCCCTGAACCATACCTCCTGAGTTATAGTGAGAATTGAGTGTTATTGTTTTATATTCTAACGGTTTTGGGGATATGAGAAGGAGTGAAACTAATTGGTCATCTTTTTCTTGTTAATTTGTTATGATGAAGTTAAGATATAGTTTTACAATCAACTTGACCGGCATGAAGAATAAAAAGAGTCAGGAAAAAGAACATTAATTAATCGATACCATCTAGTAACGATGCGGGGCTACACGTTCAGATCTATATATAATATTAGACTAATTTTGTGTACAAATTGAGTCAAACAAGTGTAATAATTGAATGGTGACTTACAACTTGAAAATCTCTCTGATTAATGTGAAGAAAATAAGTATCATCAGAAAGGAAAAATTAAAGCGAAGGACATTAGTTAACAAGTATAATTAAATTGTCAGCGTATAACCTAGAACTCTCTCAAGCTCACCATAGTTGTTGGGTTTTGAGTATTGACACAATGGAAATAATTAAATTCTCGGAGTTTTAATACAGTGAAAGAGACTATTTGGGAGCTCCTACCAGTATTACAAAAACAATTAGTAGGAAATTCAGGCTTAAATATGCTAAGGGTGGGTTATCCAAAATCCTGATACACGCAACAAACTATAATCAATTTAGGATTTTTTGCATATATACCCCTCAAAGTATTCTTATTTGCAAAACTACTCCTCTTATCTTGATATTTGCAACATTACCTCAATCTCTTGCATTCAGGTTTTTCTACTCGTTCTTAACAATTTTAGGTTCCAAACAAAAAATATTGAAAACGTATTAAAAATTAATATTAGAAAATTTTGACATTGCCCTTTCAGTCTGATAATTAATGGGGTAGTTTTACAAATACCAAGATTTGGAGGGTAAATTTTCAAATATGAAAGATTTGATGGGCATGTATGCAAAAACCAGAGTGAAGGGGCACACATAATATTATGCAAAAACCTCATTAATTTATCAGACTGAAAGGGCACAAGGAGCATATAACACAGACTGATAGAACAAATATTATAACATATGTTAATTATAGAGCTAATTAAACTTATTAGACCTAGAAATTAAGACTAATCAACTATAAATAGCCACTTATCTGCTTATAGACTTACATTATCTCATGTATGGGGCTCTGGATAGTTGTCTCCTCAAACTCATCACAATCAATGTAAAACGTGGTCTACTCTGCAATTTTGGCTCTTAAGTACCTGGACCCCACGATGAGCATGTTTCAGGGGTAAACCCCATAATGAACAGTCTGGGTTTTTTTTTATATACCCATTAAATTATACATATTTGTAAAACCGTCCTCCAAGTCTCAACATCTGCAAAAGATTCTCAAATCAACAAACAATATGTCTATCTTTTTCTTTAATCTTCTTTAGACATTTGTGCCCGGTAGGATCTGTTAGAATATTGTATGTACAATATCTCTTATTTGAGTAATAACAAGTATTCATTTAAGTCTAACATGTGTTTGAGATGATCTAGGATAGGTTTATACAGGTATGACATATATAAGAACGAGATGATAAGTGTCAAAAATCAGCTCAATATCTACTTTCAAAGTCTTGTTCATCGATTGATCATCGATGATCCTCTATAGACTACTAATGATCATCCCAACCACCAATGATTCAAATGTCCAGAGAAGTTCAAATTATTAATAGCAACACTAACCATCGATGATCATCACATCACCATCGATGATCAAGTTCGACCATCGATGGTCACACGGCTAATTCTAGATTTAAGATTCAAGCACAACCATTCATTGTAGTATACCTCTCCATCATCCCCTACATTTTAAGACATTCATTCTTGACCAACGTTGGAGATGAAAAGAAAAAGAGAGACGAAGAAAAGCTAGGGTATGACGAGGTCAACAAAGAAGAAGCTTTTCGATAACACAAAGTCTCATCAATCACTCACTCATTGTGTTTGCCATCATCTGATCAATCAATTGCAAGAAGAGTCACCCTAGGATCTCTCAGAGTCTATATTAGACTTCCAAATATTCATACTAATATCATGTTAAAGTTTGACTCATTGATCAAAAGAGCTGTAAGATCTTTTTAATTGGGTATAAACAATATTTATTATGTGTTTCAAATCTTTTCTTCTTAGAATCCACCTTAAAAATGAGGTAATTATACATAAACTACCCTTCAATTTTAATTTATACATAAGCCACCTTTAAATTAAATATGTTTGTGTTACAATCAACCACCTCCTAGTCAAAGTTTTAATTAAAAAATAAAAAATAAGCTTAAAAATTCAAGTTAAAGATATGTGAGTTGTATCCTAATAAGACCTAAATATTAAAAAAGATTTAAAAAAAGCTGTCAATCTTGAATGTAGGTTTTTAAGGATAGAGTTTTGTTTTTCATATATATATTATTCTATTGTTGGAGGAAAAACCAAGCAGAGGAGAGAGCCAATATTCTTGTAATCTAAGGTTAGCAGAGGGCGTAGCCTGATTCAAGAATATCGCTCAAGAGGCGAGGGTTTCGTAGTCTTTGTCCGTGTAAAAGATTATATCATTGGGAGAGGGTTTCACAATCTTTATTCGTTCAAAAGATTGTAAGGAGAGGACTTTTGAAGATAATATGAGAGTTGAATATGTATGTGAGGTTGAGAGATTGAGAGACGAGAGTTAAGTAGTTCCTCTTGTAGTTCTCCCTGATACATAGTGAATTTCTCGTATTGCTGCCCATAGACGTAGGTCGAAGTTGGTCGACTGAACCACGTAAATATCGGTGTTCTTTCTGTTGGATTTAATCTAATAAATCTAATTGTGGACACATATGATTAATCATTGTGTATTGCTATCGTTTCAGGATAACCCACTAAAGTGATCAATTAAGTTGGGTTAATGGGTACTTAAATAAGTCATGGGGTTATATGTGCAGATACCAGGTTGTAATTATGATTTATTGAGGGGCTAAATTACAAAAGTATAACATCTATAAATAAGGGGTTATGGTCCCTAACCTAGGGTTACAACATTCTCTAATTCTCTCCACCCCCATCTAGAGAGAAATTCGGCTAAGAGAGAACCCTAAGGTTAGAAGATCATCAAAACCCAAAATCAAGATCTCTACTATGGATTCAGGTATAAGCTTCCGCTCTTTTGATTATTGTTTAATCTCTTTGAATTAATCATGGCTATATGGTTTTAAGATCTCAAGTTTTAGATCTAACAAGTGGTATCAAAGCCATCTTTGATTTGTTCTTAGAGATTAAGATTAAAGTTGGGTTTTTTTTATCTTAAAAATCTCGTTTTTGATTGAGATCTGTTCGGATGAACAGTAGCGAAATTTTTTTTCGGATGAACAGTAAAGTTTTTGTCCGGATGAACAGTAACAAAAAATTTTTCACGCGGGCAGTAAGCTTTTTCTTTCAGATGAACAGTAACCGAAAAATCGCAGGTGAACAGTAACTTTTGGGAATTTTTTGGATTTTTCTTTGATTTTTCCTTCATTTTTTTCCGATTCTGGATCGGTTTTGAAAATAAAAATCAAAGTTTTTTGTGGTTGTCGGCGGCGGTCTCAGTTTGAAACCCTAAGGGTTCGTGGCGAAAATTAAGGAGGTGGTTACCTCAAACGAACTTCGCGTTCGTTCAATTTTAACCAAGCTTCGCGCTCAACGAACCTCGCGTTCGTTCTAAGGTGAACCTCGCGTTCAACTCAGGTGAGCGTCAAGCTCAATTTTAACGAACCTCGCGTTCGTTCTAAGACAAACCTCGCGTTCGTGCTTCAGACGAACCTCGCGTTCGTGCTTCAGACGAACCTCGCGTTCGTGCTTCAGACGAACCTCGCGTTCGAACTTCAGCCGAACCTCGCGTTCGAACTTCAGCCGAATCTCGCGTTCGAACTTCAGCCGAGCCTCGCGTTCGAAATTCAGCCGAACCTCGCGTTCGAACTTCAGCCGAACCTCGCGTTCGAA
>BQKN01066913.1:338604-364235 GCA_022839385.1 Asparagus kiusianus
CGAACCTCGCGTTCGAACTTCAGCCGAACCTCGCGTTCGAACTTCAGTCGAACATCGCGTTCAGTGAACCTCGCGTTCAAACTTTAAACGAACCTCGCGTTCGTTCTCAAAAACGAACCTCGCGTTTGTTCAGTACTCATATTTTAACGAACCTCGCGTTCGTTCCTAAGTTGAACCATGCGTTCATTTTCAGACGAACCTCGCGTTCGTGCTTAAGTGAGTCTCGTACTCAAATACAGTCGAACCTCGCGTTCGAATTCAAGCGAACTTCGTGTTCACTATGGTTAAGCCTCAGTTTATTCATGGGTCCACTATGGTATACTTAATTTATTAAGTTATGGGCCCTAATTAAGCTGTGAGACCCCAATTAAGTTTTTGGAAATTTAGTTGATTTAAATTCTTAATTTAAATCTATTTTGGTAGCTAATCAATTATTTGATTCAAATATAATGACACTAAGGTATTAAGGTTGTCTCTCACTCCAATTGTTTAATTGAAGCAAGAAGTTGCCAAAGTAACCTCTCTTGTGGAGATTGTTCATGAGGAATGTGAGATGTTTGTGTGTATGCTTTCGTGTAAATATTTAATCGGCCCAAAGGAAGGTTAATATTTATTTAGACTGTATACACATCTGCGATGATAAGCGTGTGATAATTATAAGGTTTACATGTGAATAATGAATCGATCCAAAGATAGTTTCATTATTTGACATGAGTTATTGTTAATGTTTGATCATTGCAACAAGGTATCACTTACAAGTTAATATTACTGTCCAAAGACTTGATATTAATGTTGTGCCCGATATCTTGGATGGGGATTTGTCATTATTTGAATTTTATTGATTACTAAATATGGTTATTGATGTGAGCATCTTTTGTTTTATTTCAGCTAATGCATCTGCTGCAACAATTTCTGCTAACATCAACTCAATTCCCATGCTAAATGGGTCAAACTTCAAGGTTTGGAAAGAGAACATATTAATTGTTCTTGGCTGCATGGATCTTGACTATGCATTAAGAACTGAACAACCCCAACCTCTCAATACGGATAGCACTCCTGATGCAAAGAAGGAGCATGAGAAGTGGGAGCGTTCAAATCGCATGAGTCTTATGATCATTAAGCGCGGCGTTCCGGAAGCCTTCAGAGGCATAGAATCCGAAGGGATTACTAAGGCTAAAGATTTCATTGCCGAAATTAAAAAGCGTTTTGCGAAAAACGATAAGGTAGAAACAAGCACGCTTTTAGCTCGCTTGATTTCGATGAAGTATAAGGGCAAAGGAAATATAAGGGAGTACATTATGGAAATGTCTCATATTGCTTCAAAACTTAAGGTACTTAAACTCGATCTTTGTGATGAGTTATTAGTGCATCTGGTTCTGTTGTCTCTTCCTGCACAGTTTAATCAATTTAAAGTCAGTTATAACTGTCAAAAGGAGAAATGGACTCTAAATGAGCTCATTTCATACTGTGTGCAAGAAGAAGACAGGTTGAAGCAAGATAAGACAGAAAGTGCTCATTTGGCCTATGCCTCTAAGGATAAGGGCAAGAAAAGGAAGAATGATAAGGAAGCTGCTAAGGGTCCAGTTGAGAAGAAACAACATAAGGATAATCAGGGTTGTTTCTTCTGTAAGAAACCTGGACATATGAAGAAGGACTGTACAAAATATCACGCTTGGCGTGATAATAAGGGTACGTTCCTTTCTTTGGTCTGTTCTGAGGTTAATTTAGCTTCAGTACCTAGAAACACTTGGTGGTTAGACTCTGGTGCTACTACTCACATAAGTGTTTCTATGCAGGGTTGTCTGAGCTACCGAAAGCCAAGTGATGTTGAAAGATACATCTTTGTGGGCGACGGTCAGTCAGTAGATGTGGAAGCAATTGGGCATTTTAGGTTGCTATTAGGAACTGGTTCTTATTTGGATTTAAAAGATACTTTTGTAGTACCGTCTTTTAGACGGAATTTGATTTCAGTTTCTGTATTGGACAAATCAGGTTATTCTTGTTCATTTGGAAACAATCAATTCAGTTTATCTTTTAATTCAAATATTGTGGGAACCGGTTATTTAAGTAATTTTGACAACCTATATTTGCTTGATACAATTGCTTCTTATAATAAAACTTTGCATGTGGAATCGCGTGGTACTAAGCGTAAATTAAATAAGGAAAATTCGGCGATATTATGGCACAAGCGCTTAGGTCATATCTCAAAAGGTAGAGTTGAGCGTCTTGTGTCTGATGGCATTTTGGATTCCCTTGATTTTTCAGACTTCGACGTATGTGTTGAATGTATCAAGGGAAAACAGACCAAAGTGAAGAGATTAGGTGCCAACAGATCTTCGGATGTCTTAGAATTGATACATACGGATATTTGTGGGCCATTCCCTAAGGAATCCTGGAATGGTCAACAATATTTTATATCATTCATAGACGATTACTCACGCTATGGGCACCTATATCTTATTCATGAAAAATCTGAGTCTCTGGACATGTTCAAAGCCTATAAAGCTGAAGTTGAGAATCAACTCAACAGAAGAATTAAGACCGTTAGATCTGATCGTGGTGGTGAGTACTACGGCAGATATGATGGTTCAGGTGAACAACGTCCAGGATCATTTGCTAGATACCTAGAGGAATGTGGTATCGTCCCACGGTACACCATGCCGGGTTCACCTAGCATGAATGGTGTAGCTGAAAGACGAAACAGGACTCTTAAGGATATGGTAAGAAGTATGATTGCTCATTCTTCTTTACCAGAGTCACTCTGGGGAGAAGCACTTAAGACAGCAGCTTACATTCTGAACAGAGTACCAAGTAAAGCAGTTGCTAAAATACCTTATGAGCTTTGGACTGGTCGAAAGCCCAGTTTAAAGCACTTACATATTTGGGGATGTCCAGCTGAGGCAAGGCCTTATAGGCCAAATGAAAAGAAATTGGACTCCAAAACAGTTAGCAGCTACTTTATTGGTTACTCTGAACGCTCTAGGGGCTATAAGTTTTATGATCCCACACTAAGGAATATTTTTAAGACGGGAACAGCAACATTCTTTGAGGATGTTGAGTTTGGGGGGAGAAATAAGGTTAGAGACATTGCTTTTGAGGAGGAATTGGCTTCAGATCCAATCCATACAGTTACTTTTGACAATATTCAGGTTCCTATACCTGTTGTTGCTCAAGAAGTAAATCCGGAACCTCAAGATGACAATGTTGATCAACTCCCTGTTCCAGAAGAACAAACTCAACAACCTCAAGAACCAGTGCCATTAAGGAGATCCACGAGAGAAAGGAGAAATGCTATTCCGGATGATTATGTTGTATTTCTCCAAGAACATGAGGAAAGTAGTGGAATGTTGGAAGATGATCCAATCAACTTCCTTCAGGCCATGAAAAGTTCTAACTCTCAACAGTGGATTGATGCCATGAATGAAGAGTACAAGTCTATGCAAGACAATAAGGTTTGGGAACTTGTCCCGTTACCAGAAGGTGCAAAACCAATTGGTTGTAAATGGATTTTTAAAACCAAGCGGGATGCAAACGGTAATGTGGAGAGGTATAAGGCACGTCTTGTGGCTAAAGGCTATACTCAGAAGGAAGGCATTAATTATACAGAGACTTTCTCTTCGGTTTCATCGAAAGACTCATTCAGAATAATCATGGCACTTATTGCTCATTATGATCTTGAGTTACATCAGATGGATGTTAAGACTGCATTTCTCAATGGCGACATTGATGAGATGATCTATATGGTGCAACCAGAAAACTTTGTGTCGGGAGACCCAAAGAATATGGTATGCAAATTAAGAAAATCCATCTATGGACTCAAGCAAGCTCCTCGTCAATGGTATCACAAGTTTCAACAAATAGTTATCTCGTTCGGTTTTGAGATGAACATTGTTGATGACTGTGTATATCACAAGTTCAGTGGGAGTAAGTATATCTTTCTGGTTCTGTATGTCGATGACATATTGCTTGCCACCAATGATATAGGCATGTTGCACGAAACCAAGAGATTTCTATCAAAGAATTTTGAGATGAAAGATCTTGGGGACGCCTCTTTTATATTAGGGATCCAGATACATCGAGATCGCTCTCGGGGTATTCTTGGATTATCACAAAAGAGCTATATCGATAAGGTACTTAAAAGGTTTGGCATGCAAGACTGCAGACCAGGAGATACCCCTGTTGCTAAAAGAGACAAGTTTAGTCTCAATCAGTGCCCTAAAGGTAACCTTGAAATTCAGGAAATGCAGAAGATTCCTTATGCTTCGGCTGTAGGAAGTCTAATGTATGCTCAGGTATGTACGCGTCCGGATATTGCGTACATTGTTGGGATGTTAGGCAGATACTTAAGCAACCCTGGTATGGATCATTGGATAGCAGTCAAAAGGGTTATGAGGTATCTTCAAAAAACAAAAGATTACATGCTCACATACAGAAAATCAGAAAATTTGGAGGTCATTGGGTATTCGGATTCTGATTTTGCTGGATGCCAAGATAGCAGAAAGTCTACATCAGGCTACATTTATATGTTAGCAGGAGGAGCTATATCATGGAAAAGTGTCAAACAAACACTAGTAGCTTCCTCCACTATGGCAGCAGAATTTGTAGCTTGCTATGAGGCATCCAATCAGGGAATATGGCTGCGAAATTTTGTCACGGGACTGCGCATTTTGGAAAATGTTGAAAGACCACTAAGGTTATATTGTGACAATAAATCTGCAGTAATGTATTCAAATAACAACAGGAGCTCAATTAAGTCAAAACATATTGACATTAAGTTCCTGGTTATGAAAGAAAGGGTACAGAGTGGACAGATATCCATAGAGCACATTGGGACAAACTCCATGATAGCTGATCCTCTTACTAAGGGATTACCACCCAAGGTCTTTCACGAGCATACTGCTCATATGGGGGTGGTAATATTTGAGGATATTATGATTCAGTGGGAGTTTGTAATTGTGGTGCTTTATGTTTGTTTGTATTGTCTGATCAGAATAAAGTTTTTAGTTAAGTCACTCTGTTACATTATGTTTGGTTTTGACCTCATTAAAGAGGACCAGTTGAAAATAGACATGTACTGATCACATTGCATGTAATTTTCATGCTGCACATCCATGATTGATCTATGTCGTTTGATTGTATTGGTATATGTGACCATTGATGGGTCGAGTCACGATAAATGTGACGAAGGCCGCTTTGATCCTATATTGATATAGTCAATGGACGAGATTGTTCGGAAATACCTTTTCAGTGATAGCAATTTTGAGCGCATAAGGTTATACACAATTTAAGGAATCATATGGTGTCCAAGTGGGAGATTGTTGGATTTAATCTAATAAATCTAATTGTGGACACATATGATTAATCATTGTGTATTGCTATCGTTTCAGGATAACCCACTAAAGTGATCAATTAAGTTGGGTTAATGGGTATTTAAATAAGTCATGGGGTTATATGTGCAGATACCAGGTTGTAATTGTGATTTATTGAGGGGCTAAATTACAAAAGTATAACATCTATAAATAAGGGGTTATGGTCCCTAACCTAGGGTTACAACATTCTCTAATTCTCTCCACCCCCATCTAGAGAGAAATTCGGCTAAGAGAGAACCCTAAGGTTAGAAGATCATCAAAACCCAAAATCAAGATCTCTACTATGGATTCAGGTATAAGCTTCCGCTCTTTTGATTATTGTTTAATCTCTTTGAATTAATCATGGCTATATGGTTTTAAGATCTCAAGTTTTAGATCTAACACTTTCTTCTTGATTGTGGCTATTTTATATCTTATTGATTGTGGGTTGGCTTCCAAATTGCGCAAATCATAATAGGCGGGGATACTAATATTCCCCAAAAGTTTATTTCAACGAAAACATATTTAAAGGTGGTTTGCATGTAATACCATATTTTAAAGATGGTTTCTAGGGAAAGCCCCTTGCCAAAACTATGAAAAACAGAAGTATCTTTCTTTCTTTTTTACATCGAATATTCTATATGATTCTTTTCCAGTATGCTCAATTTGGATAATTTAAAACTATAGTTGTCATATTTTGGAGTTGAATAATTACATGGCTATCTACGGTTGGTGCAGAATGAGTGGCATCTTTGGTCATCTGTTCACATATTATATCTCGTAGGCAACAAATTTGAACAATAAATTAGGAGTAAACATATTGTATGATTTCTTCCCAAAAGAAGACGAAGAAAACCTTGTCTTTATACGTATCATACGATGTACAAAACATTGGAGAAAAAGCACAAGGACTTCAAGATTGTCTCTATTTCCTACTTGACATATAATTTAAATTTTATAATTTTACATCTATTTATGTTCAGAATCATTATGATTCATGGAGTTTCTAAATACAATACCTTCATACTTTTCATTAATTATATACTTAAAAGTCAGAGTTGATCAATGACATCATTTTCACCATTTAGAAATCATATGATAATACGACACTAGCGAGCTCCTGGATATCATTAATTATCCAGTCAACTCCTACTCTCTTTAATTTCTATCTAAGATCTTGGAATCAATTCTCAAGTGAGTATGACTAGAGCGCGTGCACGCGAGAATCCAACTACACCAGTTGAATGTTTACGTTCACATACTCTTGATTGAATTGTGTTCTTAATTGAATCATACGTTCACATACGCTTTTGATTTATATAATTAATGACATTTGAAAGAGACTTGTGAGGAACAATGTAAGTAGAAATCGATGGGACTTAGTACTTCTAGACTTGAAAGAAACTTGTAAAGGGTTTCATAGACATTACCCAAGGAAATTATTGTCTTAATAAGGAAAACATTTTTTGTTATTTCTAGTTTGAAGGCATGACTTCTTAATCCAAACTATACGTTTTATATGTATAAACAGGATAGAAATTTTGGTTTCTAGAGTTTCAAATTTTAAGATTAAGAGAGCTACTTTTCATGCTAGGTTGCCAATATTGGAGCATTCTGGAGCTAAAGCTTGAGGGCCACTCTTGTATTTTCTCGTAAAATATTAAGATTAGCATATAAATAATCATATTCAATCATTCCTATATTTTCTTCAGAGAAAAGGTAGAGTCTCAAACTGGAAAATCCCACCCAAATGTTATATATTGTGTTATGATAAACCTCAGGATTAACTAATATCAATCACACAAAAGCACGAAAAATATCGAGAACACATGAACACAAAGATATACGTGATTCGGCTTGTAGCCTACGTCCACGGACGAAGGAGGAGAAAGCTTTACTAAATAGTGATGAATACAAAGTGGAATCTCTCAATCACTCAATCCTAAATTACACCCCAAAAGTCTAATGCAATCTCTCTAAAACAATGGAACAAAAGAGAGCTAATTTATAACTAATAGGCTTCACAAAGAGAACCTCTTGTTCTCTGTCCTGTGGTGAATTAACTACAGTTGATGTGGTGCTAAAAATTGATGATCTTTCCGCCGCAAGACCTATTCATATATATATATATATAGGCTTCTTAAGGCCTAACTCCTTGTCGTTCAAAGTAACACAAGTCCAATTAACTATGTATTCCAATTGATGTTGTCCTTTCCATATCCAAAAGAATACTAAGAAAACAAATCATGTTAGGACTTCTAATTAGATCATGTTATTGTAGGCATCAAAAATTACCTATAGGTCCAAAACACAACTCAAGACGAAAACAAGATGAAGAACGTCATTATCTAAGTCAAATGAGATCATCCAATGCGCAAGGAAGCGAAGGAGATATTAAAACAATACTCGAAAAAGTCTAGGAACTGTCTCTTGTTAGTGAGACAGTTTACACCGTCTCGCATGTGAGACAGTGTATACTGTCTTGCACCGCGAGACGGCATAGACAGTCTCGCCAATAGTGAGATAGTTACCCGAGTTTCCTAACGATTTTTGTGACCTTTTGTGGGGTCCACTTGGCTCCATAACTGCTGGAAAACGTGCATGAAAGGTTATAGACGAGAGATACGCTCACTACATTTGATAAACACATCAATTAACATAATTTAAGAGAGTAGACGGCAGTTACAAAACTGACTAGAGCCACCCCTTTGGTCGAGACAGTAAACATTGTCTCACCCAAAGGGGAAGATGTTCATCAGTTTTTTCAATTCCCTTTCGACGGTTACGGCTTCCAAAGGCTATAAATATCTTCCTACACACTTGTGCACGTACAGAGATGAGGGGAGGACGAATATCTGAAAGCAGAGACAAGCTTTTGGTGAACTTTGAGCATAAAAAGAGAGTTCTTCACCACTTTCAAGCAATCTCAATAGCCCTTTGGTGTTTCCTTAATTTCAAACTTTGATATGATCTTGAGAAGAGTATTTATTTTACTTTGCTAAGATATTTACTTCTGTTCTTGTTTCCAAGTTAAAACATCAACGTCAAACCTTCTTCACGTCCAACTTGAATCGTTGAATCGGTAGTCCACGAATTACGCATCACCGGTACAGGCAAAGCTCACATACAAGCAGAGGCTACTAAATAGGAGTTTCTGCATGTGTTTCTAAGGAGCGCCCAATTATTTTGTTTTTGTTGTAAAGAAAATTTTTACAAGTGTAAGACTCACGCTTTTGTTTCCATCAAAACAATTATAATGGAAGCTGCAGTGAAACTTATTCCTGATGCAAACACGCTGGCGATCAAAGTGGGAGCCAACAGTCTCGCCGTCGAGACTGGAGTGTCACAGACAATCAAGATCCAGGTCGACTCAACAGTCAAATACGAATTCGACCAAGCTAAGTTCGAAGAATATCTCTCATCATCTTCATCAAGGTCTTCTTCTCCCCGTAAGTGCAGGAAGATTTTATCTTCGAAGAAGGTTTCAACACGAATGAAGGCTCAGGGTGACTCTCGCCCAACAGTTGTCGAGGCTACCCCTCACAATGTTATCCCGGCAACCAAAAAGGCCAGAAGCTCTGCTTGCAATGACTCCTCCCCAGTTAAGGAGTCGTTCAACCAAAGCTTTAGAACAGGTCGATAGAGTTCGCTAATATGAGGACTTGGAGTCAAGGAAGCGTCGAGCAATCCAACCGCTTCAACGTCAAGTTGCTGACACTTCCTCCAAGCCATCGACAGAGGAATAGGTTCTCGTTAAGAGGACTTGTTCGATGAAGGAGGAGCGCATCCAAAAGCGCCGCACACATGCCGCACACGCCCATGCCCTTGTACGAAAGGTATAAAAAATAAAAAAGAAAGAGGTGGAAAAAAGAACCACCAAAATCCAGCAAAGTTTGGATCCCAAAGTCCAAACTCACGCCGAATAAAGACTCGAAGACAGCAGAAAGTGTCTCTTTTGGCCGAGACAGGGGAACCTGTTTCGCCGAAAAGGCCTTTGGCCGAGACAGTTCCCTTTGTCTCACCAAAGGGGCTTTGACTGAGACAATTCCCACTGTCTTGGCCAGAGGGAATCTTCTACGATCGTTTCTTCGTCTCCTTCAGCATCCATTCTAGGTCCATCCTCCACGATGGCCTCCACCTAGCCCTATCCAAAAAGCCCATCGGCTCGGGCCCGGCCCGGAACCCGAGGTCGGTTCGGAAACCCGGGCCAGACCCGAGTCCGAGTCCCTTCGCTGGCGCCCGGCCCGGACCCAGCCCGGCCCGGAATAGTTTCAGCCGAACAACAAAACAGAGCCAAGCAGCCCGGACCTGGAGCCCGGCTCGCTCGCAACGGTCACCCTTGGTGACCGTTGCGAACAAAAATCCGGCCCGGTTTGGCCTGGTGAAAACGGTCACCAAGGGTGACCGTTTTTGCTAAACGGTGAGATCTGTGACCGTTTGGCGGGGCCGGGATGGGCCAGCCCGGCCAAAATGGTCATTTTTTGCGTTTTGATCGTTTTGCCCCTTAAAAGGTCAAAAAACGGCTATTTAGTGAGGATTTTTTAGTCATTTTCCTAGGAGGTTGTCTCTGTAAATAGAGGGGGGTTTTACTTCTTCTCTTCACACCAAAACTCATCTACTTCTCTCTAATACTCTCTTATACAATCTATACTCTCTTATAATCTCTTATGAAAGTACCCTTTTAAAAATAGCAAATAAAATCAGAAAAATATAAAACTTTAGAAAATAATTGTAAACATGATAATATATATGTTACAAAAACTGGTTTTCAAAAATCACCTCCCAAATGAGAAAACTCTTTATTTTTTAAAATAGTTCAAAACATGTAAATGAATGAGAGGTCCACACCAATTGGATAATCAAACCTTCAGACAATTTAAGGTTATCCAAATTCCATCTTTTTGCTCATGTCACGTGGCATGACTCGGATTTGATTCTCAGAGTGAAGATCCCACTCTGAGTTTCCCTTCAACATTTTGGGAGTGGAGATCTCACTCTGAGTTTCTTTCAGATTCTCTGATACACGTGCACAAAGAATCCCCGTTAAAACGAAAGATAAAAATACATTCTTTCCCTTTAACACCCAAGCTTTCTGGATCGAAAGATAAAAAAATACATTCTTCCACTCTATTAAAGTGAAAGCTAAAAAATACCTTCTTTTCCTTTAACACCCAAACTTTCTGGAGCAGAAGATAAAAAATACCTTCTTCCACTCCGCTAAAGCGAAATATAAAAAAAATATATTCTTTCCCTTTAACACACAAAAACTTTTAGAGCGGAAGATAAAAAAATACCTTCTTCCGCTCCATTAAAGTGTAAGATAAAAAATACCTTCTTTCGCTTTAACATCAAAACTTTTGAAGCGGAAAATAAAAAAAATACATTCTTTCACATGGTTCGTCTTTGCTCTAAGAGAATACAAAACAGGATTCTGTATGTAGGAAAATTGCAATGAAAAGAACAAAAGAAAATTGATTTGTATTTCCTTGATTCCGATTACAACTTGATTACAAAAGAGAAGAAAACAAATTGGGTTTTCTCCTTTGTTTAAAACTGGGTTCTTCACGGTGGCGATGGAATGCCTCCCTCGAATGCTCGCGTCGAGTTTGCTCTCCGTTGACGATCCGACGTTTTGATTCACTGGAACGATGTCTTCTCCTCACGATTTGACGTTGTGGAGAACTTGCGTGGCAAGTTTAAAACTCTGGACGAGTTGATAACTCTGAATGAGTTTTGAAGAACTCTGTAAAAGAGTTGTTTTGAACCGAAAATCGGTTGTAAGCCAAGGATGAAGAAGCTCCTGTTGCAGATCTCCCAAGCTCTAGAAATGCTCCAAGGATCCCCTCCTTTGCTGCCAAGTCTTCGTTTCCAAAAGCCAGCCCAAAAAGAAGGACCTGAACTCAGTTGAGTTTACCCCTATTTATAGGGGATTAGGGGGGTGTAACCGCCCCTTAAATCTCTCCTAAGTAGGGTGTAACTGACCCCTTAATCCGCTCCCAAGTGGGGCGGAAATCCCTCAGATCGTGGGGAAAACGGTTCCTGCAACCGTTCAACTCGTGCTTGAACGAGTCAAACGTCCACCTTGGCGTTCAGGACCCTAACCTCACGTCTTAGAATCGAGACGCGAGGTTGGGTGTTGGCTAAACACCAATGAACGTGAGGGTCGCTCGCGTTTGATTTGTTGTAACGCGGGTTTCGACCCTAGCGTTTTGATGTTATAACGCGGGATTCGACCCTAGCGTTTTGATGTTGTAACGCGGGTTTCAACCCTAGCGTTTTACTGTTGTAACGCGGGATTCGACCCTAGCGTTTTGATGTTGTAACGCGGGTTTCGACCCTAGCGTTTTACTGTTGACACACGGGGAGGATCTCTGCGTCTTGCCTTGAAGAGATTATTACCAAGTAATCTCTTTCTGTCATAGCATTGCAAAGATCATTATCTTGTAATCTTCGTCTTGGCTCCTTGAGAATATGAGAGCCGTCATATTGTAACTCCCGATGTTGATTGTGAAGGCCGTTGATTAGAGCTTTCATCAGTTGTTGTGAAGGTCGTCAGATTGTAACCTTCAGCGAACTATGTGAAAGTCTTCAAATTGTAGCCTTCTGGAAGTCGTCAGATTGTAACTTCCATCATCGGTATTTGATGGGAGATAAGCTATCTATTGTGATTTTTAGACAGCCTACAGATTCGTCTTTACCTTGATCCCTAAATCTATGCCTATCAGGCATAGGGGACTTTATCTTGATCCCTTATTAGAGATAAGCCTACATCTAACATATTGTCGGGTGGTCCATTCTCGTAAAAATGACAAAGCCTACGTATTCAATATCGTAGCCAGTTATTATTATTAACTTAATAATATCTGAATCCATATCTTTCATACATGGGGGACTTTATCTCGATCCCTTTTTAGAGATAAGCTTACATCTAACGCATGTTACCGTGTGGTCTATTCCCGTAAAAATGACAAAGCCTACTATTCAATATCATAGCCAATTGTTATTATTGACTTAATAATATCTGAATCCATACCTTTCACGTATGGGAGAATTTATCTCGATCCCTTATTAGAGATAAGCCTACATCTAACACATGTTGTCGGATGGTCCATTCTCATAAAAATAACAAAGCTTATGTATTCAATATCGTATCCAGTTGTTATTATAGACTTAACGACAACTGAATCCTATGTCTTTCATGCATAGGGGACTTTATCCCGATCCCTTAATAGAGATAAGTCTAAATCTAACACATGTAGTCGGGTAGTCCATTCCCGTAAAAATAATGAAGTTTACGTGTTCAATATCGTAGCACAAAAATTTATGTCTTTTATACACTGGGGACTTTTTCTCGACCTCCTATTAGAGATAGGCTATATCTAACACATATTGTCGGGTGGTTCATTCCCGTAAAATTGACAAAACATACGTATTCGATATCGTAGCACTAAGTTTAAGAGAATTTTTTTTTTAGCACAACCTCACATATGGAACGGACTTAGATAATCCACATGCTAGCCCGACTCAAATGGTAGTTGATAAAGACATATCAAATCCGTTGATGGATGAGGGTTTGCTAAAAATCTTATGAGTATTATGTTTATTTATTCCAAATAGAATGAGTAATCATAATAGAGTTCAAACTCAAAGAAGTGGGTAGATGAAGCCTCAAAAGACCGCAACTTCAAAACCCCCCGACCCGACTGCCTCTCCTTTGAGCGAGACAACCGATACTGTCTCGCAAACGAGAGACAGTGCACGCTGTCTCGCATAAGGAGCCTTTCTGGCACACGTCCAATGCGTATTTCTAGCCTATCTCCGGTGTGCCTACAACACTCCGATGAGTATACGAGTATAAACTGCTTCTCCGTGATCCTCCAACTGGTATACAAGGTTAAACTGCTCTCTGAACTCCGATAAGTACATAAGTATAAACTACTTCTTCGTGCTCTAACACCTTAATAACTTAAACTATATAGACTCTGTAGGCGTCTAAAAATGCTTATAGGTGTTCGTACACAGCTCGAGACAGAGAGAAGATGACGAACGTTGTTATCCGAGTCTAAGAGGATTATCTAATGCCGACAAGTGCATGAACCGAAATGGCGAACCAACTGTGTCTCGTGTGCTCACCGGCTGCCTCCAATTGCCCGTCGCGCTCGTTAGTCAGCTTGCGCGTGCCAATCAGCTCGCACGCATCAGTCAGATCCAAAGTGTCTGCCGCACTTGTCGGTATCCAAAGTGCCCGACGCACTTGTCGGTCAGATCCAAAATGTCTGACGCACTTGTCGGTCAGATCCAAAGTGCACGACGCGTTTGTCGATTAGTTCCAAGTGCTGTAAAGAAGCTAACGAATGCATAAAGCGAGTTAACGATGCGTGCAAGTCAACAAGACGATCAAATACGTAAAACGGCAGAAAATACAAGTCCTAAAAAATTAGAAAACACTAAAAAGTTCAGCAAAGGCCAAACTTCCCGCGCAAACATGGGTCGGACAGCCGACCCGCGCCCGTGGGGGTCGGACTCAGCCGATTCACGCCCGCGCGGGTCAGACGCATCCGACCTACGCCTGCGCGGGTCGGACGCAACCGACCCGCACCAGTGCTGGTCGGCCACAGCCCCCCGGGGGGCCCCCCCCCCCCCCCCCGTGGGTCACCAGTACCCGTCGCGCAGATTTTATCTCCAAACTCGTTTTCAACAGGTTTTTAAGCGGGGTTCGCAGGATTTATCTGTTCTAGGGGTTCCCAACCGAGTTGATATCATCCACTAACATGGTTAGTCTGTTATTGACTGAAGATAAGGCCAAATCACTCATTCTTATCCAAATACCCCATAACTGAAGCCTATAAATACAGGCCTAGGGGCTCATTTCAGAGGGCGGACATCAAGAGGGCGAAATGCTGTCGAATTAGAGAGTAGAGCCACGAATTTACAACGAGGGTTAGCTGATCTTGGCGAATTCCTGTGCATAAAGAGTAGAGTTCGAGAGATCTAAGACTCATCCCCTATTCCTCCGGATTTAAGCTTAGTCTTAAATCTCGAGAAGAGCCGTGATCTCGCTTGGTCGGGATCATCGCTGTAGCGATTACTTTCTTCATAAAGTAAGATGTTTGATCAACTTAATCTGTCAACCGGATCTGATCCGTGGTAGTCCATGGATATTAACGTTCCCGGCATAGGTAAAGATCCCACGCAAGCAGCGGGTGATAAACATCCGTTGTGCTGTTTGACAAGAGTTATACTTTTTTGTATTTTCATTGTATAAATGAGATCTTATAAAAAGATTAATTTTTTCTCTTTATTTAAGTTTATTGTAACGACCGAAGTTGTAATAGATTCAAAGTAATGAAAACATTAACTTTTGACCCAAACACGCTAGTGACCACAGTGGGAGCCGACAGCCTTTCTGCGAAGGCTGACGTGTCGTAACCTCAGATCCGGATCCCGGCTGAAGAAGAGGTCGAGTATGAGTTTGACCAACAGAAGTTCGAGGAGTATCTGTCGTCCTCCTCCTCCAGGTCCTCCTCCACTCGTAAGTGCAGGAAGATCAACGCGCCCGTTGCTGTGGTAGTTGCACCTTGCAACGCCCCTCCGACCTCCAACAAGGTCAGATCTGTAGATATTGACTCCTCAATCAAGGAGTTGAGTACTGAAGGCGCGTCAATCCTATCAAAGAGGGCACCCCAAAGGCAACGCCAATGACTTGCGCGTCAACTTGCTAAGACTTTGGAGCCAGTTAACGGGATTCGCTACGAAGCGAATCTGAAATCCAGAAAGCGCCAACCACCCACAACAGCGAGCAAACGCCCTCTCCTCCAAATCATCAATAAGTGAATGGATCCAAGTCAAAAGGATCCATTCAACTCTTGAGGAGCGAATCCAGAAGCATCGTGCACTGCTCGCGCACGCGCGAATTCTTGTGCAAAAGGCACAAAAAATGTAGAAGAATGATATTGCCAAGAAACAACCAAGATTGCATCAAACTTGGAGGCCAAAGTATGAAACAATGGTCAAAAAAATTAAAAATTACGGGTCACTCAAGTCTGACCCTCCAAGCCGCGGGTCACTCAAGTCTGACCCTCTAAGCCGCGGGTCACTCAAGTCTGACCTTCTAAGCCACGGGTCACTCAAGTCTGACTCTCCAAGCCGTGGGTCACCCCAAAGTGACCCTCCTAACCACGGGTCACCAAATCCTGACCCATGTCAGGGTCAAGACAGGATATATTCTGTACCTGTTCCATCGAGTTCCGTCCTTACTTTAATTGATCTCGCACCTCCGGTAGGGCCCCGTGACAGCACGGATTTTTCCCGATTCAAGATAAGGATGGTGGATCGCCTAGGTCCTTTGCACAAGGATCCAGGCGAAGTTCTAATCGAAGAACGCTTGGGTCTAGTAACTGAACCCCGAGCAACTACTCGAGTTGGGGGTCGTACGTGCCCTCGCAACAAGTCGGAGCCTTTCTATAATGGGAAAACTCCTGTAACTGATCACCTCGAACTGTGAGCCATTATCCAAGAGCCTGTTGAGTTCCCACGCTCCTGAGAGTGTGGCTCCAAACGTGTGACTCTTGAGAATGCCAACAAGGTAGCAAACTCCCAGAAGGAAATGTTTTCGTCTGATGGCGATGACGTTATACCTGGGAAGTCGTGTCAACACACGATGGGTTGATCCGGTCATCAGACCGATGACTTGTACTATCGGGCTGAGGATACGAACAAGCCTTGGAAAAGGAGTAACCGAGAAGCGGATTCTCACTGTCCGTGTGCTAAAATTATCAGGGCAGTATTATCAGTGTGTAGCTACCCCAAGACTACTCTACAGAGGATCTCGGTATTCCGAAGGCTTTCCTCTAAAGCGTCAAAGTCCAAACCAAAGCGTCTTCGTAAGAAACGATTAACCGTTCAAGGTGACGAACTTTCAGAAGTCACAATTAACATGGCTGATAAGGGAAAGTCGGCTCGACCTTCTAGTTCTGACCCGCTCATATCGCATCGTCTAACCTGATTACGACCAGGAACCATTAGACAAAGGGATTATCAGAGAATACAGAGGGGATTATCCTCGGATGATGAAGCATCAAATGCTAACTCTACAATCGCTTCTGACAAAACGGTATCCAGTCCGGGACAATCTCGTGAAATGTTTATGATTAACACCGAGCTAGTGGCCAAAATCATCGAGGATGTCTTGGCTAAGCAAAAAAGAGAACTTCAAGTTCGATATGGAAGTGGCTATGCTGCGGATGAGGGTAAAGCATGATCAACAGATCCGAGCCTTGTCGAATCAGATAGGTGAATCTAATCATCGCAACAATATTAGTCAAGCAGCTAGCGATTCAGATGTAGATGAACACCTTAATGCTGATAACCCTCTCGTTGGTCAGAATGTTGGGGGTGGCCCTACTAAAGATAACAACGCTGGTGGTGGTCCCACCGAAGATGATAACATCGAGGGTGGTCATATTGTTCCTCTCGGAAATCGTCCAAAACATGATACAGATGAGGACGAGAAGATGAAAGATCTCGAGAGCAAAATCAACGCTCTGATGTATGTTTGAGAGGTGAAGAAAACCGATATTCTGTGTCCTTACCCAAGAGAGTAGGACTCAATAGCATATCCGTCGAAGTTCAACCTGATCAACTTCATGCCATTCGACGGGAAGGGTTCGCCTTCGATTGGCACCCTTCACGGCCCCGCCTTCGATTGGTACCGCCGTCTCAAGCCTGAAAGCAGTAACAACTGGGAAGACCTGTGAGAGCCTATTTCTCGCTCACTTCTTTGGTGACGACGCTGAGGTATCAATCAGGATACTCTTCGATGAGAAACAAGAATACGACGAGACGGTCGACGACTTCGTCAAGCGCTTCCGGAATAAGGCGATGAACCGCCAAGATCCGATCACAGAGGACTTCATCATCCAAACCTATCATAACAACCTCTCTTTGGACGTATTGGAAGTTATGAGAGTAACACGGTCCAACACTTAGAAAGAGTTTAAGGTGCGCGGAGAGCAGGCCGAACGCTTCCTCAGAAAGAAGAAAGCCGAAAGAAACCAACCAACGGCTAACCCTCCAAATTCAAGCTTCGTCTCCCATGATAAAGGGAAGGCACCTATAGCAACTGTTGATGTTAATCAGACGTCACAGTAGCAATCCCGGAGATAGCAAAAGAATCCGGGTCTGAGACCCCAAAAAGAGTACTCATTCAAGGACGAAGTCGTTCCAGCCATTTTTGAGTCCCTACTTGAAAATAACAAGATCAAGCTACCACCTATCGCAAATCAGGAGGAAGCTAAAAATACTACGGATCCAAAATACTCTGCATACCACAGGAGGATCATTCATCCTACCAAGACTTGCTTTGTTCTTAAAAATAGCATCCAAATCTTGGTTGAAGCTGGCGTCATAACGCTAAATTAGGCTGAATGCATACTCCGAAGAGTATCGAGTATAAACTACTTCTCCATCCTCCAACCGTATATGAGGTTAAACTGCTTCTCAATACTCCAACTGGTATATGAGTCTAAACTTTTTTTTTCTTTCACAGGAAGTTCCTAGAGGGTGCCATGCCTGGTATTCTTAAGGATAACCCGGTCATCCAACTAAGTACAATGTTAGACCCAGTTTTACAAAGGAAGCCGGGGGTAGATGATTCATGTAACGGGAAGTTCTCGAAAGAATGCTATATGGTGTATTCTTAATGATAACTCGGTCATTACAAATAAAGTGATAAACACTAAACCCCCACTGAGTGATTAGTACAAATCAATACTTCCACTGTGATTTTTTACTCCCACTCTCACTGTTTATCCTGGTCAAACCTTCCTACAGTTAGGGCCATAAACAAAATCTCCTCTCGATTCCTTACATGAACGAGAGATCTATTTTCAAATCGAGCGATCAAACCTTCCTACGGTTAGGGTCATCTCAAACCTCCCACTTGGTCAAACCTTCCTACAGTTAGGACCACAACCAAAATCTCCTCTCGGTTCCTTCCAATGAACGAGAGGTCTACTTTCAAATCGAGTGGTCAAACATTCCTACAGTTAGGGACAAAACCAAACTCTCCTCTCGATTCATTCCATGAACTAGAAGTCTATTTTCAAATCGAGCGATCAAACCTTCCTACAGTTAGGGTCGTCTCAAGCCTCCCACTTGGTCAAACCTTTCTACAGTTAGGACCACAACCAAAATCTCCTCTCGATTCCTTCCATGAATAAGAGGTCCACTTTCAATCGAGTGATCAACCTTCCTACAGTTAGAGTCGTTTCAAACCTCCTACTTGGTCAAACATTCTTACAGTTAGGGCCAAAATCGCAATTTACTCTTGATGAATAAGAAACTCACCTTTAGTTCGGTAATCAAACCTTCCGACAGTTAGGATTATCTAAATCTTTTTGATTCTCGGAGTGGAGATCTTATTCTTAGTTTTACCTTCCCGGATTCTGGAAGTGGAGATCCCACTTTGAGTTTCTTTTGGCAACTGGAGATAGAATATAAAATTCTTCCTCTCCCGCATCGGATTCGTCTTTGCCCTAAGAGAAGACACCATACTTCAACTCTAAAATCTATGCTTCACATGCACGAGGAATTTTATCCCGAAGCCTAAATAGGGATAAGTCATCGCTTAACACACGTTGTCAGTTTAGTCTTTCACCGATTGAAGAAGACACCAGAATTCAAGTCTGAGGAATTTTATCCCGAAGCCTAAGCAAGGATAAGTTAGCGCCTAGCACGCGTTACCGGTTTAGTCTTTCACTGATTGAAGAAGACACCAGAATCCTAGTCTGGAGAATTTGATCCCGAAGCCTAAGTAGGGATAAGTCAACGCTTAACACGCATTGCCTGTTAGTCTTTGATCATAAAAAGGATAAAAGCCCACATATTAGACATTATGATAGGTTATTATTAATAACGCCAAAATCTGTACCTCACACGCGCAGGGAATTTTATCCCAAATCCTAAGTAGGGATAAGTCAGCGTCTAACACGCGTTACCGGTTTAGTCTTTTACCAATTGAAGAAGACACCAGAATCTAAGTCTGTGGACTTTTATCCTGAAGCCTAAGTAGGGATAAGTCAGCGCCTAATACGCGTTGCCTGGTAGTCTATTCCCATAAGAAAGACGAAGTCTACGTATTCAATATCATAGCACTAAGAGAGCTAACTCTCTTAGCACAACGTCACATGTGGAATAGATGTAGGGTGGAAAATTTAAAGTAAAAAGAATGAAAGAAAAATTGATTTGTATTCTCTCGATCTTAATTACAATTTAAATTCCGATTACAAAAGAGATAAGAATTAATCTGACTTCTCCCCTTTGTTTAATTCTGGGTTCTTCACAGTGGCGATGGAGTGCCTCGTTCCAATGCTCTCATCGAATTTGCTCTCTGTTAACGATCCGAATATCTCACTTCACTGGAAAGCTGACTTGTGTGGTCAAACCGATCAAGAACTCTTGACGAGCTTTATAACTCAAAACGAGTAATAAACTCTTGTGAAAAGAGTTGTTTAAACTGAAAATAATTTGGTTGAGAAGCCAAGTATCCAGTATCTAAAAATCTTCAGTTGTTGAAGATTGTTGCCTCCTGATTTTCTCCTCTCCAGAATCCGATCTCCAAAATCTAATCCCGAACTCTGTTGAGTTTATTGATATTTATAGGGGAATTAGAGGTGTAACTGTCTCCATAATCCGCGCTTATATGAGGGTTTAGTCGCCTTATTAATCGGGTGTAACAACCCACTTAAACCACTCCCCCAGATCGTGGGTGAACAACGATTTTCTCAAAACCGTATGGATCGCGTTTGAATGAGTCAACGTCTTGACTTGCGTTCTGAGTATGATCCTACGTCTAAACGCAGTATCTAGAGTCGCGTTTGTAGCGATATGGAGCTGCGGATGCAGTGATATAGAGCTGCGTTTACAGCGGATGAAGTTGCGGATAGAGCTGCGTTTGCAGCGGATAGAGCTGCATTTGCAGCGGATGAAGCTGCGGATGCAGTGGCTGTAGAGCTGCGTTTGTAGCGATATGGAGCTGCGTTTGCAGCGGATGAAGCTGCGGATAGAGCTGCGTTTGTAGCGGATGAAGCTGCGGATACAGTGATTGAGTTGACTTTGGAAATAACTTGTGCTTCAACTGCAAGGATGAATTCTGCATCCTGGTTTGAAGAAATCATTGCCTTGTAATATCTTCTTGATCCATAGGTGAATCCTCTGATTGCAGCTTTCCTTTGTTAACAAGAAGGTCGTCTGATTGTAACCTCCTTAGTAAAAACTGTCAGTTAAAGTCTGATAGGGGTGAACTATCTATCGTGATTTTTAGACAGCCTATAATAGACTTAAACAATCCGTATACAAGCCCGATTTAAACGGTAATCGGTAAAGGCACGTCAAACCCGTTGAAGGCTAAAGGTTTGCCAAAAACCCTGAAGTCTACGCCTAACACGCATCGCCGTTTAGTCTTTTCATGTAAGAAAGACAAAGTCTACATATTCAATATCGTAACACTAAAAGAGTTAACTCTTTTAGCATAACGTTATGTGTAAAACGGATTTAAATAATCTGCATGCTAGCCCGACTCGAACGGTAGTCGGTAAAGGCTAACCAAACCCGTTGACGACTAAGAATTTACCAAAAATTCTATAAATATTGGAGTCATTTATGTACTGGCCCCATTAGTTGATATCATAACTTGAGCATCCAACAACTTCAGAATAAGAGCCATACATGCAGATGAATCAGCTTAA
Organism: Asparagus kiusianus; assembly: GCA_022839385.1. Taxonomy (NCBI): domain Eukaryota; kingdom Viridiplantae; phylum Streptophyta; class Magnoliopsida; order Asparagales; family Asparagaceae; genus Asparagus; species Asparagus kiusianus. The sequence continues at coordinate 359,699 of BQKN01066913.1, forward strand.
ACTGTATAAACTCTAGCAAACTTACGAGTATAAAATGTGTTAATGCCGATCAACGCGTTACAGTAAAAGTCGAGGTCGGTCAACGCATTGATGATTTTGCCAAAATAAGGCTAAAGAAAAATTCCGGATTAAATGATGATTCTAAGGAGTTCAATTGTGATTCAGATATGAATTCCTGACGAAGATAATCAGTTCAACATCAACTCAACAACATGAGCTAAGTTCTGAAACTTACACACCAACTTCAACAACAGTCAGATGATAAACGCAGCACCTGAAGAGCTTCATCTATTTGACAAAATACTGAATAGACTGAAGGCTGAAGAAGTCAAGAATTGAAGCAGTTCATAGGTCCCTCTACGAGATTGAGGAAATGACCTATCTTATCCAAAGTATTCCAGACTCTTCTATAAAAGAATGAATCTGAAATACTTTGGAGGAGGTATCTGTAGGCGTCTAAAAATACCTATAGGTGTCCGTACACAGCTCGAGACAGAGAGAAGATGACGAACGCCGTTATCTGAGTCTAAAAGGATTATCTAATTCCGATAAGTACATGAACCAGAATAGCGAACCAACTGTGTCACGTGCGCTCACCGACCGCCTCTAATTACCTGTCACGCTGGTTAGTCAGCTCACGCGCGCCAGTCAGTTCGCGCACGTCGGTCAGATCCAAAGTGTCCAACGCACTTGTCGGTCAGATCCAAAGTGCTCGATGCGCTTGTCAGTCAGTTTCAAATGCCATAAAGAAGCTAACAAACGCATGAATCGAGTTAACGACGCGTGCAAGTTAACAAGACGGTCAAATATGCAAAACGGCAGAAAATACAAGTCCTCGAAAATCAAAAAACACCAAAAAGTTCAGCAAAGGCCAAACTTCCTATGCTCGCGCTGGTCGGTCGCAAGCGACCCGCGCCCCCAGCGGGTCACCAGTGTCCGTCGCGCAGATTTTATCCCCAAACTCGTTTTTGATGGTTTTTAAGCGGTTTTCACAGGATTTATCTATTCTAGGGGTTCCTAACTGACTTGATATCATCCACAAACATGGTTAGGCATTATTGACTAAAGATAAGGCCCAATCACTCATTTTTATCCAAATACCCCACAACCGAAGCCTATAAATACAGGCCTAGGGGCTCATTTCAGAGGGCGGACATCAAGAGGGCGAAATACTACAGAATTAGAGAATGGAGCCACGAATTTATAGCGAGAGTTAGCAGATCTTGGCGAATTCCTATGCATAAAAAGTGGAGTTCGAGAGATCTGAGACTCATCCCCTATTCCTTCGGATTTAAGCTTAGTCTTAAATATCGAGAAGAGCCGTGATCTCGCTTGGTCGGTATCATCACTACAGTGATTACTTCCTTCGTGAAGTAATCGCTTTGATCAACTTAATCTGTCAACCAGATCTGATCCGCGACGATCCACGGATATTAACGTCCCCGGCACAGGCAAAGATCCTACGCAAGCAACGGGTGATAAACATCTGTTGCGCTGTTTGACAAGAGTTATACTTTTTTGTATTTTTATTGTATAAAGGAGATCTTATAAAAAGATTGATTTTTTTCTCTTTATTTGAGTTTATTGTAACGACTGAAGTTGTAATAGATTCAAAGCAATGAAAACAATAACTTTTGACCCAAACAGACTCCAGCTACGTATGAGTATAAACTGTATTTACACCGAAACAGAAGCCAACATCCCACTATACACCAATAGTTACACCAAGATTTGACTCAAGATGGTTCTATTACCAAGCTATCCATGGGAGTTTAACTACAACTCAGCTACAAACTCTGGACGAAGATGATCAGTTCAATGTCAACTCAACGACACGAGCTAATTCAAATATCAACACATCAACTTCAGTTACAAATTTCGACAATGGTCAATGACGTCATAATACCAGAAGTATTTCAGACTACCCAATAAAATACTGAGGAGGCTAAAGGACAATGGTCAATGACGTTGCAATACCAGAAGTATTTCAAACTACCTGATAAAATACTAAAGAGCCTAAAGACTGAAGAAGTCAAGGAACTAAAACCACCTACGGGTCTTTCTACATAGTCTCCTCGATAAAATACTAAAGAGACTAAAAGCAGGGTCTATCTTGTCCAAAGTATTTCAGACTCCTCGATAAAATACTGAGGTGGCTGAAAACTTTGGAGGGGGTATCTATAGGCATCAAAAATTACCTATATATCCCAAATAGAGATCAAGATGAAGAAAAGACGAAGAATGTTATTATCTAAGTCAAATGAGATCATCCAATGCGCAAGGAAGCGAAGGAGATATCAAACCAACACTCGAAAAAGTCTAGGAACTGTCTCATGTTAGTGAGACAGTTTACACCATCTCGTATGTGAGACAGTGTATACTATCTTGCATCGCGAGATGGCATAGGCTATCTCGCCAATAGTGAGACAGTTACCCGAGTTTTCAAAAGGTTTTTGCGACCTTTTGTGGGGTCCACTTGGCTCCATAACTGCTGGAAAACGTGCATGTACGGTTATAACAAGAGATACTCTCACTACCTTGGAGAAACGTGACAATTAACATAATTTAAGAGAGTGGATGGTGGTTACAAAACTGACTAGAACCATGTTTTCGTCAAAAGTTGGTTTCATTGTGGAATTCATTATATCTTCGGTCGATTACAACAAATTCGAAAGAAATAATCTTTTTATAAGACCTCTTTTACACAACAAAAGGAAAATTATAACTTTTTGGAAACAAACGCAGAATCATTGTTTGGATCGCTGCTTGCGTGGGATCTTTGCCTGTGCCGGGGGTGCGTTAGCCCGTGGACCACCGATTCACAGATTCTGATTGAATCGTGAAGGTTTTGGGGATTCTTCCTTCGTTTATCGAAGTAAGAATTTGAAGCGAATATCTTATCGATGTAAGATGTTCACTCTTCTAAAGATCAAGTCAGAGCTTAGATCTCTAGGAATCGCCAAAAGCTTCTTGAGGATATTTGTGAAGAATGAAGACTCTCTCTCTTGCTTTAATTCACCAAAAACTTAAGTCTCTCTGCTCCAATCTGCTCCCTGTCTTTGCTTCGTGTCTAGGGAGGTATTTATAGGGGTAGGAATGCACAATAGTTGACATGGGGGAGAAATAACCGACCATATGACTGTTTTTTGGCCACGGCAGTTGACATTGTCGCGGCTATTGGCGCGGCAGTATGGACCGCCGCGGCCAAAGAGGCGGTTACCAGCACGTTCCATCGTGCTTGAAAATGTTCTCCCACGACCTTTAACCACTCTTTTCGTGGTTTAACTGCTTGTCCACGTCAGCACACGTTCTATTTCTGATATGCTGCCACATGGGCTTCAAAAAATCATCATACAACTGTCTTGTAACTGCCGCAGCACTCCCTTGTAATAGCCGCGGCACCATAGGCTGCCGCGTCTTAGCCGCGACACCATAAGTTGTCGCGCCTTAGCCGCGGCACCATGGGCTGCCGCGCCTTATCCGCGGCACCATGTCCTGCCGCGCCTCAGTCGCGCCGCCATGTATTGCCTGTTGGTGTGTACATTGTTCTTCTTTTTGCCTTGAGTGGTATTTAGATGTCTGTAAGCATTTTTTGACGCCTACAGATACCCCCTCCAAAGTGTTTCCAGACTTATTCTTTTATAGAGGAGTCTGGGACACTTTGGATAAGACAAGCCTTATTTGCAATCCCTTCAATACTTGATTGAGTAGATCGTACGGAAGGACCCGTAAATGGCTTCAAATCTTGACCTCTTCATCCTTTGGTCCATTCAGTGCTTTGTAGAATAGACAAAATTCTTCCGGTGCTACCCTTATCGCTTGACCGTTGTCAAAGTCTTGACTTGAAGTTAGAATTTGTACTTGTGAATTCAGCTTTTGTCATCAAACTGATACTATTGGGAAGTAGCCAGGTTATTCTTAAGAATATTCTAAGTGATATTCTCCAGAAACTTCCTGTTGAGATTAGGGAAACAGTTTAGACTCGTATACCTATTGGAGTATTCAGGTTATTCTTAAGAATATTCTGAGCGATATTCTCCAGAAACTTCCTGTTGAGATTAGGGAAACAGTTTAGACTCGTATACCCATTGGAGTGTTCTGGTCTCTTTTTTGTTGGTAGAGGTGAACCCGATGATGGAGAAGAAGAATTTTATATTCTATCTCCTGGTCTCTTTTTTTGTTAGTAGAGATAAACCCGAGGATGGAGAGGGAGAATTTTATATTCTTGTAGGTGTAAATTTCTGATTTTCCCGGGAATGGGGGATTTTGTTTGTATTTATAAGAAAGCTTATTACAAACTAAATCAATCTGAATTACAACAGAAGCAGAGGGAATGCCCTCTTTGTTTAACGTGGGGACTTTCGGTAGCGATAGGACGCCTCGCTCGGTGCTCGTGCTGAGTCTGCTTCCCTTGGACGATCCGATCGAAGTTGCTACTGGAGCTTCAGTACGCAGTAGAAGGTCCGATGTAAGGGGGTTCGAGTCTACCCGAGAGCCTCAAGTCAGAGGGTTCCGACGAGTCTCTTCAAATGAGGGA
>BQKN01066913.1:424235-442557 GCA_022839385.1 Asparagus kiusianus
TGTCCCCTCCCTTGGTCCCATATTTTGGGTCCTTAAGTCATTTTCCATAAGATAATAATGTGAAATTAAATATTTAATCATAATTTATATGCAGCAGATTGATTGTCAATCATAAGTAATATAATAATGATGTAATAGCAACAGATTTATTGTCAATCGGGGATTTGTTTTCAATGTGTGTAGCTTGTTTTCAATGCGGCTACAGATAAGATAAAAATGTGACATTGAATTTTTATAATCAATATTTATATGCAGCAGGCGTTCACATCTACACCGTTCGAATCTGGAATAAATAATTAAATTTAATTTAAAAATTAGAATTTAATTATAGATAGGATAGTTCAAACTTTATAATGATATTTTTGTCTACAGAAAGATTTTTCCAAACTCATGCTTTTAAATGGAGTATGATATGATTTGTGGACTGATAACTAATAATTATTTGTTAGAACCCACAAAGTAAATAAAATTTCACCAACGAAATGGGACTTCGCTTTCCTCGTCAACAAATAACAAGGCCTCATTTTGTACTATTGGGAAAAAAAAGAAGGATTATGTACATTCTGGTAACCTTTGGTATGGTATATTTCTATAATTGATCCTAAAATATACGTATTTACTTTTATGAGCAATCTTGATTAAACTTAAAGTTCAGTAATCTCTAGATTAGCCGTGTATACACAAAGATCACGGGTCATCCATATAATTACATTGGGCCACTGAGATTGGATTTACCCAAATAAATATATAAATAAAACATATACAAAATTACCATTGTTCAGGGCATTCATTAAATTAAAATGTCACAGAAAAGCCAAACTTGCAAGCCACCAAGATAAAGAGCAGGCAAGCATTAAAATTCTGTGCCTAATAAATATCGGAAAAGATTTCGAGCGGTGAAAATTGCATCTGACATAAAACCACCAGATGCCTCACTCTCTTTCCATATAGATGTTGATATCAGTAATTAAAATAATAAATAAGTTGATGCTTTTGAAAATAAAAAAAACCCCAAGCTGCAATTGATGGAAACTCAAACCACAGAAAGGGGAAAAAATTGAAAAAGCAAAGGTAAACCTTCAAATTTGGAGCCGCAACCGAGCGACACTGGGAAAGGAGCAAGGATAGGCTTTTATATAGTGGGTTTGGAATTAGGGTTTCCTTTTTGTTTTATTGGGCCGGGCTGGTATTGGACTACGCCCAGTACTGTTATTGGAGCTCCGAGTTAGAACCAATATACGTTGGAGCTGACCCGGATCCGATAGTAAACCGATCGCCCGCAATCCCGAATTTCCCCAACCCAAAGCCCTAAACTCTCTCTCTCTCTCGCTCTCTCTCTCAATTTTGTGGTAAGTTTCTTCAAATTTCTCTTTCTAAAGAATTTATTTTGGGTTATTTCCCTGATTTTGGATCTGTATAAATTGCATCGGTTTTTGAAAATTTTCTTTTTCCCCCCTCCTTTCTTTTTCCCCGACGTCGCCGCAGCCTCAACCCTAACACCCATCGACGCATCCTCAACCCTAACACCGTCGCCGCAGCCTCCGACGTCGCCAGGTCCTCCGAGTATTCGCCGCTGCCGCCTCCACGCCGCCGCAGTTGCCTCGTCGTTGCCGCTCCGGTAGATTCCGACGCCTCCAACAATTTCAATCAAGGTTGTTTTTTTTTTCTCGTTTATTGCTGAAGTAATAACTGTGAGATTTGTTCCCCTTTTACCTTTCAATTATTTGCTAAACACACCGATCAAAACTGGAAAAGTGTGCTGATTGTGGCTAAGGAACTATATTTGACTAGGTTTTTGGTATGAAATATACCTCTTTCAACAAAACTTACTGATGAACACAATAAATACATGTTGATTCCACTTTTTATTTGGATACTTATGTATTTATTTTGAGCAACAGCTTCTCTCCAGCAAAACAATCCTAGCAACAGCTTCTCAACAGCTTTCGTGAGATTTCTGCGCCTCTTTTGTTTGATTTTTTTTTATTTTCAAAATTTCAAATTTAAGGGTTTAGAGTGATTTGTATTACATATATGATACATAAAGATGAAAATTTGTATCTTTTTGATGAATGTTTTGAGGAATTATTATTGAAACCTTCAGTGAGTTTGATGAAGTCAGTGGTTAAATGAATCTTTTTTTTCAAAACAAACAAATTCATCTCAATTTTTAGGTATGGATGAATCAATAATTCTGCTCCTTCCGACTTTAATTATGTTTATATTTTTAGTAACTAGATTGTGTATATTAACATCACATTTTTTTTGCTACCTCAAAATCAAGTTCATTTTCGGATCAATCGTGACTGTACATGCAGACCTTAGCTCAAATGATCCTCCTTCACATTCATTAGGCTGCTCACACAACTGTGCACTGAAGACCTTGTATTTGATTCTATTCATCCATCTGAATGTTATTGGTTCGGCCATGTGCAGAGTCTGTTGGAAGTCATAGATAAAAGGACCAACTTTAGATGTTGACAAGATTAGTATTGTTAATTGCTAGAAGTGTAAAGCAGAAACAAAAACCTTTCGTGCAAAAATTTTTGGTTGAATAAGTTAAATCCAGTGTTCAAGCATACTATATGTTGAATCCACAATAAATACATGTTGAATCCACTTTTCATGTGGATACTTTTATTCCTGTTTCATCCTATGTTCTTGATTCCACTTTTTATTTCATTCAAATAAACTCTCTAACAAAAACCTTCGTGAGATGTCAAGGTTTCGAGATCGTTTGGCCCAAAGGATGTGGAACGATCGTGGTGGGTAATATCGGGATGTGTGTTGAAATTAATGTATATTATATTGTAATGTCACTAAAATACATTTTGAGCCTAATGTATATATATTATCAATGTCATTAGAACATGTTGAACAATTATTCATCATTGTTTCATGATGGTGGTGACATATTAGAATTTTTTTTAAAATTTTTTTGAATTATAGGCATTGAAAAAAGCTCTCGAATGGTAGTTGACCGCCACCACCCGCCGGCCGGACGACGGCCGGAGGCGGCGGCCGGTGACGACTGATGGCCGACAAGTGGTTGGTGGTGGCGGCAATAGGCGAGAGTAAGGTTTAATTGGTTGGGTGTGTATCATATGCTAACTTTTAAAATGGTGTTTTGAAAACACTTTTGAAAAATAAACACCATGACACGGTGTTTTTTTTAAAAACACAACCAAAAAAACACTTTGGTTACCAAACATACTCTTAGCTATTTAAGTTGCGGTGCGGCTCTTTCTAAATCGACAAAATTTGAACTTTTTCGGCATTTTCACGGTATCAATAAAATGTTTTCGTGTAATTTATTCCCAAAAGCTCAGTTTGTTTTTGTTTTTGTTTTTTCGTTGATTGGTTCTTTTTTCTTCTCCAGTTTAGAGAAATTAAGAGTCATGGGAACTGGCAGAAAGAATTTGAAGAAGGCCTCAAAAAAGGATGCGGTTTCTCTCGGAGAAGGGCAAAGCGTCATGCAAGTTGTATCCCTGCGGGGGTCCAATCTCATCGAGGTCAGATTAATTTCACCTTTGCAAGCTTAATTTTGTAATTTTTAGGTTGTTATTCAAAGAAATAGAGATTAGGGTGAGCTAGAAGAGGATTCAAAGAAAGAAGAGGGACTGAAAATTATGCGGCCCGCTCCTAGCATTTACGTGTTCGTGTTCAGGCTAGGAGCGAGAAACTTATGATAGTTTGTTGTACTTTGTTTTGAAGTTCACAACGTTAACATTTTTTTTTCTCTTTGGAGATATAGGGAGATAATGTGGATTTTTTAATTGAGAAGTAAATGTAGTAGTTAAAGTTCTTAGGAGTTCTTTTGAAAAGCAACATTTACTTGTTTTGTAATTGATATATACATTTTCATTTTTCTTGTTTTGTCCAGAAACCAATAGATTATTTATGCATGTTGATTATGGATCTAAGCTTGTTACTTATGGCTATTTTTGCAATTTTACATATTTTTGTGAATTATTATAATTAAATAAATTAAAAATAGGTGCCGCCTAGGCGTTAGGCCCCGGCTCGAATGCATAGTCCGCCTAGGGCCTTTTGTAACATTGTTAGCTGGTCATGCTTAAACTTTGATATGACATAGCTGACGAGTATTACCGTATTGGTACCCGCAATACTTCAAACCTTGCATTGAACCGTATTTTTTCCAGAATGCAACGAGTTGTTTCCTAATCATATATGTCCATATTTTTCATTCGAGTTTCCAATTTTAGTTATATCTCTAGTGGTTGACATTTTTTTTGTAACTCTTTGTCGATAATATAAATTAAATACATTTGTAGTTTGAAGATAAAGTCTTCCATGTCTCTTAATAGTATCTGATTGGATTTTCTATAAGCTATCCATGCTTTTCTTATGATCGTATGCAGCAAAGATATTTGTTACCTTCTTTTAGTTCTACTAGTGTGGGTAATTCAAGTATAGTCTATGCCTCTCATGCATTGTTTGTCTTGTTTCTTAGGTTATGGATTCTAAAGGCATTAAATCTCTTGCTCTGTTCCCAGCCAAGTTTCAGAGGAGCTTTTGGATTAAAAGTGGTAATTTTATTTTCTATTATCCCAACTGAAGGTTTGCAGCTTTACGAACAAGTATAACAAGCATTTTGAATCATTTACTATACGTGTTTGTTCGATATAATTATTCTTTCTCATAGATGTCTTGACGGCTAATATTAGTACCCAGGGCCCTCTAAAAGTTCATGAGCATACTGTAGGAAAAAAGAGGGAGGGTTGTAAAGTACTTTTGGTTGCTTTTTCTACACAGGAAACTTTGTTATAGTAGATGGAAGTGGCATGCACAAGGCTCTTGAATCTGGTAACAAGATAACATGCATGGTTTCACAAATTCTTTTTCATGACCAAGTTAGGAATCTTGCAAAATCTTCAGATTGGTAAGTTACTTTGATGCCTATTGTTTGGCCGTCTTCTTGCAATATTTCTAGAAATATTCATGAAATCTGAACATTGTATCTGCTCTTTACTGAGATAAATTAGTATGTTGATCAGAATCAATATTGTTATTGTACAGGCCTGCAATCTTCAGAGATAAAGCAGCAGAGAATTCAAAGGCTCAATCACACCTACCAACTGCTGAAAATGAGGATTTGACTTCAGATGGTGATGATGTTGATGATGATCTTCCCCCACTTGAAGCAAATACAAATAGAAGTCGGCCTGTTGAGTTATATTCAGATTCAGATTCTGGTTCAGAATGTGATGTAGGCACAATCTAAGATTGTATCTATAGAGGAATTGGAAGACAAAATTTTGTTGGTTTTTGCCGAGGAAAAATGTCTCTAAAGAAGCATATTGTATCAGTATCATGTCAGAATTTAGTGAAAATTATATTTCTTGTTGGTACGCAATTGAAGTTTCATAATTTTTTGTTGATTCAACATTGTTTTAGAATTATTAGTAGCTCATCTGAGAATCTTGTTGTCTTTCTATGATGTCCTGCTTATTCTTAATTTTGCTGAAGTGAAATGTCAGTTACATTCAAAAGTACAAAATGATCAACTGAGCACTTATTTTTCACATACAACGCAAAAAACATATATTATGGCCAAGGTTCTTCAACTTGGTGGTATTTTTATATTCAACACGCTCAATCCATGCAGGCAGGATGCATGTTATGATTCGATCGAACTTTGTACATAGTAATATTTTTCAGAGTTAGCAAAGTTTTTGCTTGTGTTTATCTGGTCATCCTCGCTATTGCAGCAGGTCGACACAAGAATAACTGGTGCAGGAATTCTCTCTTCACACCAGTGAATTTTCTCTTGTTATCAGGACCGTAGATTTTCCTTTCTCATGTAACTAATTGTCAGCATTTGAAGTTGAACAATTATCTTGAAATGTACGATGCTCCTCCATGTTCCATGACCAATGAGGAATTTTTTTTCCCTCTCCGAAGTTGTTGAGAAATCATTTTGCATCATTGTTTGATATACTGGGAAAGACCTGTTGCCGATAAATTTGAAGTGACATCATGATAAAAGATGACTGGTATAAAAAAAATGAAAATTACCTGCAGGTTCAGGGAGAATCTTGACATATAATATCGATCTCTGGGAGCATACGTAAGCAAAGGTGTGGGAAATTGAAGACCCAGAGCCTAAATTTGACACAGAGATTCATCATAAGAGCTTGTATCATTAAGGTGGACCAACAAATAGAAATCAGGCATATATATTTTTCATTTTTCCAGTTTCAGAAAAGTAGGCTTATAAATATTTTGTTCTATAAGTTTATGTGAATTTAACTAAACATTGTACTGCACAGTAGCAAATTTCAAAAGAAGGTCGCGCTTTTGAATTCTTATGATGGGGTCATATAACTATCATTTACAAATATCAGAACACAAAATAGCTAAGAGGGAGCCAGTATTCAGCTGATATATGAATCAACAAGTTTAAAACTAAGTTTTTTCAGACTGCAGATAGGAAATGCAAAAGTCGCGAGATATTAGTAACTTGTGCTCTATCTTTATAAGCAAAATCTTGTTCTATCAGTAGTTTAATATTAAAAAAAAGAACTGTGTTTCTAAACAACAAAGAGACTAGGTATTTGGATCCTTGAGAGAACTCTAGGTCACTAGTTTTATAGGAAAGAAGCAGACATCTTTGGTGCACTATCAAAACCATCTGAATAAACGAAATGTACAACATACAGTCTCAATTGGTTAGCAATTACCTCTTTCTGCCTGTCAATGTCTACAATCACCAGTCACGCATTAAATCTTGCCAATAAGCTCTGAAGCAAATGATCCACATCTTCAATTATTACACTAGCTTGCCATTTCTCCCAATCTAGCTTCAGCCACAAATACAGCAACAATATGAAAGCCTTTATCCCAAATTTTTGGGGTCCACTACATGAATCTTATTCTCCCATTTAATATTTTTGAGGCTCTCTCGTCCACTAAGTTAAGCATTATCACATCCTTCTTAACTCTTTCCTACAAAGTACTCTTTGCCTCCCTCTAGTCCTCCTTTCCCCATTAATTATGATCTCGTCACTTCTCCCATTTGGTGCACTCTACGGCCTCTATCACGCAAGACCAAACCATTACTAGCAATTCTCTCTCATTTTATCCCCGACGGGAGTTAACCTTCAGCTTCAACACCAGATCAAAAATACAAAAACAAAACCATTACCAATAGTCATTGCAAGAACACGCTCCATCCTCAAAATGATGGAATCGACTCGCATCCCTTACAACTAACTTCCTATTGACAATCTTCGACACAAACTTTATAAACACATGGCAATCTCCACAAACCCTCAGGTTCTTAATCACAACAATCTCTTTTCCAGCCTCAGTACTCAACAATCCAAAAGCAATAGCCAACTTCTCACTATGAAAACCAACAACCTTCTCACTCTCTTCTCCATCCTCTTTATTTCCACCACCTCTCTCATTATTTACCAACGTCTCCAACTTATTTATCATCTGATAAATACTCTTAGCAAGGGGATGAGAATGGTCATCAGCCATGAACAAATGAACCTTCCCCTTGAGCTCAACATAGCTACATCCAGGTTCCTTCTTTAGTCCTCTCTTCTTCATCATAGCTCGAACTCTAGCAACATCATCTAATTTCCCTGCATCTAAGTAAATATTTGATAACAACACATAGTATCCGACATTTGTTGGTTCAATCTCTACTAAATGATCAAAAGCTAATCTGCCAAGCTCGACGTTCTTATGAATCTTACAAGCACCCAAAAGTGCACCCCAGACTCCACCATCAGGCTCAATTTGCATTGATCTAATCAACTCCCATGCCTTATCTAAATGTCCAGCTCTTCCTAATAGATCAACAGCACAAGCATAGTGCTCAGGTCCTCTTTTGATGTCAAAATCACTCTCCATTTTTTCAAAGTACTCTAGCCCTTTACCGGTTAATCCTGAATGACTACAAGCCGAGAGCACACTAACCATCACAACCCCATCAGGCTTAATACCATTGGATAACATTCTTTCGAATAATTCCAAGCCTTTTCTTCCATGCCCGTGTGCTCCATAACCCGATATAATCGCTGTCCATGACACAAGAGTCTTCTCTTGCATACAATCAAAGATCTCACAAGCCCTATTCAAATCCCCGCACCTAGCGTGCATATTAATCAAAGCATTTTTCAAAAACAAGTTCGAGTTAAAACTCCGATCACCACTAATACCTCGTTCAATCTCACGCCCTAGTGCACGTGCACCGAGATTCGCACAGGCAGACAACACACTAACAAGCGTAACCGCATCCATCCTAACCCGGCCCGAATCCCTAATCTCATCATACAACTCCAACACTTTATCCGCAAGCCCATTTTGCGCGTAACAAGAAACCATAGCATTGTAAGAAACAATATCCCTTCTCCTCTCACACATTTCATCAAACACCTCCAGTGCGCACTCAACCTCCCCGCACTTCCCGTAGCAACTAATCAAACAATTCGCCACCGACACATCACTCTCTCTCCCCGCAAACCCAACCCGATACAAAAACCCATGCAACCCAAAGGGGGAGGGAAGGCACCGTGCCAGAGCGAGGACAGTGACGGAGTTAGAGGGCAGACGGGCACGAACCATATCACGAAAGAGTTGCATTGCCCACTCTGAAAGTGAGTGGAGGGAGTAGCCCGAGATCATCGAATTGTACGAGACGACAAGAGTTTCAATGGGGGACGAGGGGGGTATTTCGGAAAGGATTTGGTGGGCGAGGGGGAGGAGGCGGAGGCGAGAGTAGGAGGAGATGAGGGAGGTGAGGAGGTGGGGGTGGGGGGAGAGGGGGGTGAGTTTGAGGAGGTGGGAGTGGAGGAGGGCGAGGAGGGGAGGGGAGGGGAGGGAGGCGGCGGAGAGGAGGAGGGAGGGGAGGGGGAGGAGGAGGGGGTTGGGGAGGGGATGGTGGTGGCGGAGGAGGTGGCGGTAGAGGGAGAGGGCGGCGGCGTGGTCGCCGGAGGTGGTTAGGTTTTGGAGTTGGGAGCTCCATGCGAAGATGGAGGAGCTTGATGGGAGATTTTTGATCATAGTAGAGAGAATGCGCGGGAGAAATGATCATGCATGGTAGCCTTAAATCTTGGCTTGTTGCACTATGATACCCCAAACAAAAACTTTACCTATTTCTTTACTTTGATACCCCGAAATTTGTAATACTTTGATACCCTAAAGTTTCAACCGCGATCTCATTTTGAGCTCATTACATTCTGATACCCAATATAAATCCTGTTAAGTTTTCTATCAATTTTGTATTAGTCTTTAGCAACTAGATAAAAAGGATCTTAAAGGTATCATATACTAAAGATATCATATAAATTTAATAGAAAATCTAACATAATCTGCATGGGGGTATCACAGTAAAATAGCGTCGAAACTTTAAGGTATCAAAAAATGAAACAAATACTTTGCGGTATTACAGTGACTTTGGATGCAAAGATTGTGGCATCAAAGTGTTAGGGAAATACTTTATGGTATGAAAGTGTAGAAAGAGGTAAGCTTTTGGGGCGAGAACAATTTTTCAAAACAGCCCTTTTTTTTAAAATTTTAAAATCGATCTTTTTTTTATTTACCAAAACCAATTTGTTTTTTGCCACGTCAGACTAATCACTTTCCTAAACAGTCAGGGTTGCCCACCCCGACTATTTAGGACATAATTTTTTAAGGTTTAATTGGGGGTTAACACCCTCCTAAATAGTCGAGGTTGGCAACCCCGACTGTTTAGGAAAGTGATTAGGCTGACGTGATAAAAAACGGATTGGTTTTGATAAAAAAAAACCGATGTTAAAATTTTTTAAAAAATGGGGCTGTTTTGAAAGATTGTTCTTGGGGCGCTGAAGCGGAAGTAAAGCCTTAAATCGTAAGTATTTTGCACTTAAGTCCCTTAAGTCAATGGAATCGCTACGCAGCCCCCTGACTTCCTGGTCGTTCCGCTGACAAGTGGCTTTACTTATTCCAAGCAGAATAATTTACTGGCACTAAATTTATCCTGCCCCCCTCTCCCCAAGCTTCAGCTCAGAGCACTCGCTGGCCATGGCGATTCCAACGATCAGAGGAGCTTCTCTTGTTCGCGTCCCTCTCCTCCTCAATCACGCTCAGGTTCGAAATTTGGCTAATTTCCTGGAAAAAGTTCAGAATTTTCGATTTCCCCCTTTTTCTAGGGTTTTTTTTTGTTCTGACATCTGGTAGGTGTAATTTCTCGAGTGTAGCTTCCTGCTGTGAGAAGGAAGATTCGATTGAAGAAGCTCGGCGGACGCTCAAGTGGAGTTGCTGTGTTCGCTCGCTATTCTCAGGCCTCAGATTTTTCTACTCGTATGCAAGGTAATTTAGTTTATTTCTGTTGGTTATTTTTGAAGAAATCGTGATTAGTTGATTCAATCTGCTTAAAACCTTAAAAAAGAGGTTATTGATGCTGATGCTATTATAGATTTCATCAAATTAAAGCTCATCTAGTAAAGTTTCCACTTAAGTTCACATTGTCTAAAGCTCTATAGTTTTGTTTGGGAGGAAGCATATCATAAGACTCATTTGAAGGCTTGATAGATTTTGATTGGTTGCAGACAGTGTTATCAAGGTGCAAGGCGCAATGCGGGGCCAAAGTCCACTTATTCGCACCTTGCGCAATGCACAATGCGATGCGCACGCCTCAATAAAACGAGGCGCATACCACAAAAAATTGTTTTGATACACATGTGAAATTAAACAAAAAATGTTTATTTGGTTTTTGATATAAAATAGAATTAGGTTCACCTACTAAATCACAAAATAAGGTCCTGATGCATAATCTAGCACTAGTTACAGGAGAATAAATGACAATTTAACGCTACCCTTCTGTATTTCTAGTAATTCATCACAGTGAAAAGTTATAAACGAACTTTTTCTATAAAATCATACATCCAAAATAACAAACATTCTAAAAAGCAGAATATGTCTAGGCCTTGATTTTACAATGCTCAATAAAAAATAAAGACGAGTTATCAAGTTCATATTATTTATAATTGTCAAATATTGCAATATCTAGAAAAATAGTTTGGCTTTTCCAATCACAGTTCCAGTTATAACAGTAACAATGATAAGAAAAAAAAGGAGGAAAAGGGATTGGGAGTAGAGCAAGGGAATGAAGAGGAATAAGAGAATGTAGTAGTTATAGCATCGGAACAATGAGGCGCTCTGAGGCGCATCAACGTGCAAGGGGCAACAACAAGCACTAAGGCACGTGCCTCACTTATGATATGATGCTCCCGGCATCTCATGCGTGGTGCAGTTTCAGCTCCCCAAAGTGCCCGGCGCCTGAGGCAATCGCCTCAAAGCACCCCGAGATAACAGTGGTTGTAGATACTACGCCCCGAGATAACAGTGGTTGTAGATACTACGCCCCGAGATAACAGTGGTTGTAGATACTAGGTACTTAACACAAAAATGAGCTAAATTTTCCAAAATCAGAAATAGTTTGCTAGAGTTAGATCTGATATTAGATGTTTACTATGGAATTTTGGTGGATAACCTCCTTTACAAGCTATTCTGTAACGTCATGTAATTGGAAATCTGTTACCAAGTGAAGGCTGCTTTTTTACTTGCAATGCAATTGTCAGTGTCTCAAATATGTCCGATGACCCATAATTTGCAATTTGCAAGAATAAGAAGCCAAAATTGCTTTGTGATTTAATTGATGAAATTCACTTATAATTTGGCTCCAGACAGCATTGGCGACTTACCGAAGCTGGTGGAAGACATTATCCAGACGTCAATAAAGACAGGACCTAGGGGTGCAATAAGACTAGCTCAAGGCGTACAAGCTGTTCTTGGGGTCGGTGGGGAGTGGCTTAGTGACTTGTCAAAGGTATTGGTATGTCGTTACTAATTGTTATAGACAGTTTTTAATTTTGGGAGTAGTTCAATTTCACTTTCAGACTATTGAACCAAGAATTATTTATATGTTGTAGACTTGTAGTTAGTATAATTATGCTCAGCTTCCTATGTCAGGTTCTGTAAAACTTAGTATAGCTTAACATTTTGTTGATGTACTTTGCACGATTGATATGTAAATTATATGGCTCATATAAGTTGGAAAGCTTATCTTTACGAACTAGAACTTAACATATAATGAGGTATGCTTACCACTTTACCATACTTATTCTGTAACATAGCAGAAAAATTAAAGGACCTAACCTTTCCACTAGTCTAATGAAGAATTATATTCGGCTTTGTGAAGTGTCTATGATTTAACAACATTTGTAAAATCACTAACTGAATAAATTTAAAAATGCCAAAGTTAAATGATTAGGAAGTTGTATATCTGCTAAATCATGGTTTGACATATAATACCAGTTTGACTAATTCATGGGATGAAATATTTCTTTTATAACCTTATCACAAAAGTCAAGGTCCATTAAGTAGACAATACTACACAACTCTAGAGTTTTATTAAGGCTTTTTTGTTAATCAATCTTATGATGGAGTTTTTAATAAATGAAAATTTCTATGCTACTATGATTCTTTTAATAAATATCCTAGAATTTGTCTCGCATGTCAGTTAAAGCTGTGATGAAAAGTTCTCTTTTCTCTTTTTTCAGAGAGAAAACAATTCTTCTTTTGCAACATTGCCAACCGAATTGCAGCTTGGATTACTTTCTCCCATTTATCTCCGGAGACTGTTTGAACGTATGGGGGCAACATACATTAAGTTAGGTCAGGTAAAAAAATACAAAATTTCTCACCATATTAAATTATCTTTTGTTAAATTTAATGTGTTATTTTGAGACCAGACACAATCTATATGCTTGATGTATGCACCTTCTATTGATCATCAGTCATGACATGTTATATTCTTTCTTCATGTTTTCTTCTATATGCTAGTGACTAGGTACTATTATTGTGTTGTATTGATACTTCATTAGAGAAGATATTCTCATATGCTCTTGGGTAATTATCTTGATACATGCATGTCTGGTACTATATTATAACCTATGTTACCTGGGTTCTTCTATCAGAGTGTCGCACCCGTAAAAAAACATACTGGTACCCGTTCCCGTACCCAAATTTCTTAGACACTCCTTGCATATATGCATACATTTATTCGGGCATCTACTCAATTATGCAATACATGTTTTAATTTTAATGTAAAGCACTTATTAAACAATTTTCGAACATATATCCCATACTTCACATCTACTTCTTGAAACTCGTCGGACGTAGGTCAGTTTCTAAACTATGATTTTAAAGGGTCGTTAGGATGTCTAGCTCAAAAACTAGCAATTTGCCGATTTATAATCGACATAATAAAAGAAACATAAAAATGTTATAGGATTTTAATTCTCATAACACGGGAATGAAAACAACATAGATCTAATGTAAATTACTAATTCCAATAAATAATATGTATGTGTATATTAATATTTATATAGCCATAATCTACTTTATACAAATTTGACGCGTCTCGTACCTGTACCCTTGCAACATAGATTATAACCTTTTTTTTGTGGGATACTCAGGGAACCTTGGCAAGGCACAAGGATCTCTAGGCCACAGCTGGAGTTCTCCAATGCCTACAAAGTAAACCCTGGTTGTCTGGGTCCCACCTTCCATTTCCACACTCTAAATTAAGTAGACAGGATGGAACCAGGGACCAGGGGGGTTGACAGTTTTACCACCTGGCCTACAGTATAACCCTCTTATCAATGTCTTATCTTTTCTTGCATATTCCAGCAAGCTTTTTGTTTGTTTTCCTTTACTGATTTATTTTACTTAAATTGTCATCTAATGCTAAGAGTTGTGTAATTAAAGATTATCTTTCTATATTATTCTTTGGAAAAGTATATTTCCATACTCTGCAGATCATACAGTGCTTTCACATATACATAAAAAACTTCGACAAGCTCTTTTTATAATCAAGAGGACATATAGTTCTAACTGCTTATATAGAATGTTTGTTTTTTTATTTCAACTCACATAATGACACTGATATACATATGTCTACACATACATATATGCCCTATTCTTAAACCATTGTCAGTTCTATGAAGACCTTAGATTTTAAGAAGGAGAAAGTAGTTTATGCTATCTGATAATACAAAGGTGCAGTTCATAGCATCTGCACCGACATTATTCCCTGCAGAATATGTTCAGGAATTTCAGAATTGTTTTGATCGGGCACCAGCTGTTCCTTTTAGTGAAATTGAGGCAATACTACGCGAGGAACTAGGAAGGCCATTGGAAACTGTCTACGATTATATTGATCCCGTGCCAATTGCCTCTGCATCAATTGCTCAGGTTTGTGCACAGGCATTCGCTACTATGCAGTATTGACTGTTGAGTCATTTGGGGATATCATTCCCTAATTCCATTTCCCTGTATTTTTTCCAGGTTCATAGCGCTAGACTGAAAAGCTCACAACAAGAAGTGGTGATAAAGGTCTTAAAGCCTGGTATAGAAGATGTATTAGTTGCAGATCTGAACTTTGTCTATATTGTTGCACGCCTTTTGGAGTTCCTAAACCCTGAGCTTCGAAGAACATCGTTGGTATGTGATCATATCATCCTCTTTATTGCACTAGTATCCTAGTGCACGCAATAAATTGTCAAGGGAATAAATTATTTATTAGATTTTTTAAGCAAGAAGGTATTTCCACAGTTTTTCCCCAGTGAAAGGGCAATTCTGTGGTTTTCCAAGTATGAGGTCATTTCTGTACTGTTTTCAAAGAGTAAAGACACTTTCGATATTTTGTAAACGTTTAGTTGCAAATGGGGGTACAAAAAAAATTTATATCCATTAGGATATGGATACAGTTACTAAAATCTCTATCCGATAGGATGTGAGTACGGATACATGTATGTAATAAAATTTATGGATCCTTCTCTAAAATATTTGAATATATGTTGGTCATAGAACTGCAATAATTTAACCTTTAGATTAATGGATTTGAGGTTAATATTGATGATCAATAGATTTAATCTTAGCTTTCTAAATATAATGAACATATTAATGAACTCTTTTGTATCATATGAACTATATTCTTCTCAATATTATTTGGTTCTCATAAAGTCGTTTTATATCCGCCTCTATGCACACATGTATACATACATAAACGTGTGTGTATAGTAAATCTCCTATAAACTTAAATGGATAGGGGCTTATTGTCCACCAATTTTTTTATCCATTGATTTTGCTTTGAGATTTGTGCTAGTATGTGACACAAATCAATGCACATTTTAAAGACACCATTCTTGTCTAGCACGAATCTCAAAGCAAAATCAAAGGCTAAAAAAGGTTAGTGGACAAAAGTTTCTATCTACTTTAGTTTATAGGATCTTCTTTTAAATATATAGTATAGATACTGGGCTCGAATATTTCCTCTGTATCCAAAATTCAAATAGCGAAATAATTAAAATATATGAGTACATACCAATATGAATACATGTAGTAATAAAATTCCAAAATCTTTAAAGATATTGTATCACGTGTGACTTGCCTAAAGTACATCTTATAACTGGCTAACCAAGCGGTATGAAGTTCGATAAATCTCAGAGTTGGTGTCTTATGTGATGCGTGTAGCGAATTTGTCGACCATCTTTTCCTTTTCTGTCACTTCGTCTTAAAAATTCGGAACCCATTCTATCATTGTTTCAAACTATATGACCTATTAGATTCTACTTTAGGTGATTCATTGAAAATTTATATGTCTGTGGAATAAGATGATCACATATTATTATATCATGACATTCTTTTGGGTCATATGTTACATGGAACTCAAAGGATTTTTGGCATTGATACCGAGCTCGAATATTTCCTTCATATCCAGAATTCCTTTGAATATTTCCAATATGCATACATGTGGTGATAAAATTCTAAAATCCTTCTAAATATTGTATCACATGTGACTTACCTTAAAGAAAACTTATAAATGAATGTTTGGCCAATGGAAAGCTAGAGAGATCTCGGAGTTGGTATCTTCTGATACATATAGCGAACTTGTCGATCACCTTTTCCTTTTTTGTCAGTTCAATCTGGGATCCAATTTGTCTTTGCTTCAAACTATATGATCTATCATATTCCACTTTTCAGGTTGTTGGCTGAAACTTTATATTTCTGATGATCGGAGATCATTATACCGTGCTATTGTATTGGGTTATATGCTTTTACGCCATGAAATTCAAGGGATTTTTTACTTTAAGACTGTAATGGTTATATAGATTTAACACTTGTATTTTTTGATTCTCTTTATGTTTAGCAAAGGTTGACGTTGATTGAGGCTATGTATAAAAGAAGAAATTGTGTTTGGTAGAAGGTTTTTGGACAAAGTGAAGCGGGTTTTTTCCGCCGGGGAGGGGGGATGTACTATATCTAATAAAACTTATAAAGAATTTTCCAAGAAAAAAATTCTAGAAAAAAATTGACTAACATAAGTTTATGCCACTCCGTGAACAGGCTTAACTATAACTTATCTTTGAATTATTATTTGCATAAATTTGAACCTCATAAGGTCTCAAAACTATTTTAGGATATTATAGTACAACTAATCCTTTTTATATTCCGAATCATTGTTTTAAATATCCCCGACATGGCCCGATATATCCCCGATATATCCTTTTACAGGGCTTGCCGTAACCGATATGGTCTTTAAATATCCTTTACCGCTTTTTGGCTATTTTGAGTGATAAATCTCCGATATGGCCGATATATTAGCCGATATGTGGACCAATATATCTTTTTATATAGCTTGTTGCAAAATAATATACCGTGTTTGGAATTTTTTGGCGAGATATCAAGAGTTCTCCATTATATCAAATGACATTTTGCCCTAAAAAAGCAGATCGAATGTTGCAACGTTACTTTGCACTTTTGTTTGTTTTAGAAGGTTGATTAGTGATCCTAAACATATATATTATTCATATTTTGTATGCTTAAATTTCATTACATATGTTGAGATTATATTTTAATGCATTATACTATGTATGCAAACATTCATTATGATTTATGATATTCCGATATTTACCACATATCCCCGATATTTCTCCGATATCCGCAATCCGATATGAATTTTGGCCATCCGATATTTCCCCGATATCCGATATTTAAAACTTTGTTCCGAATGTAAAATAAAATAGATAAAATTATATAATGTATATAAGATTGTTCAATTCAAATTGTGTCATCCATATGTTGCATTTGCTCAGTAGGGATTTGCTCAATGGGATAGATACACCTAGGAAAAAATAAAACAAAATGAAAATAGATTTACCCATACATAGTCTGTATCCCTTACGTTTTACCCTAGGCACAAGAACTTAAACCCTTTTACTTAATTATATTGTTGATGGATATAACTACTTCAACCTCTAAAGTTACATCTCATATCTAGCTGATTAAAGAACAAAAAAAAAATCCAATTCCACAATCCAAACAAACCATTCAAATCCTTCTGCTTTGGATTCTTTTTTGGCAACCGTTTCAATTGCTCTCCTCCCATAATCCCACAATTCTAGCTGCTTGAATAGTCTTATGTAATTCTCTAGAGACACATAATTACAAAAATACCCTCACACTTCCCTCCAAATTCCCATTTTTTATTGTTATACCTTTTGTTTAAGCTACATTCAAACTTGATGATTAAATCACAAGAAAAAATACAGAGTTACCTTCAGGGTATCAAAACCCTAAAAACCGTCTCAAATCAAATCTGCAACACCTACGGAGAAACCAACAACATATTCTTGACGGTGTTGTCGTTATGAAGAAAATGATGTTCGAACCACTGCCGGACAATTGAGCAATCTGAAAATTAACTTCTTCTCTCTCTATTTCTCTCTCTCTCCTTGCTTTGGAATCCGCGCACCACAAATAGATGCTTTCAGGTTCTCAAAAAAATCAACTACATGGTAATATCAAATCACATGCACCCTATTCCTTTAATAAGGTATCCCTAGGACCTTGAAGTACTAATCTATTTCATATAGGCCACTGGAAACCCTTCTTCAACAAGAATTCAATCATGAACCTCATGTAGGCCGCAATTTTGGGCTGGACTGCAAATATGCATGAAACTTCTAATAGTTATCATAGATAAATGTATGAGAATCAAAATCATCTAAGACAACCAAGCACATTTGTCTATTCTTAGGGGCAAATTTGTTATTTCAACTGAATAATTATATGATTTATTTTTGTAATTATCCTCCGTGATTTCATATAACAGCAAAGCAGTACACCCTATAAATTTTCTTTTTCCATATATATATATATTGCATGAAACTTATAATAATAAATATAGATAAATGTATGTGAATCAAAATCATGTAAGACAACCAAGCACAGTTGTCTA
>BQKN01066913.1:442957-453062 GCA_022839385.1 Asparagus kiusianus
AAATATAATAGATTTACTTCCTCTATGAGATAATATCCTTACTAGTTTTTTAGCCTGTGAAAAGCATGAGGTAGCAATTTTTCATTTATTCCAAACTTTCCCCTATATATTTTCTCCCCACACTTGGTGTCCACATATACTTACATTGCAATGACTGGCTAGTTTTGGTAGTAAGCTTACATCTTCTTCTTCACTTAATAATGTATATTGTTCTCATCTTCAGGTAAGCATACATTTTAAAATGTGGTCAAACCATCCAAAGAGAATCTAAATGATAACCCCTTGAATTCTCTCTCCAAAAAAAGACTTCTTAGCATTGGACCCAAGGTACTTGTTATGTGTAGCGATTTGATCCAAATCCTTCACTGTATCCATTTCCTCTTAAGGATTTTAGATAGGATCCATATCAATTCCAAATCACCTTACACCAACAAATCACTAACATGATTTGAACTCTTAACTGCCGGTTCTTCTGCAGAAGAACATGAAATATGCAATTTGGATTAGCAATAGAAGACGAACTTTTGAGAAGGTTGTATATAGCTCTTGTGACTACTAAGAATTTTCTTGAATTGTCAGGTGATCTATAACACTTATAGCCTTTAAAAGATGGTGTTTCACTATGTGATACTTCATTGAAAGTAAGTGTGGTATATTATTAATGATAATGGTCCACAGTATTATGCAATAATGTTACAAATAATGACATTCTACTGCCATGTCAATCCCAAACTATATCAATAAAAAAATCAAATTTAAAGCAAGATTTCTACCTAAACCTAAATGACCTAAATGATCGCTCAAGTCAACTTACTAAAAAAGGCACTAGCTTCTTCTCAGGACCATAACCCATCATTTGATCATATATCTTACATGAGCTTATATTACTATAATTACACAACATTTGCAACAAAAAAATATTCGAACCTAACCCACTAAGGCCATGATCAAAGCAATACATCCTATACTTGTTGTGTCAAGGTCTTAATAACTTAGAAGGGAGGAGAGGAAGGTCTTGAAGGAACAATGTGCAAATGTTGTTTAGATTTAGCTCTAGGGAGGCATTTATGGTCCACAATTAATGTAGTCATGGATATTCTAATATCATATTGCTGGTGTCATGGGAAAAAAATGAAATCTGAAGGGTGAACAACTGAATTTGATGACACAATTCTAGGCTAAATTGATGTACGACACACAAACACAAATATTTCAATAATTAAAACTGAAATACTCTTAATGCAACAAAGTTTACAGGCAGAAAATTTTAAGGACTACATATTACATACACATATATAACAACAACAACAACAACAACAATAACAACAACAATAACAACAACTAAGTCATGGATGGTTTCTTAGCCTTACCATTTGCTATATTATCAATGATTGAAGTTATTCTGCTTGTTCCTAAGGCTCTATCCTGAATTAATCTCTCTGGTGCAGAGGATTAATTTACTACTTGATCTGAGACAAATATTTCCTTCAATCCGTGTCTACTTGTTAATTTTTTTATAATTATCAAATTTTATCACAAGAAATACACTTAGTGTTAACAAGAAGTTTTATCATACACTGGAGCTTGTGGTTTAAGGTATTTTGAAGCTTGATGTTTAAGCTTCTTGATGCCATGACCTGAAATAAAATTATGCTAGTTTAACATGAATTAAGATTAAAAGAAAAATAAAATGCAAGAAAACATAGTGAAAGACCATAATTTCAATTAAACTTCAGTCTAAGAGCAGGACCAACTTTCTTGTGTTTTTGGTCACATCTTACAAAGAAATTGGAAGTAAATTTCAAGCCTACACAATTGAATTCTATTAAAACTCTTCAACATTCAACTTCGAGATCAAATTTCGACTGTAAACTAACATCAAGATTAGAGCTTGCAGAGAGCAAATTGCTATAGTTAAATATTGACCTAACCAGAGCTGTGAATTGCACATACTTTGGTGCCTCAATCTCTTTATATAGCTTGTCGCCGTCAATCTCTTTATATAGTTGTGAATTGCACATGATCAGAGCTGTGCATTTCATTCTTCTGGTTTAGGTATAAGGTAATTGATAAGCACAGTAGTCTATTGGCCCTATCCACTAAAAAGCGTAATAAAGAATGGTAATTCAGATACGATATGGTTGAACTCCAAAGTGCCTAAGTATAGAGCAACTCACAGCAACATCAAAATCAAGTAATTGAAGTCGATTGTCACCAAAAAAGAATCTGATTAATTCATCAGAGTAATGATATATGATGATAAAGGCTCAATAATAGACATTAAAAATATTCCTGAAAGGAAAAAAATGTGTTACAAATCATCAAAAAACTATACATAAACTTTTCTATAAACAACTAACTTCTATAACAATAAAAATAAAAATAACCCTAAAATTCCCAATGGAAGCTGCAAGTGGTTTGACATGCAGATTTTAGATGGGAATGCAAAATATGTTTAATGCAACATGTTAATGTTATTAAGGAAACTGGATCATATAACAGTTTGATTATCTAATTGTTTGAGGCGTGACGATCATTATCTTTCTCATTAGTCTATATAATTTGAAATTATGAAAAACCTAACGACAACCAAAAGCTAAAATCCACAATAATATCTAAAGATAGATGGGAAATAATACGAATGGTATTTGATTCAAGATGAAGTTTCTATCAGCCTTCGTATGCTCATAATTTGATTATTGCACAACTATAGACCTGACTCAAGTGAAAAAAAACGGGTAGCATGAAAAAAACAATACTTAAATATACCCGGCTGGAACATAGGAAATATCAAAAACCCCTACAAAGGAAGCCAAATTCAATGCAAAGGTCAATAGTTGTAATATACTAATTATTAAAAGGGATAGTTTTTTATTTTAATCCCATCCTTACATCCTGGTTTTATTTTTAAAACCACTTCCTTTCAAAATTATTCATACACTCAATAATCAATACAAATACGTATACTTACTACATACAAAAAGTAAGGTAGATAAGTACTTTAGCTTATTCATAAGTAAAATGAATGAGAAGGCTTTGATGCATTTGGCTGGAGGGAAGTCTACCATAAATTCTAGAAGACAAACGTCTATATGGATCGCATATGAGACAAGGAAATGGTTAATGCTTCTGACAATGTTTGTTATCTACTTCATATACATTTAATTTACTTGATCGTTACATACTCAAGAACATATTGAACATTTTAGACATAAATCATAGAAGTAAAATTCAAATACTAAAAATGCAATGAATAAACACACATGCGGTTAATATGTGAGGTGTGAGAATGCCAGGAAATTGCCTAAAACGATTCATCAGCAATTAAAAAGATGAATTCTTAAATTCAATGCCTGGAAAACACATGGCTTCTAAAAACTCATGCAAGAAATTGATTCTAAAGTTCCAAACAATCCAACCCAAACTATCAAAAACCTATTCCACATGAAAACAAAATTACACATCCAATATATCATACCGTAAATACGTAGTTTTATCCAGACTTTCATAACCTAATGTCATAATTCTGCATAAGCAATCGATCGATCACTTAAATGAACAACTAAAATAAGGAAAAAAATAAATCACACTGAAATTAAGTATCAACTCGATAAGAACCCAGGAGAGAACATGTCGAATTATGTAGCCTTATTTGGAAAGATTCTGTAGTTAGAGAAAATCATGTATAATTTCCTGATTTCTAGGAATTAGAGTTAGGTACAAAATTTTTTGTTTTGGGAAGTTGCATATTTTTAGGAGTTTCCTATTTTTAGGGAGTTTGTTATTATTTTTAAGCTAGACAATTGTGTATATAAACCAAGGCTGTAACCTAATTTTGATATGATAGAAATTCATTCTTCCCTTATGAATTTTGTCATGGTATTAGAGCCAGGCTGGCTCTTTCCTGATAAACTCTGATTTTTTTTTTCTCTGGCCATACCCAACCGAGCTCCATCTTCTCTGTTCCTCTCAATCATCTTAGTCTTCTCTCTCATATTCCCTGTTTGTATCCATTTTTCATTTAATCAATCATGTTAGAATCACCCAAAAGTTTTTTCAAAATCACCAGCCCTGGCACGAGTGCTCCTGCATTCAAGAATACTGCCTCTGCTACAACCAAAGACTTGCAGAACATTCAAGCCGCATATCGATTAAATAGAATTACTTGAAGTGGTCACAATTGGTCCGCACTTTCCTAAAGGGCAGAGGGAAATTGAACCATTTAATGGGAACAGGTTTTTCGTAGGACGATCCCAAATTTGCGGTGTGGGACGAACACGACTTCATGGTGATGTCATGGTTATGGAACTAGATACTGCCAGAAATTAGTGATACATGTATGTTTCTCGGAACTGTCAAGGAGATTTAGGAAGCTATTCAACAGACATATTCCAAGGTTAATGATGCTGCACAAATCTACGAAATTAAGACGAAAATTTCAGCAACCAAACAAGGGACTCGGTGTGTCACAGAATATTCGAGCCTCTTACAAGGCTTGTGGCAAGAGATGGAGCATTATCAATGCATCCAAATGCGTTGCAGTAAAGATGTAGTAGCAATTCTGAAGCGTTTTGTGGAGAAAAATCGTATTTATGATTTTCTTGCAGGATTAAACGTTGAATTTGATGCTGTAAGAGTGCAGATTTTGTGAAAACCGGACCTGCCATCTCTGAATGAGACAACCTCTATTATACGCGCTGAAGAGGGACGTCGAAGTGTTATGCTTGAACCTCAAGGGGGAGATGGTTCTGCACTTGTTACCAAAGCCACATAATTGAAGGAGGCAAGCACTCCTTCATTAGTTACTCGAGGGGACTCAACCAAACCATTCAACCGAGACTCTATTCTGCACATATTGCAAGAAGCATCGTCACACCAAGGAGAGATGCTGGAAACTTCATGGCAGGCCCAATGAAAAGCCCAATTGAAGTGTGAACGATCGAAGTCAGGCACATATGGTGAGTACTTCGTCAACCAGTGAAGAAACTTTCAAGAAATCTGCTCATGAATTTAACATTGAAGAATTTGAGAAACTAAAAACCCTCTTGGGATCTTTTGAGAAGCCAACCTCGACAGTACTTGTTCATTGGTGTTTTTAGGTATTTCTTCTTCCTCTTGTACTAATGTCTCAAAAAGAAATTCTCCTAACATGTGGGTGATTGATTCCGGAGCCACTGACCATATGACCTGTTCCTCCAAACATTTTATCTCTTATACTCCCAGCTGTAGCCATAGAAAGATCACAATAGCCGACGGATCTATCACCACCGTAGCTGGCCAAGGGGATATTTACATAAACAAGGACCTTACACTAAGAAATGTCCTTCATGTTCCAAAGTTATTTGCAAGCCTTATTTCCATTCAAAAATTAACCAGAGATTCAAATTGTAGTGTAACCTTTTCCCCTTCACATTGTGTTTTTCAAGCAGTGGACACGAAGAAGATGATTGGACGTGCTAGTCAGAGAGACAGTCTCTATTTCCTAGAAAAACAAAGCAGTATAACAGGAGTTGAAAATCTCATATCTACATTTTTTTTCGAGTCTGTCATGTCAAACCAAAATAAAATCTGGCTTCATCATCGTCGTTTAGGTCATTCATCTTTTAGAGTGCTCAAGTTGATGTTTCCTTCTTTATTTAAAGGTTTTGCTTTTGAAGCCTTTCATTGTAATGATTGTGAACTTGCCAAGCACAAACGTGCTTCCTTTCCAATAAGCAATACAAAAACCTTTGTTCCTTTTTTCTCTCATTCATAGTGATATTTGGGGGTCTTCTATCATTCCAAATATTTTTGGTGCTACGTGGTTTGTTTCATTTATTGATGATTGTACCCGAGTCACATGGCTTTACCTCTTGAAAAATAAATCTAATGTTAGCACTGTTTTTCCTAATTTTTACAACATGATCAATACTCAGTTTGATGTAAAAATTAAGAGATTTCGGTCAGACAATGCCAAGGATTATTTCAATCAAATCCTTACTCCATTCTTTCAGAAAATAGAGATTATTCATGAATCCTCATGTGTTACCCCACAACAAAACGAAGTGGCTGAGCGAAAGAATGGTCATCTCCTAGAGATCACTAGAGCATTGTTGTTCACACAAGAATGTTCCCAAACAATATTAGGGTGAAGTTGTATTAACCGCTGCCCATCTTATTAACAGACTCCCGACACGTGTCTTTAGGTTCAAAAATCCAATTGATATTCTCACAAAAATTTTCCCGAACTTCTCTGCTTCAAACAATCTTATTCCTGGAATCTTTGGGTGTGTTGTGTTTGTTCATGTTCATTCTCACAATAGGAGCAAATTGGATCCACGTGCTCTTTGATGCATTTTTATCGGATATTCCTCCACACAAAAGGGTTATAAATGTTTTCATCCACCTACTATTTTTTGTCTCAGCTGATGTTACTTTTGTCGAAGATGAATCATTTTTTCAACACGCTTATCTTCAATGGGAGACCTTGAATGAAAATAAAGCAAATAATATGTTTCTTCTTGATCCTAGTTTTGTTCAGGCTGCCCAATTTGAGTCTGTACCCATAACCGTCTCTGAATCCACTTCATTGCAATCAAAACAATTCATGGAATCTGAATCTGTTCTTGGTGAGTCCGCTTCTCCCACTTCTCAGTTGATCGAGTTAACCAAATCAGTTAAAATGATAAAAGATAAGAGAAATCAAGATAACATTCAGCCACTGCAGGTTTATTCCAAGAGGAAAATACTAGTCTCTCGATCAGTACAGTTACAATCTCCCATTCATGTTGCCTAAATTCCCAAAACCACTTCCAAACCAACCGATAGTGTCACACCAAGTGTTGAGCCAATTGAACCAGCAGACGAACATAAAAAAAAACCGAGTATTGAAGACCTACAAATTGCACTTAGGAAAGGAACAAGAACTTGCACGAAACATCCACTGTATCTTTTCATGTCCTACCAAAATCTATCCCAAAACCATAAAGCCTTCCTAACCAATCTCTATACCATTCCCACACGAAGAAATCTAGCTAAGGCATTAGGAGACAATAAATGGGAGGATGCTATGAAGACAGATGAAAGCCCTTGAGAGGAACAAGACATGAGAGTTAGTTGAATTGCTGAGAGGGAAGAAACTGGTCGGATGTAGGTGGGTTTTCACTATAAAATACAAGGCTGATGGCTCGGTAGAAAGATACAAGGTGATATTGGCGGCTAAAGGATACACTCAAACATATGACATTGATTATCTTGAGACATTTGCCCCTGTTACGAACACAGTGCGGATAATTGTCATTAGCTGCTAACTTTGAGTGGAATCTACAACAGTTTGATGTTAAGAATGCGTTCCTACATGGTGATCTAAAAGAGAAAATTTACATGGAAGTTCCTCATGGATTTGAATCTAAAGAGGAATGGTGTGCAAGTTGAAGAAAGCTCTTTATGGGCTCAAACAATCACCACGGCTTGGTTTGAGAGGTCTGCTAAGGTGATGATTGGGATACAAGCAAAGTCAAGGAGACCATACTTTGTTCGTGAGACACTCGGATTCTGGGAGAGTCACAGCGTTGTTAGTTTATGTAGATGATATCATTGTAACGGGAAATGATGTAGAAGAGATGAACAATTTGAAGCAATGTCTCTTGAAGGAGTTTGACATCAAAGAGCTAGGAAAATTAAAATACTTCCTAGGCATTGAAGTAGCATATTCAAAGCAAGGAATTCTCATCTCCCAACAAAAGTATGTACTCGACTTGTTGAAAGAAACAGGAAAGATGGGTTATAAACCGGTTGAGACGCCGATCGAATTCAATCATGGATTATATGATGCTCCAGAAGACCCCGTGGTAGATAGAGGATCCTATCAGAGGCTTGTTGGGAGGTTGATATATCTGGCACACACAAGACCAGATATAGCATTTGCAGTGAGCGTGGTCGGCCAATTCAAGCACAATCCTAAAGAATCACACCTCAAAGCAGTAAATAGGATATTACAATACTTGAAAGGCAGCCCGGGAAGAGGAATTTTGTTTAAGCGATGAGCATGCACAGGCATGAAGTTAGAAGCTTATACTGATGCAGATTACGCATGATCTTTGGTCGACAGGATATCAACATTTGGTTATTGTACTCTCCTAGACGGGAACCTTGTAACATGAAGAAGTAAGAAGTAGAAAGTGGTAGCAAGATTGAGCGCAGAGTCAGAGTTCAGATCAATGGCGTTGGGAATATGTGAGTTACACTGGTTGAAGATAATCCTAGATGACTTAAGAATAAAATGGGAAGGACCCATGAGGCTCTACTGTGATAATAAATCAACCATCAGTAGTGCTCATAACCCTGTTCAACATGATCGAACAAAGCATATTGAAGTTGATAGACATTTTATCTAGGAGAAACTAGACAGTGGTATGATATGCACTCCATTCGTTTCAACCAAGGATCAGTTGGCAGACATACTCACAAAGGGATTGACAAACACTATGTTTCAAGATATTATTAGCAACCTTAGGATGGAAGATATCCATTCACCAGCTTGAGGGGGAGTGTCGAATTATGTAGCCTTATTTGGAAAGATTGTGTAGTTAGAGAAAATCGTGTATAATTCCCTGATTTCTAGGAATTAGAGTTAGGTACTGATTTTTTTTTGTTTTGGGAAGTTGCATATTTTTAGAAGTTTCCTATTTTTAGGGAGTTCGTTACTGTTTTTAAGCTAGACAATTGTGTATATAAACCAAGGCTGTAACCTAATTTTGATATGATAGAAATTCATTCTTCTCTTATGAATTTTGTCAGAACAAAACCATAATTAAAAAAACCAGTGAAAATTTTCTCGGAAAAATAAAACATTCGAGATCTCTTGATGGTACATAGCTTCGTAGCAAGACTTTTTCCTGCTCAACTTAGTCTTGCTTGGTTCCTCCCGCATTAGGGTTTTGAGTCGATCGTTTTTCCATCATTAGGACATATATTTCCAACTGGTTTTTTAAACACATAAAAAACAGATCAAGAACCAAACCGTAAAAAAATTGAGTATCAAGAAAATAATCAGCACCATTAATAAAACCATAGTGAATCGAAATAAAATTAGGAAGAAAATAACAACATAGAAAGGAAATTAAAGGGTAGAAATATAAAATTAAAATAAAGATGATGGAGAGACCAATTTAAGTATCACCAGCGTTTGATTTGCTATGAAGATGCGCCTATATGATTTATATTTTGATCCATTCTTAATTAAACTCATAGCATCATAGTTATCTTATGTACTTTTCGGGAGAGTATAACTTCACCTCCCTAGTTACAGTATGGTATAAGCCTGTAACTGTAAGTGTTTCCAACTGCATCCTGGACTTTATTGGCACTTTATTAAATGCATTAATCATATAGATGAGTGAGAAAGGATAGTAATTAGGACTTAGGAGTGAAAATAAGAACGAATAGTGAGAAATATTAAGTGAGTGACAACTAGGCCTATAACTATAAAATTTCTACTGCATTTTGTAACTTGCCTGTAAGGATATGGAGCTCGGGTTTATAGTAGTGAGCCTAATCAGGTTATTATGGCTAGAGGGATGGTTAAAAGAGTTGTAGGGTAGTAGTAGGAATGAAATAATTAATATTATGGCATGCTATGATTAAAAATTGAAGGATTTTGAATAACCATGGAGCATTAAGGAGTGTAAGGCCGACCCACTTAGTTATGAGTTATGACAAGTTCTCATGATGGAATGATGGTGTAGATAGATAATACAAGGAGAACTGAAGAAAAATGCCAGAAGTTATTGAAATGAACCTGACAAATAATTTGGCAGCTTGTTCAAAAAAAAATAAAAAATCCAGCTCTCTTAGCAGAAGTTTGTCATCTTTTGGTGCTCCACAGGCCATTCCATATTGATGTAAAAACGGCTTAGATGATAATTATATTAAGGATTCTTGTACAATATTATTGATTATTAGCTTAACAGACTTGTAATTAGCAACAACAATTTTGGACTTGTATTTCTATTAGAGTTGGGAAGTTTGACTTTTTGTCTAGCCTTGGTTCTTTAGATCATCAAATGCAACTACGGTGTTCAATATGGGGGGGGGGGGGGGGGGGGGGGGGGGGGGGGGGGGGGGG
>BQKN01066913.1:453162-465004 GCA_022839385.1 Asparagus kiusianus
CCCCCCCCCCATCCCAAAGAAAAAAAGAAAGCAAGAAAAGAAAAGAAAAACCACCTTCTCCCTCTTTTTGTTTGTCTTGGCTAACTTCCCTGGAAACATTTTCTGAAAGCAACCCGTTCTAAATTGCCGCACTAGGTAGGCGTTGTTGGAGATATAAGAGAATCAATGCTTGAAGAGGTAGATTTCCAAAAAGAGGCTGTAAATATTGAGACTTTCCGGAGATATTTAGAGACCATGGGACTTGAGGGACAAGCAAAGGCGCCAAAAGTCTATCACCATTGCAGCTCTAGACGAATATTGACAATGGAGAGGCTTTATGGAGTTCCTCTCACTGATCTTGATTCTATAAGATCACTTGTTCCTGATCCTGAGACAGCTCTTGTAACTGCACTTAATGTCTGGTATTAAACCTCGACTTCTATTTTGATATCTATTATTGCATTGTTAATATTTGCTCATAAGAAAAGGCTTAAATGCAATGATGCCATTGTTCTGTAGGTTTGGAAGCTTGATTGCATGTGACACCTTTCATGCAGATGTCCATGCAGGGAACCTATGGTTGCTTCGTGATGGCCGGATCGGGTTTCTTGATTTTGGTAAGTCCCACCGGAGCCATCTGGGATCCAAATTGCATATACTTTAGTCTCTTTCTTCTGTAGCATCTTGCAATTACATCTGTAACTTTATGAATGAGCACAGTCTAGGATAAATTAAGTTTCACATCTACTATTAAGCTATGTGTCAGAGCTACAGGGCTTTGCTTATTAATTTTATTATGTTATATAAATTACAAATATATGTATCAACTATTTATGGAACGTATAATAATATTACTTTAAGATGCTAACCGTTTGCTTATATACAAATCCTGATTCTGAACAAGTTTTAACTACTAGCCTGCACACCTAGTGTATTTTATTTTGAAAATTGACAGGAAAAATAAAGTGCTGCTGTTATCATGTGTTTTGAAGGACCTATGGATGTATATACATTGATAATTAACTATGATCTATATATGAAGTCTTGATGGTCAATCATACTTCTTTCCAAAGTCTAGATTAATTGATGGCAAAGTGAGCTACTACTTACATTGTTTTGATGATGTGTATTATACAAATCCTGATTTTAAACAACTTTTAAGTTTTAACTACTAGCCCGACACCTAGTGTGTTTTATTTTGAAAATTGACAGGAAAAATAAAGTGCTGCTCTTATCATGTGTTTTGAAGGAGGACCTATTGATGTATATATTGATAATTAACTATGATCTATTTATGAAGTTTTGATGGTCAATCATACTTCTTTTGAAAGTCTAGATTAATTGATGGCAAAGTGAGCTATTACTTGCATTGTTTTGATGATGTGTATATGTATTTTTACTACATTTATGGCATGATTATTGTGCATATTAATCAGATTAGTTCTTTCAGGAATTGTTGGACGAATATCTCCAAAGACATGGGCCGCTATGGAGATTTTTCTGGCATCCTTTGCAAGTGAAGATTATGATTCTATGGCATCTGCCTTGATTGAAATGGGTGCTACAGAAAAGAATGTAGATTCTAAGGCCTTTGCCAGAGACTTGCAAAAGGTTTTCTCCTCAATAAAGGTACTGGTTATTTCTTTAACCAGTTGAGTCTAGCAATATATTATTTTCTCGTTAATAAAGCGCTGCATAGTTTTGGTATCAAATACCAAATAATTATTAGTGATGAAACAACACCATTATATCAGGAAAACTTTAGAAGATTTTCTACTGTAAAGCAAGAATACATAGTAACCAAGTTGTAATTTCAAGACACGTACGTGTGCATGCGCTAATTGTACACAATGATGGTTGAGTAACAGAAGACGTGTTTTGGTATCTAATACCAAATAATTATTAGTGATGAAACAACACCATTATATCAGGAAAACTTTAGAAGGTTTTCTACTGTAAAGCAAGAATACCTAGTAACCAAGTTTGTAATTTCAAGACACGTACGTGTGCATGTGCCAATTGTACACAATGATGGTTGAGTAACAGAAGATGTGAATCATTAAGCCTTCTTATTAATGGGCTTTGGTGATCTGAACAATGAACTCTATCATATGTTTTTATTATAATTTTCCTAAAGTATTTCCTAGATATGATTCTTGCTTCTTCTTTTTTTCACTTTGCTCTGTACTGGCAGGATCTAGACACAGAAATTGTTGTTGCAACTGCGAGAGGACCAAATGCAGCTGCTGTCTCTGCTAATGTAGTTGTGGATGAGAACCAGATGAATGCCCTATTTCTTGATTTGGTAAGCTGATTTCTTCTTAATGGCAGCCATTATTTGAGTCATCTAAACCTTTATTCTCAATAACATAATACTAAAATGATTATGCTGCATGAAATGGTGATTGGGCTGACCAGATATTGACACTTTGAATTCATTACTGATTACTGGCTTAGGAAACTATGGGAAAGGGTTCTTGTTTAGAAGGCTGCTATATGGGTAGGAAAATTGTCCTAATGCAATTTAAGCTCATGAATCAAGATATATTTTGCTTGTGCCTAGCAGGCAGATATCTTATCCATATATCTGGATTGCAGAAGAATCCAACCGAGGAACCTTTCATGAACCTTAGATAACTGACCTTAAGTTTCGATAATGCTTAACACTGTTTCGTTTAAGAAATGTAGATAACATGGATAAATCTTAGTTAAGCCTTCACCATATGCAATGATTATTCTCTATACAACCTGTGAAAATTTGTGAAAATTTGTAAAATGTAGAATGAGTCGGTTCCATCTATTATTAGTTGTCTGATGTGTCTTTGATCAAGATATGTGTTCTTACTTTTATTATCAATTTTGTATTGCAGGTTCGTGTCAGCGAATCATATGGATTAAAGTTTCCAAGGGAGTTTGCACTCCTTATAAAGCAACTTCTATATTTTGATCGCTATACTCGATTATTGGCGCCTAACATGAACATGCTCCAGGATCAAAGGATCACTGTTGTCTCCAATCGCAGAAGGATGAGGGGCGTGGAGCGGTATCAGTGAGATTCTGAATTCTATACTGTATCTATATAAATTTTCACACAGTGACTAGTCTTTTTTCTTATTATTATTATTATTATTGTTATTATTATTATTATTATTATTTGTATATATAAGTAAGTGTTCGATTGTTAGAGCCCTTGTATCTGTGTCATACGAGATATTAAAGATGAAAAATGTTTATAGTATCAAGAATATAGTTATGTCAAGCTTATCTTGCTTTTGAATTGTTTGAAGGTTCGCCCAAATAAAGTAATTCACAGGTTTGATAACAAATGAATACAGTTCTTAAGTAATTCAAACCACTGTTTTTCCTTCGTGATAGTAAACAGAGGTGCAAAATAATATGGATAATATGCCCTGTAGTGATGATAGATATTTTTTTAATACATTAAAAAGTGTGTAAGCGATTTTAATATACATTTTTAAGAGTACACATTAAACTTAAAAATTTTGGAGGGTAAATGAACAAACTACTAATTTTAGAAGGACGTATATATGGAAAAGGCTAGAAATTCAAGAGGGACTACGGAGAGGACATGATCCCTTGTAAATTCAAGAATCTGTATGCGCTAATCACAAAATGATTGTAACGAGAACAATACAGGTGCTCTATTCAATGAAAACAATGAAACAATGCACATACTTTCCTCTTCATACAAGAGACAAACAAACTCTGTCGAAATCACACATGCTTCACCAATATCTGCAGGTTTCTATTTACAACCTTTCACTATGGCATTCCAATATTCAATCCCTTTGAAGAATCGTCTTTCCTTAACAGCCCAATTCTTTTGAATTGCACTGGTTCAAGGATAGACACTCTTGGACCATCGATTGACTTTCAACACAATAAATATCTTGCTGAAGCATACCCCATAATCCGATGCAAAGGTAAACCCAAACCTTTAAGATCCTCACCCTGATTAGAAGAAACCCCAGAAACATTCAACGCAGGCTCAGCCTCAGCAGAACTGCTCTCAGTACAAGAAACCCCATACTCTTCAGAATAAGAAATTGGACCTTCTGAACCATTTTCATTCTCAGCCGAAGAAGCCTGTGGAACTGGATAAGCCCTTGCAGGAAATGGCAGCAATAAAATCTCAGAACAAAACCCACATTTCAATTTATTCAACTTTTTCTTCGATATAAGAAAGTCTGCAGGCATATGCAACATCTCGAAGCATTTGTAGCAGATGACGAAGGGAGCTCCACCTAGAACTGGACGATAAAATCTGTTCAGTGGCCGAGACTTACGCAAAGGCTGAATTGGTTCATTTGCCTTGAGATGGGGATGAAGATATGAGAGAGGCATTTGTGAGGACTGAATACAATACTTTTGTGCATATTCTTTGCCTAATTGATCTTTTAGTTCCTCGACCAGTTGTATCAGCTCTACTCGATTCTGGTTCAGGTTCTTCAATCTCATGGAATTGCTTTCATTTTGATGCCCAAATGAATTTCTCTTGACATGACGTAAATCTTTTGATGGAGAACGAGAGGGTACTTCATTCTCAGGTTCAATCGAGCTTTCTACGGAATAAAAGCTCTCAGAGCCCAACGATGCCATTCTTTTTTGTTTACTAGCATTGTATATATCTCCTCCTCCTTCCTTTGCTTTGGAGATGCCTGAACCTGAACCTGGTTGACTTCTGAATGTCCTTCTAGACTTGAGTCGATACTTTTCAGGAACTCGCTCAATTGAAGAAGAAGAAGAAGAAGAAGAAGAAGCTGGTGAGCTAAAACTGTTGCTTTTTGTATCTTCGTGTTCTCTATCGACTATTTCCTCTCCTGATACTTCATTGCTGAGATTTGAAGATTTCTCTTCTTTCTCTTCTTCTTTATCCTCATCCTTGCAACTGAAACCAAGCAGACTGGAACTATCGGCATCTCTCTCTTCAGTGCTACAAGACACATCATTTGAGGATTCTTTGGTCTCATCAGTAGCTAATAATTCTCCTTCCTCAGGGCTGTGATTTCGATTGGTAGTATTTACT
The DNA here is from genome assembly GCA_022839385.1 of Asparagus kiusianus. Classification (NCBI taxonomy): domain Eukaryota; kingdom Viridiplantae; phylum Streptophyta; class Magnoliopsida; order Asparagales; family Asparagaceae; genus Asparagus; species Asparagus kiusianus. Next base: position 458,189 of record BQKN01066913.1, read on the forward strand.
TCTTCATGATTCAATGAGGAAAGATCTATATTTTGCATAGAGGAGGACAATCCATCACCTGAGGACTCGTTATCTGATATACTTCGAGAAGTGACAGTTACAGGTGATCCTAAAGAAGAGGCACTCTCTTTACTGATACTACAGTTTTTCGCTGCACAGAAAGAACAATTGAACATCAAAGTTCATCTTCATTCTTATAGTTTTTTTCACACTATAGATGGCCTATAATTTGTGTAAAAGTACATAATCTTGTCCTCTTCAATTTCATCATGTATATGAGTAATCTTTCCCGGTTTCTGACAACATGCAAAGTATCGAATCCTCGTGTAAATAGATGAAGAATTTACCTCGAAGAATAGAACCACATCCACCACACTGATACATAGGAACATCGGCAAATTCAGGAAGAAGCTTGAGGCATTTCGGGCATCTCACTAGGCGTACTTTAGCAACCGTGTTCACCATTTTAATCTGAGCACCTAAATTAGAACACAAAGATTCATTTGTTACAACTTTTATCTGAAAGTGTGAGCAATTACTTGTGGATTCAATTTTATAAAATTAGCCCTGCATTTATTCTCTTGTGAATCTACAAGTTTACATTGCTTGATTTTAGCTCTACACTGAACTTATATCGATGTAAAATCTTGAATAACAAGATTATACTAGACAATTTTGCAAAAGGAAAAAAAAATTCTTTGGATAATATCTATAGTAACAAGGTATTATAGATATTATCCAAGAAATCAGTCAATATGAGGGAAATTAATCACAAGGGCCTTAACAAAAAGAGAATTCTTAACGAAATAAACAATTGATCAATGAAGAGATTGGAATATAGTTGTTTAGTTGATTAATGAACAAAGAAACAGGGTGCGTAGAGCTATACCTTGATTGATGAAGGACCCTTTAATAGTTTCTTCCTCTTCTTCTGTAAATGGATGAATGGGTGAAGAAGAAAAAGGACTGAAGAAATTAAACTTGAAGAGCTGAAGAAATTTGTGTACCTCAAAAAGAGATATAGAGGAGATTGTGGTCAAAGGAGAAGATCTGACTAAGTCTCTCTGTTTCTGTTATCTACAGCTTCTCTTGATTTCTTGTCAAAGTTTGAGAGAGAGAGAGAGAGAGAGGACTTGAACAAAGCAAGGAAGCGTTGAAGAGTGAAAAAGTCAAGTGCTGTTTTGTTTTGCCTTTGGAGATGAGGTCTTTGCAATCCTGGTAATGAATAAAAGTCAATGCCACCCAATATGTAGCTAAAATACATTAAAAATGAATTTAGTACATAAAAGTATCAACAAGAACCCTAAAAGATTTTTGTTAAATATGACCTGACTCCTAGTTTTTAAGAGTTTTGATATATTTGAAGTTAGAAACTGCACTTTGAATGAGAAAGCTCACGGGATATAACCCTTAATTTTCACTAAAACTTATTAGTGTCAACACAGTAACAGAGATTTTCACACGAGAAATGTTAAGTTCATTTCGCATCGATTACAAATTTAAAGTAAACTTGCGGAAAAAATATATACCATTGCGTGAGTTTAAGTCCAACGCTTTGCATTTTTGCATAATTTGTCCTTATGAGTTAACAAAGAATAAGAATCTAGAAATGACGTGTAAATCGGAAAAAAAATTAACCGTATGATTATATATAAAGCAACTTGTGATTAATTTCAACAAATAAGCCATCCATGAGCATTCATTAATTAGTCACATGTTGTCTGTGCTGTCAAAGTGGGGTCATATCTTACTTTCGTGGGCCCCACTGTCTAGTGGGGCCCAACACCTAATTCAGCTCTACCATTAAATTATTAACTACCTCAACTTGGCCGGTGCAACCATAAGGTTCCCGCCAGCTGTCAATAAAAAAATTAAATTCTGAGCGGCTCACACACTGCTGAAGACTTTTCAAATCTTTACGGATCGTTGGATTTCGAGTTTCAACACGTGTCATCATCTGGAGCGCGTAAGTCCCACGAGATTGGCGGTTACAAATTAATCACTGTGAGCGTTCGCATTAATATACAGGCCGAGGCCTTTTTTAAAATAAAATAGTTAAGATGGGCATTGGGCTTTGGGCTTACATAAATCCGAACTACAGGTTGTTTGCTACCCAATTTCAGCAGTTGTCTTTTAGCAATTTAAAGGGCGGCAGTCAGGAGAAATATAAACTTTAAACAAATGCAAGCGCTAAGATACGCTATCAACGCATCGCAAAATTTTAGCAATTTTAATACATTAATTGCTAATGTTTGACTAATTCTTGGCGAAATTACACTTAATTATTTTATTATTTCTATTTTATTATTTCACCATCTTTATACTTAAATATCCTAAATTGTAAAAGCTAGCACATAAATATCTTATATTGTCCACTAGAATATTGTACACACTACTAAAAAACCTGTTATAATAAAAATATCCCTCCATAAAAACAAATGTCAAATTTAATAAAAAGATGAAGAGTGTTTCGAGAATATAGTGGTAAGTACGGCAATAGATAGGGTCAATACAATTATAAAAATACAATGGGCTAATAACACGGGAATATTTCTAGAAATATTCTCACATGCAAGTAGCAGAAGGTATTAACATGCCAGATTTTTACAACTTGAGATATTAAAAGGCTACTCTATTACAAATTATAGTATTAAAGTACAATTTTTATAACTTAGAGTATTTAAATGTAAAGATAGTGAGACAATAGGGTATTTGAGTGTCATTTAGCCTAATTCCAATCGTGGATGAACAAATAGAGACAGCGCAAGTAGTTTGATTCCATAGTTGGATGAGAATCGATCATAAATAAACATAATGTTTTATACCACGGACGTGTTTGGTTAATTTCCTAAAAACCTAAATATGGGAAATGGTCCATTAAAAATGGGCTGCGACCCATTTTTCCATTTCCAAGCCGTTTCTACTTCTGTTTCCTTTTTCTTTTGGGAAAATGAGTTTTCTTTTCCTGGAGCACAATGCACCAGATACATATCCATGCACATGTTTTCAAGATACATATCTAAGGGTGGGCCTCCCATGCACATGTTTTCTTTTCTTTCTTTTCTCATAATCGAACAAACAAAAGAACATTGTCAATTTCCTATAATCATAATTTTCTAATTTCTATCGACAATCAAAGAGGCCCTATGTCAAAGCTCTTCTATAGTAGCGAAACTCTAAAGTTTTGATGTGGAGTTTGAAATCATTTTAAATAACATGTGTTTAAGGCTATGTTTGGTTTGAGACAAAGGGGGAGAAAAGAAAAAGTAAGAGAAAGTAAAAAAAGAAAGGAAAAGAAAAAGAAAAGAAAATGATATTATTTTTATTGTTTGGTTAGAAAGAATATTGTAAGGAAAGTTAGAAGAAAATTCAAAAGTCAATTTTTTTTGTTTGGTTACCTTTCTGAGAAAAAGAGGAAGAAAATTATCACAACATAATTTTGATTCATACTTTTTGGTATTAGATTTAGATTTTTAAATAATTTACAAAAAATAATTAAATGTAATTGTGATTCTATCATATTTTCAAAAAAATTATAAGTTACCGAACATGTTCGTACAATCTTAACTCAAGAAAATTGAGTCAAATTTACGATGGCTCTAATTTGCATATAATCTTACATGGTCTTGGACTTACAAGTTAATCATAACCTCATGTAAAGAAAGACGATTCCAAATAAGATCTAGAAAATGACGTACTTTCAAGCATAATTATTCAAAATCAGTATTGTTCGTATCATGGGAAGTAACAAGTTCATAAACATGTATTTAAAAAAATTTGACAATTTCCTAACACAAAAACTTAGTGGCCATCAACATCAAGTTTGTAAATATTAACAAGTAAGTATAACTACAATTTCACTAATAACAGAATAACATTTCTCACACATCCTATTTGCATAAAGAAAGGTCAATGAAAGAATATATTGTAGGCGTCAAAAATTACCTATAGGTTCCCACACGCAGCTCGAAATGGAGAGAAGACGATAAACATCATTATCCGAGTCAAGAAGGATTATCTGACGCCGACAAGTGTATGAAGCGAGTTGACGAAGCTTACGAATCAACGGGACAACAAAATAACAAAGAGACGATCCGATCAGGAGTTACGTCTCACTCATGAAAGGCAAAGCACCACTCATATCTCATACACTCCATGTATGATTCACCTATGAGAGGTTGTAGATCTCTTCTTCAGCTTTCCAACACACTTTAAATTGCCTCATTCTGAGATCGGACATGACAGTTAGAGCCAAAACAAAGCCGAGACACAATGTGTGTCTCGGGCTTGATAGAGCTATTTTAGCCATGATACGATTTGAATCTGAAGAAGCTCAAAAAACAAAAGTTTTATATCTCTTTATCATCTTTCTAACGCATCTTGGATCACCTTATTCTGAGATCAGACGTAAAAGTTAGAGCCAAAACAAAGCTGATACACAATGTGTGTGTCGGGCCTGATAGAGCTGTTTTGGACATGATACAATTTAAATATGAAGAATCTCAAAATACAAAAGTTATAAATCTCTTTATCATATTTCCAACTCATCTTGAATCACTTCATTCCGAGATCGGACATGAAAATTAGAGCTAAAAACAAGGCCGAGACATAATATGTATCTCGGCCAAGGCCGAGACACAATGTGTGTCTCGGGCCTGATAGAGCTATTTTGACCATGATACGATTTGAATCTAAAGAGGCTCAAAGAAAAAAGTTATAGATATCTTCATCAGATTTCCAATGCATCTTGGATCATCTCATTCTGAGATCGAACGTGAAAGTTAAAGCCAAAATAACCGAGATGGTCCAGGCTGTTTCACACCTGCAGGGCACTAATGATATCTCACACATTTTAACCATGATACGATTCGAATCTGAAGAATATTAAAAGATAAAAGTTGTAAATCTCTTCATCAGCTTTCCAACTCATCTTTAATCGCATCATTTTGAGATCATACAAGAAAATTACAAATAAAATAGTCAAAGGTGCGCAAAGCGGCATCTCGGTCGAAACCGAGACACGACGAGTGTCTCAGCCAGCCGAGATACAACAGTTGTCTCAGGTCCCAAAAATGTTGTTTCTCACTATTTTTCGCTGTTAACTACCGAAATTTTGGTAGATTATGATCCAACAGCCCCTCAACTGATTTGAACGTGATTTTAACTGAAGATAAGAGGTTATCGGCTGTTCTTATCCGAAAATCTAGCTTCTGAAGCCTATAAATACAACCCTAGGACCTTCATTTGTACGGATCAGGAATTCTTGAGCATTAGCGAAGCTCTGTCGAACTGAAGAGTGAGGAGCACGAATTTTAGAGAGGAGAAAGAGATCTTGGCGAGCTATTCAGCATAAAGAGGAAGAGTTCAAGAGATTTGCATCCGTTCATCCATTTTCCTTGAGATCACACCTAGCTGTGATTCTCGAGAAGAGTGATTATCTCGCATTGCCGAGATAGTTACTTCAATTTCTTGACTCCTTTGCGAGTCAAAGAAATTTATATCTTGATCTGATCGGTCGATGATGCACGGATAAACCCCGGCACAGACAAAGATCTCACGTAAACAACGGGTGATAAACGTCCGTTGTGTGTGTTTTAAGAGAGTTGTAATCTTTTATTTTTATTTTTGTTAAGTTCATTGTAACGACTGAAGTTGTAATGAGTCCACTAATGAAAGAACCAACTTTCCACCAAAACATACATGTCATGATATTCCTAATATAGAGTAAAATCCATTTCTAGTCATAAAATCTATTACAACCAATGTCATATAGAAAATCTTAACCAACATAGTCAATTACAATCAATTTCATATAGAAAATCTTAATCTGCCGAAGTCCTTAATTTTTGACTTTAGTGAGCCCATCAAGACATCAATCTCACGTCCTTCATCATCTGAAATTAGTTAAAAAAAATCAAATAAGTACAATATAAACATCAAAAACCTATAAAATGAAGTCTTAACATTCTTTTAGAAGAAAAATGACACTACCACTCATCCTATCATGGTTCTTTTCTTAAGATTAGTCATCAGAATCTTAAATCACGATAAGAAAGATGCTTCAATTAATTTTTCTCAAGTGCTAAATGGAACAACTGCAAGAGTTATGAAAGTAAAAAAAATGAAGGGAAAACAAAGATGAGCCAAAGAAATTCACTTGCAGAATCAATTTAAGAACTCCAATTTTATTTTCCTCCTCAATCAGAAGGGAAAGGCATTAGTGAGTGATTTAACAATTTTTGAATGGTAATGTTTTATCTAGACCCTCAACTATGCCCTTTGTGGAGAATGTGTACCTCAATCAATTGTTGCTTACAAATGTAGTTTTCTACCATCAATGATGCAGTCACTAAATTCATTTTCCTTGTATCATCATTACATAGAATAGCCCATTGGATGCATATACTCTCATCCATGGCTGTATGCATTTGTCTTGTTTTTGTTTTGATTGTATAGTATGTAAAGTTAAATACAACAACCTTTTCTTCCGATGAATTGGTAACTCAATGAATTATGCAATAAAATAAGTACAATGTAAATCAAATTACCTCCTCATATCAATACTAAGATTGTGTGATGCCCATCCAAGTTTTATCTCTAACCACCTTTTCCTCTGATGCATATACTCTCATCCCTGCTGAACATTTTATCTTTTTTCTTTGTATAGCTCATTCATCATCTTTTTTTGTCTACAAATTCAAACACTTTCTATATAGTAAGCACGTCACAATCATAACCAACAACCCTCAAGAGAGGAAGAAACTTTGGATTTCATGAAAATAACGTAGTGTTTGTCTATATATATATATATATATA
>BQKN01066913.1:507474-532788 GCA_022839385.1 Asparagus kiusianus
GAAAAGCCCCCTTAAAAGTTTAAATCGCATTTTCATTGGAAAAAACACCCCATGTGTAACCACCCTCGTGGAATTTCGGTTAATGTTGTCAGGCGAGTTTTTTGGTAAAACCTTAAAGGAAATTTTTTTATAACTCCAAAACTAAAGGGGCTTTTCTGATATTAAGTTATGGGAGGTTATCTGATAATTGTCCAAAGTTAAGGGGGACTTTTTGATGTTTAGCCAAGAAAAAACACTATCATGCGCACCATCGCAAGAAAGAGTCTCCACATTCTTATATCTAGTTTAGCTTTTGCATATCAAGTGCAAATAATGTTAAAGTCAGCAGCTCCTTCCCACCTAACTTGCCACAGTAATTAACAACCCCTTAATAGTGTTTACCTACCCCTAAACTCATGTTATAAATAACCCCCAAGTGTTTGTGTTAGATTCATCCCAGTAGCAGAAAGAGAAAGAGAGAGAGAGAGAGAGTATTTGTATTTGAGAGTATAGTGTGTTTGTACTACTAAAGAAATAATAACAAAATATTTCTTGATGTTCACCACTCCTCTCAACTCAACAAGTGGTATCAGAGTTTGAATTAGGGTGCGTGTATCTGCTTATCGTATGCTCTGTGGCTGCTGGATCCTCCACATTAGAAAATAAGTTAAATTATCATTTACCCTTTGAATGTTTTGATTACTATTCACGAGCACAATACTATTCATGAGTACGGTTACTATTCACGACAAAAATGTTCATGAGTATGGTTATTGTTCCTGTGAAATAGTAGAAGTTTCAGCTCGTGATAGAAGTAAGGCGGTTAGGGACTTGCTCTCTCCTATGGTGATCCTATCGGCATTCTTGAAGGTTAAAGTTTGTGTTCAGTCCGGGACTGTGAAGTTGGTTGGTCAAAGACCAGACTTGTGTGGAAATATTAAAGCAATACCACGTCACGATGGCGGATCTGACAAATACGACTAATAACTACTAGGAGACATGTATGAAGTCCTATTTACAAGGACAAGATCTCTGGGAGGTCATCGGGGGTGCTAAAACTACAGCACCTCGGGAAGCTGGTGAAGCAGTAAGAAAGTGGAACATCAAAGCTGGCAAGGCTATGTATGTGCTGAAGATGACAATAGAAGAAGATCTCGTAGACTATATGCGAGATGCTAGAACTCCGAAGGAGGCATGTGATACGATTACGATACTCTTCTGCAAAAAGAACGATGCTCGACTTCAACTCCCGGAGAATCAATTGATGACCTTGCAACAAAAGGATCGGACAATCAGTCAGTAGTTCAAGCAAGTAAAATCACTATGTTCAGATATTGCTCAACTAGACTCAGATTTTAAAGTATCGATGCAAGGTGAGGAGAATAATCATCCATAGTTTGAGACCGAAATATCACGGACTCGTTGCTGCTACACATGGATGGCCGACTCAACCAACATTATTAGAGTTGGAGAGTTTGCTCGCTATACAGGAAACCCTATCCAAACAAATGGCCGACGTTTTAATAAAAAATAAAGATGAAGCATTCTTCAGCAGCAGGGAGAGAGGCAAACCAAGAGGTACGAGGAAAGAGAAGTATGAAAAGGCTAGTTCAAGGAGGTAGCCAGGACGACCATACACGGATAGAACACAACAGTGTGACGAGCAAGGTGAGCGTCGAGCAAGGGGACCTGATAATAGCTGCTACAACTATAGGGAAAAAGGACACTTTGCTAGAGACTACCGTTATAAGAGAAGGCCTACAGAGGGCAATGCTGTAACATCGCGCAGATGTCAAGATGATGAAGAATGGGATGCCCAAGCATCCGTGGCCATCATTGAAGATGTACCAGTCGACGAAGACGAGGTTGTTGGTATGACACTAACCTTGATTATAGAAGAATCTAAGTCCATATTTGCAGCAGTTTCAGATCGAAAAGAAATCAACTATAATAAAGATTGGATCGTCGATTCTGGTTGTTCCAACCATATGACGGAAGATAAGGGGAAACTTGTCAACATGAAGGAGTATAAAGGCGGTCGAGAAGTTGTGATAGCGAATAATTTAAAATTACCTATCACACACATCGGAAAGACTATATTTACGCCGCTAGACAACCCGAATCGGATACAACTACAAGATATATACCATGTATCGAGTATGAAAAGAATCTTCTATCTGTTTCTCAATTAACAACTCCTAGAAACTATATAGTATTTGGACCACAAGATGTAAAAGTCTATCGAAACTTGAAGTCATTAGGAGAATCTGTCATGGAGGGACGGAAGGTAGAATCTGTCTATGTGATGTCGGCAGAATCAGCATACATAGATAAAGTCAAAAAGAATGAGACGGCTGATTGTGGCATGCTCGGCTTGGTCATGTAAACTATCACAAGTTCAAAATTATGATGGAAAAGTCAATATTGAAGGGGCTTTCACACTTGTAAATTCGAGGAGGGACCATATACGGAGGTTGTCAATATGGTAAGGCGCATCAATTACCGTATCAGGAGTCACAGTTCAGAGCCAAGAAACCTTTGGAGCTTGTACACTTAGATGTATTTGGTCGAGTAAAACAAGAATCAATCGATGGGATGCGGTACATGATCACTTTCATCGACGATTACTCGAGATATGTCTGGGTTGATTTTATGAAGGAAAAGTTTGAAGCACTCTCCAAATTCAAGCAATTTCAAGACGAGGTCGAAGGAGAACTCGGCAAGAAGATTCATTGCCTACGCACAAATAACAGAGGAGAGTACACATCGAAGGAGTTCTATGACTACCTGAAGTAGCACAAGATTCGGCGACAGCTAACGTGCCCAAATACTTCGCAGCAGAATGGCGTAGTCAAAAGAAAGAATTGTTATCTCGCTAAAATTTACAGAAGCATGCTTCATGCTAAGAACATGCCAGGATGTTTTTGGGCAGAGTGTATGAAGACTGCATGCATGTGATCAATCGGCTATCACAATCAAAATTAGAGTTCATATCACCATTTTAGAAGTTGCGAATATCAACCCAACTGTAAGTCATTTTAGAGTTTTTGGTTGCGTATGTTATGTGTTCGTGCATGATCACCTTCGCAGTAAGTTTGACAAAAAAGTTGTAAGGTGTATATTTATAGGGTATGACAGTGAAAGAAAATGATGGAGGTGCTGTGATCCCACAACTGGACGATGCTATACATTAAGAAATGTTGTATTTAATGAAGCCTCATCTTGATGGGCTTCATAAGAAGTTGTACTACCAAATTCTAAAGATCTGAAGGATCGGCTACAAGAGAAATTAGGAGGGCAAAGTCAAGAAGAAGACTTACATCAATCAGAAAAGATAGAATCAAGCTCTTCAATATTCTCAAAGGAGAATAATCCATAAAAAAACCGGTGTTTATCAGACAACGTCAGAAGAAGAGCGCCCGAGCCAGATAGAGGACATCGAAGAAGAGCAGGTTGAACAATTTCGAAAATCAACAAGACCCAGAAAGCCGAATCTGAAATATGCTAATGCAGTCATTATGGAAGATGTGAAGGAGACATCTAGCTTTGAGGAAACATACAAAATTGCTGAATGGAGATGAGCAATGGAGGAAGAAATTCAATCTCTACAGCAGAACCAAATTTGGGAGTTGGTGTTGAAGCCTAAATATATCAAACTTATCTCCTACAAATGGGTTTACAAAATCAAGACTCGACCAGATGGGTCAATTGAGAGATACAAAGCTCGCTTGGTCGATCGAGGATTCTCTCAACAGTATGGATTGGATTATGACGAGGTATTCAGTCCAGTTGCCAAGATAACAACAGTTAGGGCTCTTCTAGCTCTAGCAGCCAGCAAGAGTTGAAAGTTTCGGCAGATTGACGTGAAGAACGCATTTCTACACGGTGAGGTGGATCGAGAGATTTACATGGAGTAACCCAACGGATGTGAGAACAAGGAAACAGAAAGATATGTTTGTAAATTAAAGAAAGCTCTCTACGGACTAAAGCAAGCTCCAAGAGCTTGGTATGGAAAGATTGGAGAGTTTTTAATTCAAAGTGGATACTCTCTTGCTCCTACAGATTCTAGTTTATTTGTCAAACAGACTGGCAATAGGCTAGCAATCGTGTTAGTCTATGTGGATGACTTAATCCTAACTGGAGACGATGAAGCAAAAATCCAAAGAACAAGGTTTAATCTCTCTATCAGGTTTCAAATAAAGGAGCTTGGAGAGCTCAAACATTTCCTCGGATCAGAGGTCGACCGAAGGAAGGATGGACTATTCCTTTGCCAAGAAAAATATACGAAGGACATGCTTCTCAAGTACGGGATGTTCAACTGTAAGTCAATCTCAACACCGATGGAGACAAATCTGAAACTGTGTGCACATGAAGGAAAAGATTTGAAAGATCCAACTATGTATCGACAACTAGTTGGAAGCTTGATCTATCTAACGATGACAAGACCAGATATTTTATTTTGCGGTTGGTGTGATGAGCCAATACATGTAGAAGCCAAAGAAGCCTCACTTAGAAGCAATCCGATGGATCCTAAGGTACATCAAGGGTACAGTTTATTATGGTCTCATGTATAAAAAAGGAGAAGAATGTGAGGTCTATGGCTATTGTGATGCTAACTATGCTGAGATCATGACACTCGAAGATCTACTACCGGATACGTGTTTAGTCTCGGTTCAATAGCTATATCTTGGTGTAGTAAAAGACGATCAATAGTGTCACTATCAACTATAGAGGCGGAGTACATATCAGCAGCGATGGTAGCTCAAGAAAGCATGTGGCTTTTTTAGTTAATGAGAGATCTACATCAGTCTACAGACTATTCAGTAGCTTTACAATGTGATAATCAGTCTGCAATATGATTGGCAGATAATCCAGTTTTTCATGCTAGGACGAAACACATCGAAGTACATCATCACTTTCTTCAAGAGAAAATTTTTCAGGAGGAGATCGTAATGAAGTCAATCGGGACAAACGAACAAATAACTAACATATTCACCAAAGCACGAAGTATTTTAAAGTTTACAGAATTTCAAAGTCAGTTTGAACTCATGGATAAAGAAGTCGCTGCTGAGGGGGAGTGTTAAAGTCAGCAGTTCCTCCCCCACCTAACTTGCAACAGTAATCAACAACCCCTTAATAGTGTTTACGTACCCCTAAACCTATGTTATAAATAACCCCTTAAGTGTTTGTGTTAGATCCATCACAGTAGCAAAGAGAGAAAGAAAGAGTGAGAGAGTGTGTGTGTATTTGTATTTGAGAGTATAGTGTGTTTGTACCACTAAAGAAATAATAACAAAATATTTCTTAATGTTCACCACTCCTCTCAACTCAACAAGTAATAATAATAATAATAATAATAATAATAAACCCTATTTTCTTGCATAATAAAAAAAAGTGGGGAACTACATGATAAAAAGATTTGCCTCCCAGTTCCATCACTATAGGTTACTTATTCTTGCATAAAAATGCAATCCGAATGTGTGCATAATGGACCAAAATACATTGCTTGAATTCAAAATTAACTTTTCTCAAAAAATTCAATGCTATAACCAAATTCGAAAATGATAGAAATATCTATAATTTGCACACATATGATTTGAAAAAATTGGAAAGCAAAATTTTCCCCTTAGGAGGGGCATGTACCATCATTGTTTTATACTTTTCTATCGAAATGGTTTCAGCTATCGATCACAACATAAAACCAATAAATCTAATGAAGTTTTGAAGATTACAATATCAACTTCTTTCTTTTAATCCCCCATTTCCATCAAATTCTTTCTTATTCCATGTTCATCAAACTCAACCACTTTAGAAAAAAAAAATAAAGTTTGCCTTCAGAATTGTTCAAATAAACCTACCAAAAATCTAGTCTTTGACATTTGATCGAAAACCTCGTGTGCATGTGTTTGATGCCTCCTGTAGAATTCAAGAGAACATTTCAAGATACAGCATCAACAAGAACAATGCGCATCAACCTATTTAATGTTTTAACAAAATTGATTCATTTGAATGTTTCAAGATACAGCATCAGCAAGAACAATGCGCATCAAACTATTTATCAATGTTTAATATTTCATATTAATTTCAACAAAATAGTAGAATTGCAAAAGCCTACAGCAAATCTAGAACAAACCTAGCTTCTCCTTTTGGTAAAAAAAAGTGGGCGAAAATTTCCGACGAAGAAGGTAGAGAAATTAACATAAAAGCCGAATAAAGAAATTTTACCTTACAGACCACCGGATAATTTCCTATTTCTAGTATCATCATATATTCAATGGCTGAGTTTAGGGTAGGAATTGAGGATAATAGCCTTTCATGCACATTTTACACCGGTGTGCCTCCAAATTAGTGGGTTTTTTTTTTTTTTTTTTTTTTTGCATCTATTGTTTTTCAACGAGCTGGAATATCATGATGTTGCCAAAAATGTTTGTTGCTCCGGTCTGTTTCCAACCGAACATAGACTAAAATTTTTTCTTTATAAAATTTCTTAAAGCCCCTCTAACCATTAGTGAGATTTTGAATCTGTGTTGCACTGATACCATCTTAAATTAAAATTTTCTAATCATTACATTAAAACTCTAAAGTTTTATAACGGGGATTGAGGATTATAATTTTATATTAGTTCTAACAAAATTTATAACAATTTGTTTTCATTAAGTTTCAGGAGTATGTACTTTTACAGACTTTTTGATTTAAAGGATGTGCCCTAAACCTCTCGGATATTTTTTTCTCAATAGTTTTTGCCCTGTTTGGATGGAGGGTAGAGAGGGGGAGGGGAAGAGAAATAAGGCTTTTATCTTGTTTGGGAGTTTTTTTAAGGAGGGTAGAGAGGGGGAAGGAAGGGGAATGGAGGGTAAATTTGCTTAGTTTTCTTTCCCCTCTGATTTGGGCGGTAGAGGAGGGTAAATGGGTGTAATGACATTCTTACCCCTATCAAAACAAATAAAAGGGCTGATGTGTTATTAGTATAAAGTCATTTATGTAAATTTACATATATTTACTTCCTTTCACCTTCATTCACCTTACTCAACTCCCAAACAACATATTACAATTCTCTTCCCTTCCCTTCCCTTCCCTTCCCGTTGTTTACCTTTCCTTCCCTTCCCTTAGTAAACTCCCAAACACACCGTTAGTCATCTTCTCCTTCCCGAACCTAACTTATACATATCTATTTTATCATGTCTAGTATCTATACTATTATATGAAAAAAAATTCTTCATTGCTATAGTTATTTGTCCTTCAAGTTTTTTTTGTCTTCTTTCTTTATTATTTTTCCTCTTCCCTCTTCCACGTCTCTCGGGACACTTAAAACAATAAAAAGTACTTTATACAAAGAGTCCTCCAACATAATTTTTTTTATTTTTTTATTCCTCAAAATAAATTCCGTTTTTATTTTTATTTTTATTTTTATGAAGGTCTAATGCGTTGAATTTTTTGAGAAGAAGAATTTTACATGCTTTTAAAAGTGTAACTTTCGGATGACCATTGGATCGATGCAAACTTCTTAATTTTTATATTATTTATTATTATAAAAAATTGTGTTTGTAGTACTTTGACGGAGATATTTAGTATAATTTAATGCTCCGTATCATGTTCTAGCACTTTTATTTTTGAATCTTAAAATTATAAGAATATTATTTTTGTACATATTTAATGTTTAAAAATCAAACTGAAATTAAGTAAAACTTTAGGGTATTAAAATAAAATTTTTATTGAAAAATGAATACCTTAGGGTATTAAATTAATGTATTAATGTCCGTTGCAAGCGCACTTGAGCAAATGCTAAGAAATGATGTCAACACATCCCTTTTTTTGTTATTTTTTGATTTTTTTAGTACTCTGATTTTTTTTTATTAAAGCATGTGTTTTCTTTTCTTTTATATCCATTCACACATACGCGTATCATATCATACTCATTTTAAAAGTACGAGTTCGAAAAAATATTTCCATAATCAATATTACCCTTAATTTTTTTAAATTTTACATTGTTATCCTAATCTATTATAATTATCATGTCTTCTTTGAATTTGTAATTAAATGATTTTTCATATTCATAATGAGACTTAATATGTTATTGGATAAATAAGATACGTTTGATATAATTCAAATGGAATTTTTTTCCATGTAATATCCTTAACTTTTTTTTTAAATATTACATTGTTATCTTAATCTATTGTAATTATCCTATCTTTTTTGAATTGATAATTAAATAATTTATCCTATTCATAATGAGACTTAACATGTTATTGGATAAAGAAGATATATTTGATATAATTCAAATTCTTTACTTGTTTGAGAAATCTAAAAAATATATGCTAGCAAGCACCTAAAAGTTTTTAGACTTTATAGAAAATATCCTCCAAGTTTTTTTAATTGTAAAAACACTTCTACAAATTCAAAATTTTATTAAAACATCTCGAAATTTATAAATTTTACTTATTACAATTTAGTAAGAAATTTGGAAAATATATGTTACCTAGAAAATGAAAGTTTTTTTATTTTGGAGAAAATATATTGTAAATTTTAAAAATTATAACAACACTCCTAAAAATTTAAAATTTGTAAAAAACACCTTAAAATTTTCAAACCTATAAACACACTAAAAACTACAAATAACACAAATAACCCCCGAATATTTATAAAAATTATAATAAACACTCTAACTTTTTTATAAATTGTAAAATAAAACTCTCAAAATCATAAAATTTATAAAAAAAACCTGATAATTTTCAACCTAACAGTAAATTAAAAATGTAGGAATTGCTAATATCTCCTACATAATTTATAATTTATAGAAAACACCCTTAAAGTTTTAAAAATTATGAACAAAAATTCAAAATTCAACTTTTACAAAAAACACCTGAGAATTTCAAACTCATTAGTAAATTGAAAACATAGGAATTATAAATAGTCTATAAATAATTTACAATCCACAGAAAAGACCTATAAGTTTAAAAAATTATAAAAAACCCCTAAATTTTATAATTAAAAAAACACCAAGAGAATTTCTAACCTATAGACACTAAACTGAATATACAAAATTACTAACAACCCTTATACTAACAACCCCTATAAAATTAAAAATTTATAAAAAATATCATACTCCCTTTAAAAGTATAGGTTTAGAAAAAACTTTTCATGGTCAATATTATCCATAACTTTTTCGAAAAGAACATAACTAATTAAAAATCTATTAAATTTTAAAATTTACAAAAAAAACACACTTAAAGTCTAGTACATTGCAAATTACCCCCCGAAGTTTGAAATTTTCAATGATATTTTGTAGTTCTTTGATTTTAATGTAATGTTTAATAGTTTTGTGTATTTGTAAATTACAAAATTTTAGGGTGTTTTTTATAATTTTTTAAAAACTTTTGAGGGTGTTTCTTTTATAGTACTCTCAATTTTCATTGTGTTTTCAGTGTGATACATAGATACATCAATTAATGATGATAATAAAAAGTAAGTCGTTTTTAAGACGTAATAGGCTATGGTTAAGTGCACATCACTATTTCTAAACAGTATAGTTTATATATGCAAATATTTTCAGACAATCTATATAGTGGTTAAAAGGATTTTAACTTTAATATATTATTTTTTATAAATTATATTTAATGTGAACCCACCATATAATTTTGACTGTGGTCATCATAATTTTAATACGTTTGAATGGTTGACTAAATAGGTATATAGATCATAGATTATTTTACTTTCTCACATGAACTAATATTTAGCGCTTAATAATTTAAATTTACTTTTAATTTTAATATAAAGAGAAGCTCTAATAATAGTTATTTATTTACCTACAGGATAATACAATCTCAATTCTTATTTTTTGCTTGAGATTTATTCTATAGTTACGCGTATTAAATTAGTAACTACAATGTAAAGTTAACCAATTTTGTGGAGCCCAACTATTGACTATAAGCATCGAGGTTTCCATATATATATATATATATATATATATATACTTTATAATTTATTAAAAAGGGTTATATAATCTTATATAATAAAATTGATTTAATGTTGAATGTTGTAATAATATCGTTATTAGGGAAAATTCTTCGTGAACTAGTATGTTCTTTTCAATATATAAGCTATGCATTCTAAATTCTTGTGTCTTTTATAATGGCAAAAAATTTGAATACGAGCCTCTAATATTTTTCTCTCACAACAGCAAAATCCACTTAGCAGATGTGGATATTCCAGATGAGTTATATGTCATATATACAATACAATCACCCTAGAAAAGTGAGTTATAATAGCATTTGTCATTCACATCGTTTGGAGTAAGATATGATAGGGACCTTGTATCAAAGAAAAAAAATTTATATTTAGAGCACATGGTGAAATATATCATAATCTCATTGCTCTAATTTCGTAAGAAAATAATTCTTCATACTTTCAGTTTTACTTCTATGATACGTAGAATGTTGAACCATACATGAAATGAGTACATCCACATGTAAAGCATATGTGCTATATTTATAATCTGTTCTTATGGATAGGAATGGGCGGCAAGCTATGCAGGCTCAATGGCAAGACGAGCCAACTTGTGGCTCGCAGCGAGTCCAGCGGGTTGATTCAAGCCGCTTGTTTCTGAGCTTTGAGCTCAACCCAGCCCGTTCGCGAGCCTAGGAACAAAGGGAATGAGACATGACATAAGCCGGCCCACCCATCACCTGTAATTTTTTGCTTTTTATTTTATTTTAAAATTGTTCTTTATATTGTCTTTTACGTATTGTTAACACTTAAAAATTATGTTTAAACACAAAACTAACTCTGTGACAATTATAAAAAATAGAAAAAAAATATTATTAGTAGTTTATGAACATGAAAATCAATAATTTTGTTAATACTTTTATAGAATTAGCTAAGTTATTTTAATCTTTTAAAATTATGCAATTTTTTTGTTGCCTATGATCAAATTTCAGTTCAACTACTTTACAAATTATATAGATTCATGTTGATAAAAGTATTATCACTTTTGTGGGGAATAATAATGTAAAAAATTGCGGGCCCAACAAGCGGGGACGTGTGGCCTGGCCTGCCTATAAGCGGACCGGCTCGCTTGCCAGACCGAGCGGGCAAAACGGGTAATTCTCCCACAGCGGGTCGACTTGGCTCGCGAGTGCCCAGCGCCCACCTCCGACTCATGGATCCCGTGCGATCCGAACCGCATCCGACCCGTTACGACCAAGGGAACAGCAAACAGACACAATGTCAATGCCACGTGTCATAAATCCCAATAAAAGCCTCCTCTCGAGTTTCAACCAACGTGATTCTCATCCTCGAACGATGGCTGCTCTCTCGCACTTCCCTTCGCCTTCTCTTCCTCCCTCTCTATCTAACCATCTCCTCTCTCGATCGAAGCCCCGAATACGAAACCCTAACCCTAATTTTATGACGATCGGCTCTAACCTCCGGGGATTCTCGTCGCCGGCGGCGTCTTCATCGGAGGTCGCCGCCACGCCTTCGCTCTCCCTCGGTGACATCACGAGGCGCGATTTCTCAACCCTCCATCAGGTCTTTTTCTTGATTTTCCCATGAATTTAGTTTGACTTCAGTTGATTTTCGGTGGAATCGTTTGCTGAGGTTTTTGAGTGGTTGTAGGCTGATAATGGATTCAATCGGGTGTACTTTGATAACGCGACGGCGTCTAAGATGCCTGATTCGGTTCTCAAGGCTTTGAATGAGTACTACGAGCTGTATAATTCGAATGTTCATCGCGGCGTCCACTACTTGAGGTAGTAATTGATGTCGTGTTGTTAATTGTCTCAATTCTAACGAGGAAATTTTTCGAATCGAAGTAGAATTAGATAATTTTATAACGTTTGATTGCTTTAAGGATTTATGTGGTAGAATATGGTTTTCGACCATCCAAACTACATCATGAAAGACATTTTAGTACTATGGTTTGTATTCAGACAATAGTGGATGTGCAGACGTGGATGCGCAAATGGATCTTGTTTACAAAATATTTAGTCGTCCAAATTGATTGTTTTGTGAATTTTGGAGTTTTAGACCGGAGGTCAAGCTCCTATTAGCTAGATGAGAAGATAGAGTTCATTTGGTCTTCCCATTTAAGGATACTTTATTTGAATACCATCATCAAAACTCGTCCTCTAGACGCGGCTTTGTTGGTGCATATACGTGATACTCTTGAACTTTCTGCTTATGGAATTCTGGTCATGCTCACTTAATATGTTTTTATCATCACTTTAGTTAGATGCACTGTGTTAGGCTACGCTTGCAATTTGCAGTTTCTATATTAGTGTGGATTCATTTTAGGTACCATAGTAAACAATGGAAGGATAAAGGTTATGGTGGTTACTGTTGACCAGTGAGCAAGATTAGTTGTATAATGGTTTTTTTTTTTGAGTTTCAGATTTCCTAATCCTTCTTTGAAGCCTTTATAACAGTTGCAGCATCAATTTTATTAGAAAGATACTATGATGATTGAGTAGAGCTTTCTGGGTTTATTTGTAACTGTGTACTCTCTTTCCTTTCATCTTTTTAAATTACTTGTGATCATCATACAGACTGTAAAGTGTACTGAGCTTATTTATCAATATCCCTTGATTCTCTTTGTATGTCCTTCCAGCAAATGATTGTCATTTATATTCAACACTTTTCCAGGTTACTCTTGTGCATTTAATTATAGAAGTCCAAAGAATTCTCATTAAGGAGAGACTTGGTTAAAGCTTTTAAGTTTTTCAAGGAAAATTATTAGTTAATACATTACAAGTAGTTATCTTCGAAGTTCGAAGAACATATGCAAGAAACAAAAGTAGCCTGAATGCCACTACATAAGAAGTCCAAGTTAATCTGGAATTCCTAAAATTTTATGAAAAGTGAGCAAAGTGATGAGCAGCAGACTTTACTGCTTGTTTTCCCCTTCTTCTTTGCTTAGCCAATGATGAAGCATTAATTTGATTTAGTCTTTTCTTTTTCTGATATCCCCTCAGGGGTTGATCTTGTCACCACAAAATTGAGCTAAGACCTGTTTGATGTAACAAGGTAGGTTCATTATATCCTTTTCATTTGTGTTTGAACAGCTTTCCTTTGGTTTGAGAAGCTGCCCTCAATAAGAAGAGCACACATATCGGTTTCCATATGATGATGAACGATGCTTATTTTTTACATCTATACTTCTTTCCAGCTCCCTCCTGTGTCATCTGTTTAGAATTATGTCAAACAACTTCCTGTCAACTCAAAAACATTCTTTTATATTACAGCATGATATGGTTCTTAATCAATATTCTTCACACAGATTACTTGTTATGATTTTTTGTATGACCGGCTTGTTTTTTTTAACCTGCATAACATTGTGATTTTTAGTGTAATCATTTTTTTCTGCTGAATCTGTATGACAATATCTAGAGTACATTGTAGATTTGAAATTTAACTTCCATTTTGCCAGGTGTTAGTAAAGTTTTAGGTGCAATACTATATCACACATGCTTAATGTCTTTTTCTGTTGAGATCAGTGCAAAGGCTACTGATGCATATGAGCTAGCAAGATCAAAAGTTGCAAAATTCATCAATGCTAAAGAATACAGAGAGATTGTGTTTACTCGAAATGCTACTGAAGCTATCAATTTGGTTGCTTATTCATGGGGTCTCTCAAACTTGAAATCTGGGGATGAGGTGATCTTTGTACAGCTAGTTGTTTTAGCACTTCAACATTTTTTGTCCAAACCTTTTCAGTCTGCATATTATTTGGAAGTGTTCTATTAAATTCCGGTTCCCATGCTTCTAGATATATAATTATAATTTTTTGTTATCTTATATGTTATTTTTTCTCAGATACTGCTTACAATTGCAGAACACCACAGTGCTATAGCCCCATGGAGGCTAGTTGCTCAAAGAACCGGCGCAACTTTAAAATATGTTGGTCTGAATGAAGAAGAAGTTCCTGATATTGAGCAGTTAAAGAAACTTCTATCGTCAAACACAAAGCTAGTTGTTACCCATCATGTCTCAAATACACTAGGTAGGTTTCTTGTTTAATCCGTTCATTAATTTTTTACAAGTTCTAGTTTTAAAGATTATTGTGCTTCTATTTCTTTCTTGTTAAAGTTCATAGATACCTACATCTTTGATTGTGAAATTTATACTTAAATTCACACTAAAAAGTGTCTATTTTTGGCAGTTGGTTCTGCATTATCAGTTATCATCTTTGCTTGGATGGGTGCATGTTGAGTGTTTCAGTGAAGTCTCTTTCAGTTATAATTATGGGTTGAAGTACACTAAAAATATTCTCTCTGTAGGTCTTATAGAAAAATCTGGAGTTACTGCAGTTCATTATAGATAATATATTATCTGCTCTTAGGGACTTCTGATTGCCTAAGTTTTTGGGGTAAGTTTTGTGAAAAAATTGATTTCTTATAGTGTACTCTTAACATGATTAGTTCTAACTAATAACTGTTTTTTTAACTTTTGATAGGATCAGGACTCCTAATTAGTCTGAAATCCAACTAAAGAAAATGTAGTTCCACTAGCACTAGGAATATTCTGAATGTAAAGATTTAGGAGTAATTGTATTGTGTCTTTAAGAAGAGCAAGCACTTGAAAATTAGATTCTAATTGGCAAGAGTTGTAGTCCCTAAGGAGAGGTTCACAATATGTTCTAGAGATCTGCTCATGAAAACATTTAGCATCGACAAAATTAAACTGGGGCTAAATTACCAGATTGGAATATTTTGTACACCTGCTTACCGATTTGGTATTATTTCTAGTTTCGACGATGTTTTGTTATCTTTTTCTAAGCTTGTGCAATTAGACTCAAAACTTTGCCGCTGACGAAAAAGAAGCCGTGAAACTTAATGTGATAGCTATTATTACTATCTTATTCATGAGGAAAGTGCTGGAAGACTATGTGGCACGTTGGTATAAGAATAATATCTATGCCCAAGTTTATCCAAGAATGTTGATTCTATTTTAAGGATGTAAATTTTGGGACAAAAAGGGTAGAGTATGGTTATTACCTCAAAAAATAGTGAAGAGAGAGCTTGAGAGGCCAAAAATTGCTAAGAGGAAAGAGGTATCGTGGTTTTTTCACTGGCGACAAAGTTTTGGGTCTAATTGCACATTTTGCTCTGCAAAAAAAATCAAAATGTCACCGGAGGTAGAAAAAATATCAAATTGTTTAGATGGGTGTACAAAAAATACCAAACATGTAATTTAGCCAGTAAACTAGTCTAGAAAAACTGAAAGCCAAAAATTTTGACGGAATAGGATGGGAGACATGGTTTTGCATTTCGAGATCAACCACTCCTGAGAACCTGGAAAGACAAAAAATGAGAGAGAGGGACTCATGTTAGAAGTGTATCAAGAGGGAAGCAAAAAACTTCTCTTATGTCTTGTCTTATAATCATCTAACTTGAAGGAAGCCTAAAAAGCAGCAAGAGCAAGGAGATATCCCACCCTCCAAAAGCTTTAGTTACATACTTCTTATATAGTGATATGATTATATCCAACTTCAAGGAAAAGTGGGAGGAAACTCTCCTGTCTATTGTGCGCACATTCTGGGTGGAGATGCAAGTTCTCCGTTGTACACCATTTATCTCTATGTTTATGTTAAATGCTTTTTTTTATTTCAAATATGTGAAAAGTAGGTTAATTCAATGTGAGGACTAAGAACGATGAACAACATATACCAAACAAGTGAAGTGAGGGATTGCTCTATTGATGAAGGTGAGATAGTGATGTCAACTGAAGACGCACATATCTTCCTAACCCAAAGATGTGGAATTTGTGCTATGGGAGGAGATGGAGTTTTTCAAGGTTTGTCCAACTTTGCGGAGGCATGAAAGTAAAATAAAAGAACTCATCCTAAAATTTATTTATCTATACTACATATGAAAGAGGATTGCTATGTCAAAACTTTTGATTGCCTTTTTTGCCCTTTCAATTTTGATAATTCTCAATTATGCCCATTATCAATTATATTTTTTATCAAATGATAAACTGCTAAGCCATGTTAAATAACTCTTTTGCCCTTTCAATTTTGATAATTCCTAGTTAATGCTATTATCACTATATAATGTTTAAATGCTAACCCATGTTATAATCAAAACTTATTAGCAAATGATTAAAGTAAAAAATAAAAATAAAACTAAACAATAGTTGATATATTAAAATTAAAATTATGTCAAAAACTATCATTCCTACTGCAATTGATTCTAAACTTTTATACTATAATCTTTATTTTTACTCATAAAAGTGATTAAAAAAATATGGGAAAACTATCTCCACATGCGACTGACGTTCACTACACTAGTTAATAGAATTTTAAATTTAAGGAGTTTGTTGAAATTATTGTTGTATCTTAGAAAGGCGATGCAGGCGGAATTATATGCGATGGGGTTAGCAAATACTCGATTAAACCTCTTCTCCATCTGTATAATTCATGCAATTGAGTGAATATAATGACACTCGAGGTATTACCTGTGTATTAATTCTTTTTTAGTTATTATTATTTACTACGTTTGATATGCATTCATATCTACATTTGAAGTGTGATGAAATTTTACTAAGTTTTGCCTTATGGAACTAGAAGGTTGAAGACAATAGTTGAGTTGTTGCTTTTTAGTTTTATCCTTAGTATAGTTACAGTTTTACAAATTCTTAAAGGTTTCAAGATTCAAGTTATAACAAAAGCTTAGCAGGGTCTGGATATTATGAATTAGCTTTTGGGACTGAATTCATCTTCTCGTAGTGAATATTTTTCCTGGACAATTTTATTTTTCTAATGGATATTATGAGTACTCAGTATGGACCCTTGCCACCCATGTTTGTCGACAATTAAAAGCTCCATCCTAATAACATCTTTGTATTTTCTGATCTGCTCACTATTTACACATTTGATGAACCATATCATTTCATATAAATGTCTGAATTGGTGGGTCTCTTATGCCATTGTATTCAAACTTTTAGGAAGTGGTAGTTTTGTCTAATCATGGAAGCATGGGCGCGTACACACACAGATACATGCAGGCATGCATGCAAGGTGGTCATAACCCTATTTCTAGTCTTCCGTTTAGTTGGCAGAAAATCTGAAAAGTCTCTCTCCATGTACCTCTTTCGCTTACATATCTCCAAGTTTTTAAACTTGAGAACGGGGTTCTTATTACTGCTTGATTATGTATTTATTTATTTAAATTTTTTCATCGTTATATATCTCACATATTAAGCAATTCTTCTTGGTGGTAGCAATGGAATGCCTATGGTTTAATGTCAAGTTTACCAATTACATCGAATGTCCTTTCCTCTAGGCTCTGTTCTGCCTCTTAATGAAATTGTGGCTTGGTCTCATGATGTTGGTGCAAAAGTTCTTGTTGATGCTTGTCAGAGTATTCCACACATGGTCATTGATGTGCAGAAACTCGATGCTGATTTTCTTGTTGCCTCTTCTCACAAGGTTTGTCTAACGTTTAACAAAGAATAAATTCTAGTTTTATCCTTAGGAAGTTATTGTTTGAAAGTCATAGTTGCATAACAGATGTGTGGACCTACCGGCATTGGTATCTTGTATGGAAAATGCAAAATTCTTGAAGAGATGCCTCCTTATTTAGGTAAGAAAATAATTCTGTGTCGCATAGGAAAAGTTTGTCCGTACCACTTGTTGGTTACCTACATATATTTGTGATGGAATTATTTTTAGGTGCTTGGATTATTCTAGAAGTTCTTATTGTTTACTGGCTTAACACTGTTGACTTTATGGATAGGTGGTGGTGAAATGATTGCTGATGTGTTTCAAGATTATTCTACTTTCGCTGATCCTCCTTCCAGGTCAGGGAAATACTTCCCTTGTACGTAACTGTACCAAAAATTGCTACTTTTTTCTCTCCTTTTTTGGGTTAATTTGGGGCAAGTTTTGATGACTTTAACTTCAGGGTATTCGTCTAAAAAATGGGTGATCTTTAGGGTACTTATTCACTAGTAACTCTTCTTTCTTTAATATGCATATCTTTTATAGCTGAAAAGGATTATAGACCATCTGGAGTTCACAATTTAGAATCCCCAAGTTTATTGTCAATAATGACAACTGATTTGTATAGTTATTTGTACAAGCGTGACCGGAAGACTACAATATAGGATATTTTCTTATGCAAGTATAGCTTAACCTGACAAAAGTGTTTGATCTGAATCTGGTACAGACCTCTTCGGGAGCTTAGGAGATCTTAACCATAAGGCCTAAGGTTACCCTAACTAAATATTAGCTACAGCTACTAGGCCTGAAGGGGGAAGAGGAACAAAATACTCTTAAGAGTCATTGATTCAATTCCTCTTATTTGGATTCAGGACCATTAAAATATGATCAAGTAATTTTAAATGAACATAGACAAGTTACCGTGTAAAATCACTCGTTTTGTAAATATGCATGACAATATTTGATGTGTACATAATAAATTTATTTTTGCACGAAATAAACCAAAATTGTCAAAAATTATGAGTTATAACCCATGAAAATCGCAAAGATGAGGTACACATAATAAATCTGCATTCGTTTGAAATGAATGAAAATTGACAAATCGTGGATTGTACCTCATGAAAATTAGGAATTTTAATGTATACTTAATTTATTTTTATTAGTTCAAAATGAGTCAAAATGTCAAAAATTGTGAGTCATAGCCTATAAAACCGCAAATTTTAATGTACACATAACAAATTTACTTTTGTTAGAAATAAACCAAAATAGACGAAATTCATGGGCTATATAGTTCATGAAAATCTCAAATTTTGATGAATGCATTTAGATGTATACTTAGTTTCTTTATATTAGTTCAAAATGAGTCAAAATTGTCAAAAATCGTGAGTCATAGACCCTAAAACCGCAAATTTTAATGTACACAACAAATTTACTTTTGTTTGAAATAAACCAAAAAGACAAAATTCGTGGGCTATATAGTTCATGAAAATCACAAATTTTGATGTACTAGTTTTTATGGACGTGCAATGCACGTGATTAAATATCATAATTATTTTTTTGTTTATTTTTTACTATTACTCAGTTAGATTCATTTTGAGTTGAAATTAACCTTGATTATTGCATTTGCTATAATTTTTATTTAGACATTTTGAAAATTTTGATGGAACGGATCAATATAATATTATATACTTAGATACATAACATCATTTTTTTAATTTATACACATCAAACTTCATGTTAATGATCTCCAATTCGTTTATCTTAGTCATTAAATATAGTGTTAAATTTGAAGAAAAAATACAACAATTAAGTTGTTCTTGATGTGTTAAAAAAAGATATAAATAAATTTCTACAAAAAGAGCTTGATCTGAGGAAGAATATTGTACGTAAAAGTGAAATCCTAAATAGTAAGATGGTTTGTATGATTGTATAAGCTCGGCATAGAACACAAACTATGCACCAGATCACAAGAGATACAAATAAAAAAAAATTCTACGATGTATAATAAGATGATCCATTACATTTTGTTCCTAATTATTGATAGAATTAAAAAACATGAACTAAAGATTAATGGTAACTCTAGTATAATTTTATATGATAAAAGTATTAACTTAAGCATATAAAGATACTAAAATTTTGCATGAAAATCCCTTCTAAAGATTCCTTCTTTACTCAAAAAATGAAGCTATTTTATAAAATATTCAAAGAATATTACAATTTGTAAAACTTTTACGGTACTTTATGCAAATTACAAACTACTATGGGTCTATTTCTAATTCCCTTATTTTCAATGTATTGTTACTGAGGGTTTGAAATTGTGGTTTTTTTGGATTTTTTTTTGAATTTTGATAGTGATTTTGCAATTTTTGAAATTTTCAGTGAGCAGTGTAAAGTTGTCTTTTGTAATTTTTGAAACTTTTAGGGTACTTTATACAAATTGTAAATTATTTATTGATCTCTTTCTAATTCTCATATTTTTAGTGCACTATTAGGTTTAAATATCTTAGGGTTTTTTTTAAAATATGAATTTTGATATTGTCTTTAAATTCTAAGGGTTTTTTTGATTTTTTTTTATTTTGAGAATATTTTGAAATTTTTGAAATTTTAGGGTGTCTTATGCAAATTACAAACTACTCATGGGTCTATTTTTAGTCCCCATACTTTCATTATACTATTATTGAGGGTTTGAAGTTCTAATGGTTTTTCGCGAACTTTTTTAAATTTTGGTGGTATTTTTGCAATTTCTCAAACTTTTAGGTATTTTCTATGAATTATAAATATAGGAATTGTTTAAAATTCTTATTATAAGATAATTGTTAAGTTTTAAATTTCAAGGTGCCCTCATAAATCTATAATCTGTGAAGGAGTTTTTGTTAGGATTTTCCAATTTCGAGGGTTTGTTTGACATCTCTGAAAATTTTAGAGTATTCTTTGCAAATAAAAAATTATTTAGTCTGTTATTTATAATGCTTATATTTCCAATATATTTTAGGTTTGCTATAGTCAAGGTCCTTTTATAAATTTCAACTTTAAGGTTTTTTTTGCATTTTTGTAAACTTTTAGGGGTTTTTCTACTAATTAAAAATTATTTATGAGGCTATTTGTAATTCCTATATCTTCAATATAATGTTAGGTTTGAAATTCTTAAGGTTTTTTAAAACTTATGAATTTTCAATGTTTAAAATTCTCGGGTTTTTTTTGTAAATCTTCAATTTGAGTTTTTTTGCAATTTTTAAACTTTTTAGGATGCTTTATGTAAATTACAAACTATTCATGATTCTATTTTCAATTCTTATATTTTTAGTCTAATGCTATTGAGGGTTTGAATTGAATTTCTCATGATTTTTTGTGAATTTTTTATTTTCAAAATGTTATTCATAATTTTCGGGGTGTTTCTAAAAATTATAAATTTAGGAGCTATTTGAATTTCTTATGTAAAGATTTCCTAGGAAGAATTTCCAACAAAGCAACATGTTATTATATCATTGATTGTGCTTGATCTTTGTTGGATATTGTAGTAAATTTTCTAATTTCTATATCTTCAATGTAGGTTTGTAATTTAGGGTTTTTTTTAAAAAAATTATGAATTTTGAGTGTTTGAAACTTTTAGGGTTTTGTGAATCTTGAAATTTTGAGGTTTTCTTTTGTATTTTTAGAAATATTTAGGGTGCTTTATGCGAATTACAAACTATTTATGGGTCTATTTTTAATTTCATATTTTCAGTCTATTGTTATTGATGGTTTGAAATTCTCATATTTTTTTGTGATTTTTTAATTTTGGGGTGTCTTTTGTGATTTTTTTGAAAATTTATGGTGTTTTCTACAAATTATAAATTTAAGAGCTATTTGTTATTCTTATATAAATATGGATTTCTTAGGAAGATATTTCCCCAAAGCAGCATCATTGATTATGCTCCGTCTTTGCTGGATACCGTAGTAGATTTTCTAGGAAGCTGGTGTCTTAAGATTTAGGATGAAGTAGTGTATTACGAGCTAATATCCATATCGTAAACTATTTGTGAATTGGTCGCGTGCAACTTGATCAGCAGTTTCCCCCTACACGTGTTCTTTTTGATGCGCATCACACGTCCCAATCCCTTGGTGAAGCTAAAATTAGTGGATGTCAACTATCACACGCGTGCTGTTGCAGTTGTTTTAGTGTTACTTTACTTTAACTCCTTTTATCACTCTATTCAAGGCTATGACAAAAGATGGACTTGTATACATATAAAGGTCACAATTTAATTTATTGCAACCAAATAAGGATAGACTTGTTTCTCTTAAATGCGGTAAAGATAATATCTTACTTGGACATTTTAGTTTATAATCGGTAAAAAATGAAATTGCAATTGAAATAATTAAGAAAATTATATTATTGATGAATATTGTCGTGACCCAACAATGTTTGATAACTAAAAAAAAAAAATAGATTTTAAGCAATGAGAAGAGCATGCATTTTGAAGGAGACGAAAGTGCTATCGAAATTGTGTAATTCTTGAGCTATATATATAGGCATGAGATGTTGCATGTGAGAGGAACAATTATAAATAGAGTTCTATTTGGATAAAAATTGCGTAATTTCTTAAAGTTTAAAATAGTTAATACCTAAGATTAGGAGAGGATAAAGGAGGATGACCATTTATTTTTGAGATAATATAGGAGGATAACAATTATAAATAGAGTTTTATTTAGATAACAATTATAATTCAAATTTTAATTAAATAATTTAGATTTAGAGGGGTTTTGAGAGGATTAAAATTTTTAGGGTTTGTTTATTTAGGAATTAATATCCTTAAGTTGGTCTTATCTCTTACCAATCTCCAATCCACACGTTTTTAGTTTGTATTTCAAGTTTCATTTCCCATGGAAATTAATACTATCTATCTATTAACTAAAACCTATGTGTGCATGCATTTTTCCACAAGAAACCAAATACAATCTCTATCAAACAAAGAACAAATAAAGATTCAATACAAATATAAATATTGGCAGCGAAATAGTTTCATGTACCTTAAGGTTCTCAACATAGAGAGGATTTTGACCTTTGTTTCAAATTGTTGTTGATATCTTAATTTCCTTTCCCAACAAATCATGTAGCTAATTTTTTTTGGTAGAGGACATTGCATGAAGTAGGATAGAATTCAACATCAAATTTATAAATAGTATGGTTTAATTTCCTTAAAGAAAAGCTGCATGTTTCAATCATACCAAATTACTTGAACCATCTACTGCAATTTTCTTTTTTTTAATTGCAACTTTATTTATCCTTCCTAACTACAATGTCACTATCAAACATGAGAACTATAAATCTCACTGTAATATTACTTCTGCAACTCTTATCTTTATCCTAAATCAAACAAATCCTTAGTTCTTAAAAAATATCATAAAATATTTTCATTATAGAAAAGTATTGAAAGTTTTCATATTATCAAAATCACCTATTTTAATATTATGGGTTTTCTAATATTAGCCACTTAAGTCTTAATATTTTGTTATTAGTGTGAAATTCCTATTTGGTTCCTCACTACTTATATTGTTACAATTATTATTCATTGGAGGGATTAACTTGAAATAGCTTATAAAAATTGAAGGACATAATATCAGTTTTCATGATTCAAAGGACTAATTTCATAATAACTTATACGAATTGGGTCTAAATAACAAATTATTAATCTCAGTATAGATTTGAAGGCACTAATATCAAAATAAATTCTATGTGGATAACAATTGTATTATTTCTTGAAGTTTGAAATTATTAATACGTAAGATTAGCATAGGATTAGGATTGACGTTAATAATTAGTATTTGCTATATTATGTAGGATAGGACATATGTAGCATTACTATGGTGGTTTTAAATTTAAATTGTTCAGCTATGGGATAGGACAAATATAGTATTATTATAGTGATAATAATTTTAAATTGTTGATTCCTGTGAGATTAGTGTAGGATAATTAGGATTAGGATAGATTAAGATTAAAATATAATATTTAAAATAATGAAGGGTAATATTGACTGTGGAAACCTTTTCTCAAACTCATGCTTTTAAAGGGAGTATGATATGTAATTTATTTATATTTGTTTAAAATAAAAAAATTGTTAAAAATTGTGGGTTATAGCCAATAAAAATTGCAAAGTTTGATGTACACAATAAATTTACTTTCGTTCAAAATAAACAAAAATTGACAAAATTCGTGGATTATAGCTAATGAAAATTGTAAATTTTGATGTACACATTTATTTACATTTGTTCAAAACAAACCAAAATTATAAAAAATCATGGGTTAGAGGCTATGAAAATTGTAAATTTTGATTACACATAATATATTTACTGTTGTTCGAGATGAACTAAAATTGAAAAATCCATGGGTTATAGCTAATAAAATTCACGAAATTTGATGTGCTCATAATGAATATACTTTTGTTTTAATTAACCAAAACTGGCATTAATCGCTCATGAAATTCGTGGGTGTTGATGTATACATAATTTATTTATATTCATTCAAGACAAATCTTAAATTTTGATGTATGCATAATATATATATGTTTAAAATAAACAAAAAATTTTCAAAAATCACGACTTATAAACCATAAAAATCGCAAATTTTGATGTAAACATAATAAAGTTACTTTCATTCGAAATGAACCAAAATTGTAAAAAATCATGAGTTCTAGCATGTAAAAATTCTAAATTTTAATGTACACTTAAACAAATTTATTTTATTACTAACATTGACAAAATTCATGGGTTATAGCTTATGAAAAGCGAAAAATTGTTAAAAATCGTGGGATATAGGCCATGAAAATCGCAAATTTTGATAAATGCATATTTAATTTGCTTTTGTTTGTTGCAAACCGAAGTAGAAAAAGTTATCGGTTATAGCTTATGAAAATCATAAATTTTGATACATAATAAATTCACTTTCATTTGAAGCGAAACAAAATTGACAAAAGTCGTGGGTTATAGGCTTATAGTTCTTAAAAATCGTGAATTTTTAGTACACAATTTATTTAAATTCATTAAAAACAAAACAAATTGTCAAAAACTGTGAGTTATGACTCACAAAAATTGTGAAGATGCATACATAATAAATTTAAATTCGTTCAAAATAAATGAAAGTTGACAAATTTCATGGATTCTAGCTCATGAAAATTTTCATGTATACTTAATTTATTTATATTTGTTCAAAATGAACTAAAGTTGTCAAAAATGATGAGTTGTAGCCTATAAAAATAAAAAATTATAATGTACACTTAATAAATTAACTTTCACTCAAAATGAACCAAAATTGCATTCTTGGGTTAAAATTGCAAATTATCATTTTTACATAATTTATTTATAGCTTTATGAAATTAAGTAAAATTGTGAAAAATCTTGCATTATCTAGTGTCACGCCCCGGGTCCAAAACGTGATAATTTGGAGCGTAACTCGGTCGGCAATGCAACCATATGGTTACATTCACGCCTCTGGATCATCCTGTATACAGATATATTACCAAAAAAAACTACTACATAGAGCATGTAACTAAAATAGCAAAGGAACTAGATAGATAAAGAAAACTCTGAAAAGACCAATTCTCTTACATATCCACAACTCTTCAAAGTAGGAAAGAGGAAAATACATCTTAGTCTGGAGTACCACAAGTGATTACAATAAAGACTCAATAACTGAGCTGAGAGAGTGAAGAGAGAGAAGGTGATCACTATCGCTGATCTTAATCCTTAAAATACTATTGGTCCTACGAAGAAAGAATAATTCCCAAGCCTGGGGCATGCAAACCCCAGGGGAGTCAGAAAACTCCCAGCAAGCATGCAAAATGAGGAAAATTGTGCACGTGTAAGTATAAATGGTAGATATAAAGAAAAGATAAATTCTAAATTTTCAGGGATAAAAGACA
>BQKN01066913.1:532798-542944 GCA_022839385.1 Asparagus kiusianus
GATGTGGGCCTCCTTTCATAAAGAAAATGGTTTGTTTGTTTTTTTTTTCAAAACCTTAGCTCATGTGGGCCTCCAAATAAAATGATTGGTATATAAAAAAAAAGGATTATTACATCTAGCCTATGAAAATGTCATTTTGATGTATACATAAAAAATTTATGTTCATTTGAAACAAACCAAATTTGTTTAAAATTCTTGGATTAAAGATCATGAAAATTTCATGTACACATAATTTGTTTACGTTAGTTTTAACAAACCAAAATTGTCAAGAATCATGTCTAGGTGATGCAAATCGTAAATTTTGTTTAACACAATAAATTTACTTTTGTTCGAAACAATCGAATTTAAAAAATTTGTGGCTTATTAGTTATTGCTCATGAAAATCGTATATTTTGATCTACACATAATAATTTTTATTTAAAATAAAATAATATTGGCAAAAATTTGGGATTATAACTCTTGTAAATCGTAAATTTTTATTTACACAACTTATTTCAATTTATTCAAACGAACTAAACTTGTCAAAAATTGTGGGTTTTGCCTTTGAAAATCGTAAAATTGTGCACATACTAAAGTTGCATTCGTTTGAAATGAATGAAAATTCGCAAAAATTGTGGATTACAGCTAATAAATCGGATTATAGCTCATGAAAATGTAATGTAAATGTAATTTGATAAAAACATAGATTATAGCTCATGAAATTAATGCAGTTTGATAAAAATATGGATTATAGCTCATGAAAATCATGAATTTTGATGTATACTTTTTTATTTATATTCGTTCAAAATGACCAATGCTATCAACACTCATGAGTCATAACCCATAAGAATCGAAAATTTTTCTATACACATAATATTTTTTTTTGAAATGAACCAAAGTTGATAAAGTTCGTCGTTTATAGCTCATGAAAACCGTAATTTTTGATGTATGCATAATTTATTTATATTTGATAAAAATAAACAAAATTATCAGGAATCGTGAGTTATTGCCCATGAAACGGGCAAATTTTGACGTATGTATTAATAAATTTACTTTCGTTTAGACTAACCAAACCTAACTAATTTTGTGGATTATAGCTTATAAAAATTATAAATTTTGGTGTACAATTTTTTTAATTACATTCATTCAAAATAAACTAAAATTGTTAAAAATCGGGGGTTATAGGCCATGAAAATCGGGAAATTTGATTTACACGTAATAAATTTGCTTTTTCAAAACGTACAAAAATTAAAAAATCCATACTTTATATCTCATGACATGAATTTTGATGCACACATAAAAAATTAACTTTCATTCAAAATGTATCAAAATTGACAAAAACTGTGTTATAGCTCATAAAAATCATGATTTGTTGTATACACATAATTTATTTGTCAAAATTGTGGATAGGCCATGAAAATCGGGTTTTTGATTTACACATAATAGGTTTACTTTTTTCAAAACGAACAGAAATTGAAAAATCCATGGTTTATATCTCGTGACGTGAATTTTGATGTACACATATTAAATTGACAAAAATCATCATGAAAATCATAAATTTTTTATGTACACATAATTTATTTATTATCATACAAAATGAATCAGAATTGTCAAAAATCGTGGGTTATAGCTTATAAAATTTGGAATATTGATGTGCACATAATTCATTTCTTTTCATTCAAAATAAATTAAAATTTGATGTACACATAATAAATTTACTTTTGTATGAAACAAACCAAATTGAAAAATGTGTAGGTTATAGCTTATGAATATGTACACAAAATCTATTTATATTCATTCAAATGGAACTGAAGTTGTCAAACAATTGCAAGTTATAACTCATGGAAATCTCAAGGATGTACACAATAAATTTACATTTGTTCGAAATGTATAAAAATTAAAAAAAATCGTGCATGG
The DNA here is from genome assembly GCA_022839385.1 of Asparagus kiusianus. Lineage (NCBI taxonomy): Eukaryota > Viridiplantae > Streptophyta > Magnoliopsida > Asparagales > Asparagaceae > Asparagus > Asparagus kiusianus. Next base: position 534,695 of record BQKN01066913.1, read on the forward strand.
TATAGTTAATGAAAATCATGATTTTGATGTGTACTTGATTTATTTATATTCTCATTCAAAATGAATCAAAATTGTAAAAAATCATGAGTTGTTGCCATAAAAATCACAATTTCATTGCGCACATAATAAATTTACTTATATTAGTTCAAAATGAACTAAAATTGTCAAAAATTCATAAGTCGTTGACCATAAAAATCATGAACATTATTGTACACATAATAAATTTATTTTTGTTTGAATGAGCCAAAACTTACAAAATCCTTGGGCTATAGTTTCATGAAAATCATGAACTTTGATATGCATAAGATTGTAAAAAATCACGGTCATAACCCACGAAAATCGCACACTTTCATATAAAGGTAACCCAATACACGAGACTCCCATCATTGTGGGCTCTAGGGAGGGTCAGATTTTACGTGGCCTTACCATCGCATGCGAAGAGTCTGTTTCCAGGTTGATGTACACATAATAAAATTATTTTTATTTAAAAAAACCAAAATTGATTAGATTATAGCTCATGAAAATTGCAAATTTTATGCACACAATTTGTTTACATTTGTTCGACATAAACCAAAAATTGTCTTGAATCATGTGTTAAAGGCCACGCAAACCACTAATTTTGAAGAACACAAAAAATTTAGTTTTGTTTGAAACATACCGAAGTTGAAAAATCTTGTGGGTTATGGCTCAAAAAAAATCATGAACTTTGATGTACGCATAATACATGTACTTTCATTTGGAACGAAACAAAATTGACTAAAATATTGGGATATAGCTCTTGTGAATTGCTAATTTTATATACACACAACTTATTTAAATTCATTCAAAACAAACGAATTTTTTTAAAAATTATGAGTTATAGCCCATGAAAATCACAAAGATGTACACATAATAAATTTATATTCGTATAAAAGAACTAAAAATTGGCAAAAATCATGGATTGTATGTCTTGAAAAATCATGAATTTTGACGTGTAGTTAATAGGTCATGAAAATCATGAATTTTAATGTACACATTATTTATATACATTTTAAAACGAATTGAAATTGTCAAAAGTCATAAGTTGTAACCCATGAAATTACAAATTTTAATGTCCACATAATAAATTTATTTTTATTTTAAACAAACTGAACTTGAAAAACCTGTAGGCTATAGCTCATGAAAAGCACAATTTTTTATGTACACATAATAAATCTACTTTCATTCAAAATGAGATAAAATTGACAAAAATAGTGGGTTACAGCTTATCAAATCATGAATTTATAATACACATAATTTATTTAAATTCATTCAAATCGAACGAAAATTTTCAAAAATCATAGATAGCCCATGAAAATCGGAAAGATATACACATAATAAATTTACATTCGTTAAAAATGAACAAAATTTGATTAAAATTATGAATTATAGCTCATGATAATCATGAATTTTTTATGTACAGTTGTACACTTTATTTATATTTTTCAAAATGAATCAAAATGGTCAAAAATCATGAGTTGACCATTAAAATTGTAGATTTTGATGTATACATAATAAATTTACTCGTTTGAAATGAACGATTTGATACTAACATTGACGAAATTTGTGGGTTATAGGTCATGAAAATCGCAAATTTGGTTGTATACATAATTTATTTATATTTCTTCAAAATGAAGCAAAGTAAAAAAACCGTAGGTTATATCCCAACAAAATTACAAATTTTGATATACATGTAATTAATTTACTTTCGTTTGAAATGAACTAAAATTGACAAAATTCTTAGATTATAGATCATGAAAAGTGCAAATTTTGATGTACACATAATTTATTTTCATTCGTTCAAAACAAACCAAAATTGCCAAAAATCATATGATGTAGGCTATGAAATTCGCAAATTTTCATGAATAAATAATAAATTTATTATTCGAAACAAATTGAAGTTGAAAAAGCATGTTGGTAGCTCATAAAAATTGCGAATTTTGATATACTCATAATAACTTTACTTTCATTTGAAACAAAAATTTTGACAAGAATCTTAGGCTATAAATCTTGTAAATCACAATTTTTTATGCATAAATAATTTATTTAATTTCATTAAAATCAAACTAAATTGTTAAAAATCTTAGGTAATTATTGCCTTTGAAAATCGCAAAGATGTGCATGTAATAAGTTTATATTTGTTAAAAATAAACTAAAATGGACAAAAATCAAGGATTGTAGCTCATGAAAATCATGAATTTTATGTGTACTTAATTTATTTATATTTGTTTAAAATGAACTGAAATTATCAAAAATTGTGAGTCATACCTACATTTTCAAATTTTAATGTACACAACAATTTTTTTTTTGAAATAAACTAAAATTGACAAATTTCATGGATTATAGCTCATAAAACTTGGAAATTGTCATCGCGGGTGGTAAGCCCGCATAAATCACAAAGTTTTATTTACACAATAATTTTACTTTCATCCGAACAAAAATTGACAAAAAACATAGATTATAATTCATGAAAATTGTAAAATTTAATATGAATATAATTTATTTACATGCGATAAAAACAATCGAAAAATCTCTGAAATCATGAGTTGTAGGAAGTGAAAATCGCAAATTTTGATTTGCACATAATAGTTTGCTTTTAGTTTTGAAACAAATCTAAGTAGAAAATTTTGTGGGTCATAGGCTTATTGGTCATGAAAATCACAAATTTTGAAGTTCACATAATAAATTCAATTTCATTTAAAATGAAATAAAATTGATAAAAATCGTGGGTTATGACTCATGAAAATCACAAATTTTTATGTATATGACTCATGAAAATCACAAATTTTTATGTACACATAATTTATTTACATTCATTCAAAATAAACCAAAGTTATCAAAAATCATGAGCTATAACTCATGAAAATCGTAAAGCTATACACAATAAATTTACATTCGTTCAAAATAAAAGAAAATTGATAAAATTCATGGATTGTGGCTCATGAAAATTATGAATTTTGATTTATACTTTTTTACTTGTATTTGTTCAAAATGAGCAATGTTGTCAAAACCCGTTAGCCCATAAAAATCACAAGTTTTGATGCACATAATTAATTTACTTTAATTGAAATGAACCATAGTTGACAAAATTTGTGGTTATAGCTCATGAAAATCTCAAATTTTGGTCTATACATAATTTATTTATATTTGTTCAAAATGAACCAAAATTGTCAAGAAATAATTTATTTGTATTTGTTCAAAATGAACCAAAATTGTTAAGAATTGTGAGTTGTAGCCCACAAAAATAGAAAAACTTGATTATACAATAATAAATTTATTTTCATTTAAGGTTCCAAAATTGACGAATTCGTCGATTATAGCTCTTGAAAATTGCAAAATTTTGATGTACACTTAATTTATTTAAATTCAATCAAAATGAACAAAAATTGTAAAAAAATATGGGTTATAGGTCATGAAATCGGGAATTTTGATTTATACATAATAGATTTACTTTTGTTTGAAACAAACTGAAATTGAAAAATCCATGGGCTATGGCTAAAAAATCACAAATTTTGATGTATACAAAATAAACCTAAATTGACAAAATCGTGTGTTATAGCTCATGAAAATCATGAATTTTGATGCACACATAATTTATTTATAGTCATTCAAAATGAATGAGAATTGTAAAAAAATCGTAGATTATAGCTTATTAAAATCATGAATTTTGATGCATGCATAATTCATTTGTTTTTATTCAGAATGAATTCAAAATTGTTAAAAATCATAGGTTGCCCATGAAAATTGCAAATTTTAATTTTGATATAATTTATTTATATACATTCAAAACGACTCAAAATTGACAAAAAATTATGGGTAAGCCCATGAAAATTGCAAATTTTGATGTACTCAATAATTTTACTTTTGTTCGAAAGGAATCATATTGAAAAATCTGTAGGTTATACCTCATGAAAATTGCGAACCAAATTATCAAAGTTTGAGGGTTATAGGCAATGAAAATTGCAAAGATGCTCACATAATTAATTTACATTCATCTAAAGTAAACAAAAATTGACAAAAATCATGGTTTGTGGCTCATGAAAAACATTAAACAAATCTCATATAAACATTTACATATTCGATATGTTTGCTTATCAATATGTACTAGTTTTGAGAGAATCAAAAGCTCTAAATTGATTTTTCAGCCAATTATTTAAAATTCAGATTTGTAAATCATGAATAATTTAAATTCTACTTAAAAATGAAATTCTTTAGGGGAAAAAGCCTTCTTAACCAGGAAAGGCCACCATTTATCATCCATACATGTTTATGCCTGGCCAATATGTGTTGTTATGTTCAGCTTAGTGTCCAGTAAGTGTGGGTGGGGACTAGATTGAACCCTTAGTCAGGACTGAAGTCAATTGTATGTTTTCTTTTTAATGCATGGATGTATCAGTGTGTTTGTCATGTTCATGTTCATGATTTTAATGTAGGTGTTATTTCTTATATAAATACATTAATAGATGTTATTTTAGTTTTCTCATATAAAATACATATAACTTTTAAAATCGGCCTTTACCGGCTTTATGTTGGTTTGGTTCAATATGCTTATTGTTGATCAGCTTTTAACTTTCTTTACCTGATGTTTGAGATTGATTGCAACCATACCATACAGGATGGTTTAGCAAAGATTAGGCCCGACCTGAGGCGAGGTTTAGAGTTTATGATGTTGGGTTGCATTATGGTTGACCATCTATCTAACACACACCCCATGAAATTCAGACGTAGGTGATTGCTGATAGTATTTGTTAAGATGAATCATGTTTATATCTGAGGCAATGCATTTGCCAAAGTTCTAACCCACAAGTCAAAGTAGTTATCCTCCTTCAACAGTTAAAGATCAGTCACCGCTTGTATTTTTTCTAGTACTACCTGGAGGCTACCTCTTTGCATCATTAATAGTTATTTTTTCAGATACAAGTTTTCTTGTGGAGGCAGAGGCATAAGCAGTTGCTCAGTTTTCTTTTAATTTTTTTTTTACTTGTAAGGCAACCTGCAGTGTCCATTAGGTTTCTTTGATGCTTGCAATATGGGAATAAGATAAATAGATAATAAACATCACTATTAGATCTCAAGTACATACGAACCTAGTTGCATTTTCTGCTTGCCTTGGGTTTTTCATGAAAATATCTCAACAAGTTGTGCCTTTACATATTCCTAATGTTTTCCGGACTCAATTACATGTTGCCATTTTGATAATATTCTGATATTGATCTGGAATCACTTTTTTCTTTTTTGCTCTCAACAGATTTGAGGCAGGAACTCCTGCAATTGCAGAAGCTATAGGGTTGGGCGCAGCAATTGATTATCTGTCGACCATTGGTATGCAGAAGATCCATGATTATGAGGTGTGTTGGCTTGTTTATCCATAATTTTGTTTAAGTTGTAGCTTGTGGTTTTCTCAGCCAAGAAACAAGTGTTGGAGAATATTAATCCATAATTTTGATGAAGCATAGTAGCGCAGTAATCTTCAATTGCTAAGCATTTCCTCTTTGCCTGTATGCAGTTATACTTTTTAAAGTGGTTCGCTGCTAAATAATTTGTTTCCTTGTATTTCACTATTGGATAGCTAACTTGCATACTGCTGCCAGATTTTTTGCTTTCTGCTGCTTTAGTAGGGAAAATCTTGCATCATATTGTGTGTTACATGTTCTTGAATGAAAGAATTTGTTGCTGGTAGCTATTGTTTTGATTAAATAATTCTTTTTTAAATAATTCTTTTTGCAAATATATGAGTTCCTTATTGTTGCTTTAATTTTCTCCTCTTTTTTCCAGAAAGCAATGGCAGCCTATCTCTACCATAGCCTCCTTGATATTCCGAATGTGCACATATATGGCCCCACTCCCTCACAAGCTGTTCATCGCACTGCACTGTGCTCATTTAATGTTGAGAATATACCTTCTAAAGCTATTGCAGCTTACCTTAATGAACAGGTAATATCAAATTTAAATGCACTGATTTCTTTTTTTTTTTTACATTTCTGTGCCACTCATTGACAGTATCAGCCATGTTGATTCTTCAATTTTGTGTATCTCACTTATACATCCAATATGTTGGCCGATATGTTCTTTTATATGGCTTGTCACAAAACAATATACCGCTTTTGGCAACTTTTGGGCGATATATCATCATATTCCCAATATATCTGGTGACATTTTGGCATCAAACAAACTGGCTATAAAATGTTGCAATGTTGATTTGAAATTTATTTGTTTTAAAAGAATGGTTTAGGTTTATGGTTCAATTGAGTATGCTTTGATTTCATTAAGTATGTTTATATTATATTTTAGGACATTATATCATATATGCACATCATCCAATATGGAACTATGATGTTTACTACATATCCCTAGTATATGCAATCCAATATAGATTTTAGCCTTCTGATATTTCCCCGATATCCAATATTTAAAGCCATGAGGATATGATATAAGGGGTTCAGGCCTTGTGTAGGAACTTATCTGCTGCTCCTTAAGGATGTTTGCACTGGATGTCCTGATGAGATTGTGAAGTCTTTTGAATACATCTGCATGCTCTCAGCAACTAATTTATGTGTTCTTAATCTTAGAACTTGTGATCACAAACATGTGGTACATAAGTGTACAGTTAGCTTGTTTGATGAATGATCAACCATGAACATATGTTTGATAGATACATGACCTGAAGAGATTAAGATGATAAAAAAAAACATTATGGTAGGTGACATAGGTCCAGTCATTAGCATGGGTATGTAATAAGGCTTTAATGTTGCTTAGGATTTATTTCTCTTGTTGCATGTGAAGGACAATGATATTTTTTTGTTATTTTGGATTAAATAATCGAATATGTATGTTCAGCTGTTTTCCTTATGCTTTATATATAACATATCTGATGCTTTTCTTATTGCGGTTGATCTTTCTTTAGCATCACGTGGCAATTGGCTCTGGTCATCACTGTGCTCAGCCCCTACATCGTTTCTTAGGTATTGATGTGAGTGTTCGAGCAAGCCTTCGCTTCTACAACACCAAAGAAGAGGTGGATTGCTTTATTCAAGCACTTAAAGATACAATCAGATTTTGTACTTCCTAAAAGTAAGTGGAACTAAATGTTATCTTTTCTTGGTACATGCTTTTAGGCTATGTCAGATTTTGATGCGTAAATTCTAGTTTACTTTTATTTCTTTAAGAGAAATGCCGTGATCAGTAAAATATGAAAATCTTGGTTATAGATTATGGCAAAGAAGCTTTTGTAATTACTCGGAAACATGAAAGTAGTTTTCATTCAATTTCTAATACTAACCTTCTGATTCTTTGATAGTTTCTTTTTTTAATAATTAATTGGGATAGCTGATGCCTCAAAACCAGTATCCTGGATGCTACTGGTCATGGTCTATGACTTGCCTATTAGACTAAAAACAAATTTTGGCAGTATCAATTAATGATACAAAGATTGACAGGTCATAGTTGTAGACCATGTTTCCTCCATTAAACTTTGTTACTGGTTCCTTCATAAATCATCTTAACCATGCTTTAATGAAGATAGATTGAATGAATTGCTAAATCGCCTCGTCTTAGAAAATCTCGATGGCTGGTACTGAAAAACAGTACAACATACTAGAGTTATATGGGTATGACTGATCATAGGATATCTAACTTATCATTTGATTCCCACTAGTGTACTAAAAATGATCAGGTCACTGTAGTTTATTTTGAATTTAAGGTTATTCTGCTGGTGATTTATAATTTTTTGGACCTTAACATAATTTTGTGTAAGGGTTCTTTCTGGATATCCTTTTATGTTAGGTGGTCTTCAAGGGTTTGGTAACTTGCAATTATTTGGAACCTGTAACAACTAACACTTGGGTGATGCACGTGTGTATTGATCAATAGACATGTAAATTGTTGTCTTCTTGGAGATGCATGTGGATTTTCTGGTGTAGGTGTGAGCTCATATGGCTGTTGTGATGTAGAGTAATCCCCTGACTGTTGTATGCTATTTCATGGTTCCAAAACATCTGTATTTTAGAATTGTCATCAGGGTAGGCCTTATATTTTCTTAGGATTTTAGTTTATCTGGTTTTTTGTGGCCATATCTGTAAACAGCAATACCCTTTCAGAGTACTCACAAGTTTCTTTAATCTGGAAATTATAGTAGCATTACCCCTTAATTGAAAGTCGTTTTTACAATTATAGTTATAGTAGAAAACTTTATTCTTCTTGAAAGGAACTTCCTTCATCTCTTGTAAGGAAATG
>BQKN01066913.1:543044-566469 GCA_022839385.1 Asparagus kiusianus
CTTTATTTTTAAAATCTTTAGTTTTATTTATTTAAATTTCCTTATCTTTTTTTCCCTCCCCCCCCCCCCCCCCCCCCCAACCCACCCAAGAAGAATTGTTTCTTCTTTGCTCACTTTTTGATGGTCTATGATCTGGTATAATATTCACAAATTCATGGTGTGAATCCCTTTAGAATTCTCTCATCTTTAACATTCTATCCTAAAGCCAATTGAAATTGTAGCTTCCAGCTCTTCCCTTCACACCATAATTTGATATTGTCTGCATTATAGCGTCTCTGGAGTGTCAGATATGTGGCTTGTGTTATTTGGATTATGTTATATAATAAGGCAAGAAATGCAAGGAGCAAGGCTATTGATGCAGGAGGGCAAATAATTACAGGATCAAAGCTATGAGGGTGGTTGGGAGGGTTTATTTTAAGGATCTTATATGTCATGCTAGCTTTTGATGGCTTTTGGCTTTTATGATAAAAACTTATAAAAGGTGTATGGATAGAATGGTCATTTACTCAGTCAAACTAAGCTTATTTTGAGCTTTATAAGCTATTTTATCAAAAGTTGGAAGTCCCGACTTTTTTTAATGGGACTTATAAACCAGCTTATTGTTGACTTACAGAAGAGATAGGTATAAAAAAGCTAGTTTGACTTAGAAAATAAGCTCCCCCAAACACCTTCTATGCATAGGAGCCACGTAACACAGAAATTCTCATTCATAAATTTCTTCCATCATCTGCATCTTAGAACGGGGGCATGTGGTCAGTGAGTTTCTTCTATGGACAAATTTTATAAGTGATCCAATTTTAGTATTTAATTTTCAAAATAGACCTGGTCTATATTTATTTATCATTTTTAACCTATTTCCGCTACATCAGCAAGAAACTGGTCGGCTTTGAAATCTTTTAATTATCCGGAATTGGCAATCATGGGTAATTAGCAAGTTAATTAAAAGGATTTAATTAGTTGTTTGAGGCATAAATGGAAAGGCTATAGAACATTTGTTACAAACAAAATCAAGGGTTGTTTCTACATGTAGAAGCGCAAGGATGGCAACCTTGATTTTTACTTTAATTAAACTACTAATTACTTGGGATTCCCAAATCTCGGTTAATTAACAAAAAATGAGATTTCATAATTGACCAGTTTCATGCTGATGTGGCGGAAATAGATCGAAAATGATAAATAAATATAAATTAGGTCTATTTTGATAATTAAATACTTAAATTGGATTGTTTAAAAAAAGTCTCCTTCTGCATTCAATGGAAATGGTACCGTAAAACAAATTGCTCCTATGGTTTGTTCAAGAAATTTAAATATCCTTGTCTGATTTATTGATTTTTAAGGGGAGTGGGTCTGATATTGGTCTAAAGTAATACATAATGTATTTTATGCTCTCTAAAAATTTGCCTCACCTCACACATGCCCAACACACTCACGCAGGCACAAAGCGCATGTGCACATGCACAGACGCGCACACATAGATATACATACACATACATACATATGTAGATTTATATATGTATGTGCATGCATGCATACATACATATACATAATTGATATATGTGTGCGCGCTAGGGCGTGAGTGAGCGAGCGCGTGTAGGCGTGCGTGATACTAGTCTGTGTGCACGTGCATTCATGTGTACTTGAAAGGATAGGATCTTTATTTCCTTCAAAATTTTAACTTTTTGGGTAAACTATTATTTGATGTTTTTCCAAGTAACCTCCTGTTTTAAATTCGTCGCTAGGCGTTGTTGACATTTACCGCTTAGAAAAAGCATTTGCTGCTCCCGCTTCTTTAACTCCGTATCACTTATTATTGCCATTCTGATACCAAAAGATCACTGACTGCATTTATGTAAAATAATAATTCCTTGCCCTTTTAACTCAATTCTTTCATATTCAAAATTTTTTCTTCTTAATTTGTTGGTGGTTCGGGACTAAATAAGTAAATATAGCCTGTATGTTTTAGCGAGTACCATATCTGAAATGCTATGACATATTCTTTGTCAAAGTAATATTCTTAAGGAAAATTAGGGTGTCATTTCTAAACCCATCAAGATCAACATCTTGTCTTTCTTTCGCTAACGGCAGATGTTTCCACTGAAAGTGATATTGTCTCTGTGTGCGCGCGAGCGTGTGTGCGCGCTTGTGTGTCCATTGTGTGTCATGTGCATGCATGTGTGCTGTGGGAGGGAAAAAGGATGGAAGCAAAGACCGGGGCAAACAGGGGGAAGCAGGAAAGGATAGAATCTTCAGTTCCATTCAACTTTATCACTTCTTACTTTTTTTGGGTGAACTTCTACATTATGTTTTTCCGAGTGATCTGTGTTCCATTTGTCACTAAGTGTGTTAACATGTACTGCTTAGTGAAAATATTAGCTTCTACTGCTTTAATTCTACGTCACTTGCTTTTACTATTTTGATATCAAAAGATCACTATATGTCAGTGCCCTTTAATTCAACTCATTTCTTTTATATTCAACTTTTCTGCTTCTTAGATTGTTGGTGGTTATCATGTGCGTGTGTGGTCACGTCTATATGTGCATATATGTGGAATATCAATAAAATTTCTGTGCCATTAAGTGATCTGGCTGAGCACAGGTCGTACACGGTTTTAGGTGGCAAAAGGTGCCACTGGAAACATGAAGTGGGTATGAGTTCCAGCTTAATTTCTGTGACCATTTTCTTCTCATTGCTCATGTTCATTCTTGCGACGTTTGGACCAAATTCTAATTTGTGTGCCTTTTGGGGACTAAGTACTTCAATGACATCAGCCTGTATGTTTTAGACTATGATTTATTCTTTGTTACAGTCATTAAGGTGTCATTACTAATCCCTAGATGTCAACATCTTGTCTTTTTTCCCCCTAACATCAGCTGTTTCCACATGATTACCTCAAATCTGAAAGCGATCGAACACTCGTGCAGTTAGCAGCTCCTAAATGCAGATACCTTTCGTGAGGCTAGCCCTACATGTCTCTAATCTTACTACTGTCCTTGCCATGATTTATTGCAATCCTACCTTCAACTCCTATCTGGCGTCCACCTACTCCCACCATCTCTCGCTCTTTCTTTCTCCATCTGAATGCAGTCTTTTGATTTCAAATGTCTCCTCTTTCATTGGGATCCATTTCTTTTCATCCATTTATTTGTTTGCATCCCACATGGGAGAAGATCATACCCTCTGGAAAGCAGTCTTTAAGGCATGCCATTGGGTAGTTAGATGGTCACTGAAAGGGGCAACATGTCCTTAGAATCACGGAGTAGTGTTGGAACTTTGCCTTTATACCCCCCCCCCCCCCCCCGACCCCTTCCCCCCAAAAAAACCCCCCTCACAAAAAAAAACCAAAAAAAAAAAAAAAAGAAACCCTGCCTTAATCAAGAACACTAACTAGACTAAATTCAACTTTATTAGGACTTTTTTTGTGGTCCAAATCCTTTATATATTTTGGTCTAGTCAAATCTCATCCCAAACCTCATTTACTTCCATGACTTCTTTTTTAGCGTACGCCTTTCCGAATTCTGTATTTGATAACAAGTTTCTTCAGTAGTGTGTTTGTTTCAGTATCAAAGAGCAATTGTTGGACCAATGTGTGGTACCGTTTTGAACCTTCATGAAAAACTAGTGAGACTAAATTATGAGAAGTTTTTTTTTAAGTTTTGGTGGGTGTTGGTCAAATCCCTTTTATATCGTTGTCGAGTCCAATCTAATTCCTAACTTCATTTACATCTGTCAGTTTATTTGCATTTCTTGCCTGTACAGTATCTTGTAACAAGTTTTAGTATCTTGTGTAATTTATCGCTGGACAGCAACCCTGTGACCGTAACTGTTATCAATGGCCAATTTATTCCACGGGGCAATGTGTTTTAGTTTGGACTGAAACAGGAAGTCTTACTCATGGTATCCAATGGAATACATTACTATTTTCATATGAGCCGTACACTTGGCCATCCAAAAACTAGGCCTGGGTCCCATTGATTTTACATTGACTGGCTACCGCAGGCTTCCTTTATTGGTTAGAGCCAATGAATGAAAGTGAAAGCTCCCCTGTATGAATTCAGCCGGTGCTTGCGATGCTATAATAACATTCAGAATTCAACGGGCAGGAGGACTTTTTGGACTTTTATTCTGTTTTAGCTTCCATATCTTCTGCTGCCCATTTTCCCCATTGCCCTTTCAGCAAAGACAAGATCACATTCTCCTTGGAGCTTCAGTAAAAAAACTCTCAAATGTTTATCGGACCCTACCCATGTGACTCTCTGGTTTTATGTTTTTCCCTCTCTCGAGCAGCTGCGTATCCGTTGTCTCAATTAAGTGTGCCCGCGAGTCCCCACAGCGACGGGGCCACGGACTTGCTGGAGTTTTGTTGGCCGGTGAGTTATTTGATCAGGTACTCAAAAGTCTTTACCTATTTTTACATTTCTGACCCTTTGAAAATCGATAATTAGCGGTTATTTTAGTTCGCCACAACTGTAATTGCAATGCGAGTGTCAGTTGCACCAGATTGTTATAGTCGCAAAACAAACACCTTGAAACTGAGTGAAGGTGACTATGCTGACGCAATTGCGGCTTCAAAAGTCTCAAAATCTTTTCTAAGTTGAGGCAGTTGCTTACGTACCTTGTTTAGTGTGTAAGCTGTTCTTACTAGCTTCTTTATTTGATCTTAGGGGAGCCTGGGGTCCCAGGAGATCTTTTGTCGGCGTGAGACGGGGATTCTATTAGGAACGTGTTTGAACCCCTCACTTATTGTTCTGCCCACTTTTCTTTGTTGAAGTCCTAATTTGTTGTGACCACGTCTTTTTCCAACCACCTAACTCTCCCAGACTCTTATTAGCTTCATTGGACAAGTAAGAATAACTGCTTGTACCGCAATTATGTTGGAAAAGTAGGATTGGGACTTGGTTAAGTCTCTCTTGTGGATTTCTTTTTCCCCCCTGGAGATCGTAGTTATCTATGTTATACGATCTGAAGGGGACGGATCAAAACCATCGTTTAGGGTCTATCTATTTGTTTTTATGTGGATGGCGGGGATTTTTCAACTTGGAAAAATGGGCTCAGCACGTTTTACAAGTTCATAGATCTTCATCGAATAAATTGTTTTTTTTTTTTTTTGGCTTGTCAATTTTCGCCCCGATGATCCTCCTCCTCTATACTTGATAGATGGATCAAACCCGACCCGCGAAAACTGTGCTGATATTAGTTGGATTGTGATTTCAGTCGGGCATCCTCGGTAGAATTTACGTGTAACCAAGCGAGAATGTAGTTGGATTTTACCCTTCGTGCAAATCTTCTTTAGTAATATTGCGAACAAATAATGAGAGGGGTTTTCCCAAGATCTCTCCCAAAATGTGACAAAAATTGACCTTGGTCCAGTTTTGGGATGAAACTTGGTTGGGGAAAATTAGGGCTAGTGTTGGCTCTGTTATTTTGGTTCAAGAAAATCCCCTTAAAATGGTTCTGTTTTGATCCATCCCTTCCGGTGGATAAGCAAAATAGTTTATCATTTTTTTTTCTGGATCAAGAAAATCCTTGAAAATTTGTTTTGTTTTGACCCGCCCCCTTTGTGGATAATTAGAACGGGTTATCTCAGTTTTTCTGTGTCGAACAGGGCTAGGGTTTGACTCTGCTTTTTTGGGTCAAGAAAATCCAGTTAAAATAGTTTTCTTTTGATCCACACCTTCCACTGGATAAGCAAAATAGTTTTATCATTTTTTTTATGAGTCAAGAAAATCCCTGAAAAATTGATGTGTTTTGATCAACCCTCTTTGTGGATAAATTGAATCAGGTTTTTTTCTGGGTCAGACAACCCTTGAAACTTGTTCTACGACCCACACCCTCCTTGGATAAACAGAATCGGTTATCTCAAAACCAGGTCATGATCAATCCTGGCCTAATGTTAGATGAGGAGGTTGCGAAATTGACCCCCGCATGCATCAAAATGCTCGGGGATGCAATTCGCGGCGAACCACCAAAGTATCCCTTGGCATCCTCCGTACCTGTATAAACTTCCTCAGGCAGAAGTATGGCGTGGGAGGCTATGGAAGCTTTCGGCCACAGTTTCTAAGCACTAGGATTTTGTATTTTGTCAGGTGAGCTATGTATAAAATGGTGTTATTTCTTAATCTGCGGCTACCATGTTGTTCTCTGAGTACTGTAGGGGCCCTTAATGCATGGGTAACCACCAGTATTTGCTACTTCAGATCAGAGTATGAGTCAGCTGATCAGAGCTTGAGGTGGTTTCCAATTGGTATTTGTTATGCTTGGCTAAGTGTTTTTTTTTTTTCCTTTTTTTTTCTTTTTTTTTTTTGGGCAAGTGGGTGCACGCTGCCACGTGAAACCTGACTTGCAATATGAATGACTTGAACAGTTTTCAAGAGTAGGGGGATGAAGTGCCCTTTAGGCACCATTTGGTAAATAAACTTAGGTTTTCATTTTTAAGTTCTTGGAGCAAGAGCTAAATTGTTTGTATCTTGGATTATTACAAAACAAGGAAACTTGTTTATTACAATGCTCTGTATTAAACATTTATTTGTTGCACACCATTGTCGCAATGAATAGGAATCACTGAATGCTTTCTTGGATTGTTTTTATACCATTTCACGTCCCCGTTACTGTAGTTAATTATATACCAAGTCAAGTATCGATGATTTTGGGCCTTGATTTTGGATAAGCTTTTGAGGAAAATACGACATATATATATATATATATATATATATATATATATATATATATATATATATATATATATATATATATATATATATGATATGTTTGGTGGCAAATTCGTAACTTGCACTGGGTGTTTTTTAAAATCCGATACTTTGGGATCTTGTCACAAACACTGTATGTATTTGATGTTTATTCACATAGGATAAAATACAAAGGATCTCGTCATGAAGTTTTCGTTTTTGGGACCGGCACACATTTTTACCAAATTGAATGATTAAACCATCCGAATACTTACCCGATTGGGACTTTGAGTCGCCCGTCACTTTCCTAAACAGTCACATTACACGTATCAGCTTACCGTGTCAGCATTCACCCACCAACACCTCGTCACCCTCCACGTCGTCACCCAACACCCGATCCATATTCTGCCACGTGTCACTTCACCCCCCGAAAAACACAAACGTCTCTATTTCCCCCCCCTGCTATTATTAAAAAGAAAAATCTTAAAGTAAAGATATTCTTGTCTTACATGTACTGCACATAGAAAGAGATACTTATTATTATTAATTAATTTATTATTCCATCATAAAATCTCTCGACTTTTCCACATAAACAGCGTAGACTTCAAGCAAGGCCTCCACCCACAAAAAGGCTCCCCAAAAATAAACAAGAAAAAAAAAACAAAAACAAAAATAAAAAAAAACATCGCCTCTCCAACAAATAAATAATAAAATAGCTAAAAAATTAATCGCTCTAACAAAACTTTTGCCATCTCATTAGGCCGACGACGCTCAAAAACTTTTAATAATAATATTTAACAATTACTTAGAGGCAAGCGATCTCCAGAGAAAAGTCGTCCGCATCAAAATCCCCGAATTTCTCCTCTTTCAGAAAACTAAAACTCGGTAAAAAATCGTCCGTTAAAAGTAACGGCGGATCCACGCGAAACCCGAGGGCGTCCACGTCACCAAAACTGAAGCAGTCGAACGGCGTCTGCTCGTCCCCGCCGCGGAGAACGGAGGTAGGAGACGATAACGGAAAGAGATCCTTCTCCCTTTCCGTTTCTTCCGTTACCGTTTCCGGCCGCGAAATTGACGGCGAAGGAGACGGCGACGGAGACGGCGACGGAGTTGACGTTACTAAAGGGAAGTTCGTGATGGCTTTCTTCCCCTTGATTCTAACGGCGGCGTTATCGTAAACGGTGGCGGCCTCCTCCGCCGTATCGAAGGTCCCGAGCCAAACCCTCTTCTTTTGGTTCGGATCTCGGATCTCCGCCGAGAACCGCCCCCACGGCCGCCGGCGAACCCCTCTGAACGTCTTCCGGCCGCCAGCCTCCGCCGCCCTCGGCTTAGCCGTCGCCTTCCGCCGAGGCGCCGACGCGGCGCGCGGCGGTGGGGCCACGGCCACGTGGATCCCGATCTCGTGCACGTGGCGCTTCACGCGGCGCCTGAGGGCGGGGCTCTCCTCGTCGTCTTCGTCGGAGGACGAGTCCGTGGCGTCGGGATCCGTGAAGTGGACCCGGACGAGTTTGGCGGGGGCTCTCGACGAACTTTTGACGAATTTCTTAGAGACGACCACGTGCTCGGAGAACTTGATCGGATTGCTTCGCGCGATTTGGGAGGCTGCTCGATTCATCGCGCGAGGCCTTGGGGGGTTTTTCACGGATATATTCGAGGTTTCATGAAGGGAAAAAAAAAAAGCAATTTAGGGGTTTTAGGGTTTTAGACGGGTTTTGGGGATTTTTTTTTAAAAAAAATTTGGGGCAAAGATGAGAGGAAGTGGGGAGTAGAGAGAGAGAGGGGGTGTGAGATTGGAAACGTGGAAATGGGGTGGGAATTTGGAGGTGATATTTATGCACGAAGTTAGGATCAAAAGAGGAATGGGCCTGGCCTTATCAGCATTTATTTTACTTCCTAAAATGCCCTTTTCATAGTTCGGAGTGTGCTGGCACCCATTCCAATTAAATTGGTGTGTTGATAAGAATTTAGCGTTTGAATTTTTTTTTTTTACCATATTTATCGAATCATTCAGCCGATCCTTTTGGAATGCCTGTATTGGACTTCAAATTATTTATTTAAAGGTGTTTTTTTTTATCGGCCGGTGTGGAACATCATTTATCTATTTGACTAATAAGATAAGATGAACAAGTGATGAAAGTTTATTGTGTATGATGGTGCTGTTTTGTGAAAGAAATTTTTTCGTGGTTGTGAATTTGGAAAAAAAAAATCTAGATTTTGTTCACCGAGTCTTCTTTCTCTAGCTAATTGCGTAGAAATATAGGAGCATATTTTAAGCTTTATATAGTATTTTTTTTTCCTATTTTTCATAAGCAATAGTTAATGAAACAGCACCCCTGACTTGATCCCTTTTAGAGCTATTTAGCATGCGCATTGCTTGCAAGAAATTTATTTATTATTTTTCTAGTGAAAAAGTTTAATGAAAAGTAGAAAAGAAGGAAGTTATTTGTGGACATTCTTGTGGAGTTATCCTATGGTCAGGAAGCAAAACTAATAAATATCCATGCTCATTAGGCTGTAAATACTATTCCCTCTTCGTCATATATTTAGTATTATGAAATTTTAATGTGTATTAAATTTAAAAATTTGTCTATTTATTATAATCCAAGAATTCTTCTATCCTGCTACCCATAACTGATGGGGAGTTTCTAGATAAATACACGATATTACAGTCGGTAAATATGGTAATTAATTGATGTGGCAATCAAAAATAGGGTAAATAGATGGGGACGGTTTCGTAATTAACTACCCCGCACCCCACTCCATCACTTGCGACTAGTGAAGGGAGGCAGCCGCCTTGGTGGGCCCCGCGGTTAGGCCCTGCCGTATAAGAATGAGTGGCGCAGCGCAAGGTGGGCCCCTTACAGCCCACATGAAGACCCGAAACAGTTTTTTTTTTTCTTTTAAGGTGGGGATTTTTTCGTATGAGATTAAACAATAAATTCCATCATATTTCTCACATTAGATTCAAATGTTTATATTTACACTCTCAAAAATTCAAATTCGTCAACTGAAATTCCGGTCAAATATTTTTATTGTGGTGTTGTCAAACATTAATCGTTTTATCTTATTTATTTATTTATTAGGTACACTCATATCCTCTTGTGTCCTCCCTCACTCTCCTCTAAAAATAAACTCATCTTCTAATCTCTTTCCATATTTTCCCATTCTAATAATTGGATTTGATGTGTCGAAAAGAGATGGAGATTATGAGTTGAAGGATTATAATCTATCATAATTAAATATTTCATTTTTTCCCCCTCGGGCATTGTAAATTATCTATAGTAGTTAAGATTTACCTATACAACAAACAGATTCTGAATGAAATTTTAATTATGGAGTATCCTATATAACAACTTATCACATGAATAAATTAAAAATATATGTAAATTTCTTCTAATCTCTCCCCTCTTTTTCCCATTCTAATAATTGGATTTGATGGGTGGAAAGAGATGGAGAATATGAGTTAAAATGATTATAATATAGCGTAATCATGGACTTTTCTTTTTTCTTTTTTTCCCCTGGGTTGTAAATTATCTATAGTAGTGAAGATCCAGCTAGGACAAAACAGATTTGGATGAAATTTTTAATTGTGGAGTGCCATACAAAACAATTTAAAGATCATAGGTGTAAATTAAAAATATGTGAAAATTTACGAATCGAAAAAGTAGAAATATATGATAAAATTTAGGAACGCATATGAGAAATTTTGTAACAGTAAACTGCCGCGCGAGTCAACAGAACGGGGAGCACGCAGGGGCGTTTCTATCAATGCGTGGGCGATGCAGGGCATTCATTTACCTCCACGTGTAAATACAGGCGCCGTTACTGTGTAAATACGGGCGCCGTTACACTGTCACGTGCATAGCGTGTGCCTCCGTTCCCGCCATTTCCGTGCTCTGCGGCCGCACGTGCTGGCTCTGTTCCTTTTCGAGAAGCGTGTGTTTTTCCCCGGGAGCAAGCGGGGCACGTGTGAAGGGATCTAGGCCGTTGCTTTTATCTCAAGCGAGCGGCCGACCGATTATTTTGCTGGGATACGTGGGACCCGCTCAGTGGACTGCCGTGGCCGCTGGTGTTTTTTCTTCCCCCCTCTCTTAGCTTTTAGCAGTTTGAACCTCCATAGATAGTTATTTGCATGACAAATGCTGAATCAGCGCTGCCAAAAGTTCTTTGACCTCGTCGAAACTCCATTGAATTGTAGCGAGAATCAATGGTTTTATATACTGTTGATGTTAAATATCACACGGTCAAACAAAGTCACGGAGTTTGCAAGGTGTCGCTTTCTTTTTCGACTTTATGTCTGATTCCGAAATTAGGATGATTGAAAAATCTGCATACAATGAGTCGTAAGAGGGCGGGGATAAGTTCCCCAATGGTACCTCCGACGATCAAGTTAGTTAATGAACTTGAGCTTGAGTGGAGTAACAGAACTATGTGTTCTTGTATTTGTGTAGCGTGTACTCTTGGGGGTTTTAGATCGCGAACCTCTAGCTATAGCGAATAGCATCTGCATTTATATAGGGGATGTTGAGGGCAGATTGGTCACTTCATGAGTATGCAGTAAGACGGTAGTGAGGCGGTGATGAGTAGTGAGTTGGAAAATAAGTCATCATTTGCTCCGCACGTGTTGGTTTGTGAGTGGCGGGAGATCACTTCGGCATCATTAGGAGTCAACAGCCAACAAGTCTTCGAGACTGTTGAGGATGGAGATATAATGATGACTATCAAAGATTAAACAGTGTTGAGAAGTGACACCTATGCTGACGAGTTTGAGATAAGGGCAACCCTTTAGCTTCGTCGAGAAGCAAGGTCCTTAGGGTCATATCTTTGAGTTGCCGACTCTCATGTCGACCGACACCGCCTTTCGCGTCGACTCAGGAGTGTCGGCATGTCCGACTGGTTGGAATGTCGTCTCGTCTCAGCCAATAACCATCTCTCGAGTCGATATAAAGATGTCGACTCGTCTGGGAGGTCAGGATCCCTCATGTCGACTGTCACCGCTGCTCACGCCGACACTAGGGTGTCGGCTTGTTGGGCTGGTTGAGATGCTAACTTATCAAGTCATATATTCATGGAACAGATATATGTCCCATAACATATACTCTAAGGAGTGTTAATAAAATAATTAGAATCAACAAATATTTAGTGCTTCCATGACAAATAAGGATGTCTAATATTTCCTCATCTGAGGATGTATTTTTGACCAAATAATATATTTCACCTCAGGGTACATTATTTATTATTTCTTTTTTTTTTTTTGCAAGCGTTTTTTATGATTACTCTTGCATGCCTAACCTACCATCAAATTATACTATCTAAAGAATAATATATGATCAGTTTTCTGAACCACAAAGCTCATCACTCTAAGAGTTTTGTTCATCGAAAATCAAAAATCAAGTAGATCATGTCTCATATATATATACACACAGTAATAATAATAATAAAAGAACCTTTAGATCAGTACATTGGCTTCTAATTAAATTATTGTTTTTCTCCATACTCACCTTTCCTTGGAATGTCACGTGTCGAAGTCGACCTCGTCTAACACCTATTTTACTTAGCTTTTCAGTTGGTAAATGTAAAAGATCCAGTGTCTTAGAGTCTAAAAATCATTGTTGTAGATTTTTACGGCACCCTAAAATTCGGAGAATCAAGCGGTAAAATGAATATCATAATTATGGGGGGTTCTTTATGCAAAAGGCAACTAGCATTAGAGCTTGGTTTGTATCCCACGGGCACGTAGCCGTGTATCTCGGCCTGTTACCGTATCGCGTGGCGACCAAAAGATCTCCCACGAACCCAAACATGTGGGTCCCACGCCACGTGCTGCTGAACGTGCAACTTCTCGATCGTGTGTGTTTTTTGTTCACAGCGGAATCGCAGAGGCTCCGCACCTCCAACCGAAATGTTTGACGAATTCTTTCATAATTATTAAGAACATAATTTCGAAATTAGTTCTTGTTTGTTGATTAATTGGAGGTCATCTAATTAATCTTTTTTATAAAGACATGCTCATTTGGACTTTGACGGGAGGTGAGACATGCTCTCATTAAAGTAATGAATGAACAATTAATGTTGATATAATTTAGAATGTAGTACTTGGTTTTTGGGTTCTCTTGAGGTGGAAAATGTTTCTTCCTCCTTTCATTTTTTTTATTAATCTTTTTATTTTAATTTTTCCCCCTTCTTCTTTTTGTGGTAGATTCTTTCACAATCCCAACATATATATACAATCATTTGTGCCTACCTTATACCCATCTGATGTGTACAAGACATCAAATTCTTGTTAATACTATGATCAATACCAATAGATTCTCATATGCTAACGAGAAGAAAAGTTAATGACGGAAATTCCTTGGATTATGGATCCAAAAAAATTAGGTATTTGGAGTTAGAGAGCTTGTGTGCTCTTCCATGTGATTACTTGGTGGATCGCTCACGCGACATGCATACGCGCAGGTCGTTAGTTATGATTTGAATATATCGATGATTAAGCTGTCAATGTTTGAATCTGTACCATATAAAATGAGATATCAGCTAAGTGTCTAGAGGACACAATAGACCTTGTTTATCCGTTTAGGTTTATCTATATGAATATGACATCGAGCAAAAAAATATATTAATATTTGTTAACTTAATTACTTATAAAAAAACTATCCTTATTGAGGTAATGGAACAAAAGAATTCATACAGACAATCCAAAAGATTTAGGATTTAGGATGAACCTTTGCTATTTTCCAATTGATGATGGTCAAATTTTGTACTAGCTTTTTGCAACACCATGATGGAAAGCTCCTTCTTCTTATTAAGCATTGAAAAGTGAGGAATGAGACTGACGATCGAATTGGGCTAAGAGCCTAAGAGCCTAAAAGTGAATTATTGAAGATAATAATGCAAATGACTTCCAAAACCAAAGCTTATAGGAACCAAAAAGCTCATTTGTGTACTCTATTAATTATAAGGTAATGCTGCTTATTTACATGATAATGGAGGGTACCTTAGGTCATTCCTAAGCGTGGGCTCTTTTAAGATTTGATCTTAAAGTTGAAAACATAAATCTATTCATTTATACAAACAGGAGGATAAAAAATAACCGTTCATGTTACAGTAAATGCTATTGTAGTAGCATTTCTGTAGCAACGGGGGTACTGTAGCATTTCTGAAAAAATGTTGTGGCACACAAGAATATCGCAGCATTTTTAAAAACTGTAGCAGAAGAGGGGACTGTAGCAATTCAAAAATATCACTGTAGCATTGAAATTGGGATTACTGTAACGAAAAAATGATATGCCGTTCTTTGCACGATGTTCACGACTAGTAGTAGTTTAAGAGAAAACATAATTATGTATCTAATAAATTATGCATGCATACCGGTTTAATTAAGCATAGCGTACGAGCAAGGATTCTTAATTAAATCATTGTGGGGCTAACACGCTTCACACGCAAGTACTTGGAATCTAACTTTAAGCATGATTAAGGGTTTGTTTGGTAGCTCCTAAAAATGGGGGCATTTTTGGTCCTAACCTATTTTCAAAAAAGATACATTTGGATAAAATTGGACAAGCTAGTATATGTTAGTCTAGTTTTATTTACTAAAATTGGCCATTAAAATTGATCGACTTTGTTTTGATCTGCTTCGTTCTTAAACCAAAACAAAACTAGTTTAGTTTAAAACTTAGCCATGATTATTAGCTTCTAGCAAGTTTTTGGATGTTCGCAAAACACACCCTAAAGTTTATTTTTGAAATTTAAACAGAGGCCCGAACTTGAGCATACTAAAAAAAACTGATCACGTCTAAGACCATGCAAATATAAGATGACGTCTATGACTCATAAGAATTCAGAAGTCGATTCTTATACCAAATTAACCAACATTAAAAACACAAATATTAATTAGGCTAACATTTCTGCGCGCATTATAGTCCACCATTTAATTTATATACTATTTCGAGTAGGTTAGAAATCAGATTCAAGACTTTTCTGGTTTAAAATTTAACTATATCACAAATATTTAACTATTATCCTTTAGTTTATACTACTTTAATATTAATACCCAAGAATTTGTACAATGTGGAGATATTCCTTCATCCTAGATATTTGTTCACACGCCTTTTTAGCTTAAAATAATAGAATCTAAAAGTGTAGAATTTTCAAATCGTAGAAATGGTTTGCCAAATAGAACCTCTGGGGTCTGCGTGTTCCCCCTTTGGGTCTCCTCATCGCTTCCTTACTATAAGTGGGGTGACCTTAAGTTGGATGCACGTGACATTGTGACAGAAACGTCAACAATTGAATTCTGCAGAACCTTCTCGAAGACATGATATTTTAATTAATAGCCTACTAATTATTACCAGTCAAAATTGATTCAAAATTTAGTAGTCAATTTCACATAAGCCCTCATGGGGTGGCCCATTTTGAGATAACCCTCCTGAATTTTAGAACATGTTTTCAGAACATCCAAACTTTTAAAAGTTATTTTCAGAAACCTCCCGTTATGAGGTTAGGAGAGCATATCGCTCAACGTTAGGGGGGGCTAACTGACGTTTTAAAACTATGGGGGTATACCGTATATCTCAAAAATGAGTCGAAAATATGGGACTATGTGTAATTTAACCAAACTTAAAAAATAATTGAATAGTAGTTATTAGTTTTTGGTACTTTTTGGTGCCTCCATTGCATTTTTGAAAATGGATTTTAATAGATTATTGGATTTTTTAATGAATTTGTAGACATTTTCACAAAAAATATTGATTGGGATAAGATCATATGATCTCACTGGCTATTTGGATCGGATATTTTGAAGGGAAAATGAAAGGGAAAAAAAGGGGGAAAAGCTGCCAATTTGTTGGCATTTTGGCAAGTTTTCCCTAAAACCGCCTCTTATTGAGGCTCTAATAAATGCAAAAAAGTGATAAAGAAAATGGTGGTTATCGAGGCTCTTTCTTGATGATTTGGCCATGTCTTATTCAAGCATTAGAACACGTGATCGAGAGGGCAAAGAGTAATCTCCAGCCCCAACTACAGTAACGTTACCCGAATTTGTTATATAAGTCTTTTTGATTAGTTGATGAAACAATAGTGACTAATTGCAATTTGTTTCAAAGCCTTATAAATTGTACTTATTCCTATTTTGCTCTCAATGAGACTAATCAAAATCCTTCATTAA
Organism: Asparagus kiusianus; assembly: GCA_022839385.1. Taxonomy (NCBI): domain Eukaryota; kingdom Viridiplantae; phylum Streptophyta; class Magnoliopsida; order Asparagales; family Asparagaceae; genus Asparagus; species Asparagus kiusianus. The sequence goes on from BQKN01066913.1 coordinate 558,891, forward strand.
TCAATTTAAACTCTCTATGAGAAAAGGATTTGGATCTCTCCATTATCTAAAAAGTAGTGGAGGGACCACTACTTAATTACAACAATTGATTACGTAATAGGTGGTTATAATTTTGAGTGTAAATTAGGAATATGTGCAATACACGGGGGTATGGTGTGTGTTAGATTTATAATGTATCACAACCACCTACTAGAAAATTAATGATTGGCATTAAAAAATAGTGGTCTCTCCAATACTTTTTGTAATGTAAATGATCAAAATTGATGAGAAAAGCAGTGTCTCTCTACTATTTTTTACTAATAGAGTGAATCCAAATCTAACAGACATATTATACAAACCATTTTAGACGGTTATAGTATTAGTGTAATTATTGTAGAAATGACGAACACAGCGACGAAGACCGCAGGAAAAGACGAAGAACTGGAATTTGGGTGACTGGCGGTCGACTATGGGTGACGCGACGGTCGACCGCAAACGTACACGCAATAGGGAAAAGTCTCTGGACTTTTGGCGGTCGACCGCGATGGTTTCTACGGTCGACCACGCCTAAACCCTGTAGGTGATTTGGTCTCTGGACTTTTGGCGATCGACCGCGAGATGGGCTCGGCGGTCGACCGCGTAACGGGTTTGGGCCAGAATTTGTTTTCTGACCCATTTCGTTTTGAGTTGATATGTATTCCTAATCCTGATTAATTAGGGTTAAACAATGACGTTTTGAGTAGTATTTGGGAGATGATTGTTGCATCCGATTATGGGAGATTGGTGAGAGATTTAGAGAATTTTGTTTTAGGTTTTCGAGTGATTTAGTAACCCTATTTTGTATTCTCTTCATCTCTAATAGTAATAACTCCCCCTTCATTGCCCCATGTACGTATGCAACTTGCCTAACCATGTAAAATTCGTTGTCTTACTGTGATTATGACTTGTGCTTTTGTTTAGTTGTGATCTACCTCGTTCTTGTTCGTGTGATTAGAGTTCTGCTGCACACAACAAGTGGTATCAGAGATACAGATTTGGATTGAGGCTTATTCGAAGGATTCGCTGAAGGATTCTTATTTGGAGGGTTAGATCGTTAACATGGGTGAAGCAAGCACACCAGATTCGTCTCTTACGAAGGCGATACAGAGTCTGAGCATCAATAATACGAAGATTGATGTTCCTAAGTTCGACGACAAGATCAATTTCTGTTTGTGGAGGTGCCAGGTGACGGATGCATTGGATGCATAGAATTTGGAGGAGATTCTTGAGTTACTAGAGAAACCTGCTGATATGGAAGATAATATTTATAAGAAGATGAATAGTAAGGCTTGTGGAGTTATTCGGTCATACTTGACGCCGAATCTTATTTATGATGTGATAAACGAAACGTCGGCGAAGAGATTGTGGGAAATGCTCAATAAAAAGTATCTTACTAAGAGCATTGAGAATCGGCTTCACTTGAAGAAGATGTTTTAACAGTTTAAGATGAAGAGGGGAGTTTTCATTAGGGAGCATATAAACAACTTCACGAAGCTACTTTCAGATATGGCCAATGTGGACATCATGGTTGACGATGAAGACAAAACGATGCTACTTTTATGTTCGTTGCCGGAGGATGATTATGGTACGTTCGTTCTCACTATGATTAATGGAAGAACTACTGTTAGCTACAAGGAAGTGACCTCGGTGATGGTGAATTATGAGTTGAGGAAGAGTGATGGCTGTTTGGGTGGAAAATTGCTTTCATTGATGAATCCATTACAATTTTAGGCGTTACAATAAATACAAAAGAAATAGTCTTTTTATAAGACCTTTACACAATAAAAATTTAAAAGCTACAATTTCCTCAAACAAACGGAACGGATGTTTATCTCCCGCTGCTTACGTGAGATCTTGGCCTGTGACGGGAACGTTGCTATCCGTGGACTACCAAAACGATCAGATCGATCCGGAGTTTTGTTGATTCGCGAAGGAATCAAAAAACCGAAACAATTATCTCGGCAACAGCGAGATAACCACTCTTCTCGAGATCACCTCAACGGGGCAATCTTAAGGAAGGAACCGGGAACTGTAGATCCGACGGACTTTTCTTCTTTATGCTGAAGAACTCGATCCGATCGCCTCCTCTCTTTTGAAATTCATGTTCCTTCAGTCTTCAATTCAGTAGGGCTTCGCCGACGCTCAAAAATTCCAGATCTATGCAAATGAATGCCCTAGGGCTGTATTTATAGGCTCCAGGAGACCTGTTTTCGCATAAGAACGACCGATTCACTCTTATCTTTAGTTATAACCATTTTATCACGTTCTTGGATAACATTGGATCAGTTGGAACAAATCCAGACGGTTAACAATCGAAAAGCTGCTCAAAAAACAGCAAAATAGCTTTTTAGGGTCTAGGACACCCGGGATGTCTCGACCACGGACGAGACACCTCTGGTGTCTTGGCCTCGGCCAAGACACTTGCGGTGTCTTAGCTTTGGCTCTGGGCTTTTTTTTGTGCGTCTCGTCCGTTTTCGTCGTCCGAACTTGGAATCATACGATTCAAAATGTGTAGGAAAGCCGACGAGGAGATCTACAAGCTCCCATGGTTGAATCACATATGGAGTAGACGGGACACGAGGGGTGTTTGTCTTTCGTAAGCGACGCGTAGCTCCCGATCAGTTCGTGTTTTCGTTATTATGAAGTTCCGTTGTTTCACACGGTTCGTTGACTCACTTCATACGCTTGTCGATATCAAATAAGCTTCTGTGACTCGGATAGTAATGTTCATCGTCTTCTCTTTATCTCGAGTCACGTACAGAAATCTATAGGTAATTTTTGACGCCTACAATGGCAAACCCTCTGAGAAGGCATCGAGAGATGCATTAGCAGTTCGAGGCCGTAGTCCAAACCGCCGCTAAGGTAACCGCTCAAAATCAAAAAATAGATGTGGCTATAAGAGTGTTGATAGAAATTAATGTCGTTTTTGTAAAGAAGAGGGACATTAGAAGATTGACTGCCTAAAGTTAAAGGTCAAAGCTGGGAAGAATAAAGAGAAAGATGTACAAGTTTCAGAAGTGAATGTTGCAAAAACAATTGGTGAATATTCAGATTCAGATTCTTTGGGTTATTCATGTCCTACATTACCGTCAGTTTGCTATGCCGACTCTATAGAGTGGATGTTGGATTCAGGAGCCACATATCATATTTGCCCGAGGAGGGATTGGTTCTCCAGCTTTGAGGAGCTAGAAATAGGGGATGTTATGCTTATGAGTAATGATCATATATGCCCTATTGGTGGTATTAGTTTAGTCCGGATCAAGATGCATGACGGTGTGGTTAGGGATTTGAAAGAAGTGAGGTTCGTGCCGCAGTTGATGAAGAACATCATTTCTCTTGGTACTTTGGAGGCAGCAGATTATCGGGTGACCTTAGAGGATGCTGCTGTGAGGGTCACGAAGGGTTCGATGGTGGTGATGCGAGGAGTCAAAGAAAAGTTCCTATATTACTTGAAGGGCAAGACAGTTACAAGGGGTCTGACAGCTTCTATCACTACAGAGGATGACACTACCACCTTATGGCACATGAGACTTGGCACACAGGTGATAAGTCCCTGCAGTCATTAGCGAAACAAAGGCTATTAAAAGATGCTAAGACCTGCAAGATGGAGCTGTGTGAGCAGTGTGTACTTGGGAAGAAGACTAAAGTGAAGTTCGACACTGCTATTCACAACACCCAATGTATATTGGATTACATTCACACATATGTTTGGGGTCCTTTCAAGAACACATCACTTGGTGGGGGCCAATTATTTTGTCGCTTTTATTAATGACTATTCTAGAAGAAATTAGGTATACCCTATGAAGCATAAACATGAGGTCCTGGATATTTTTGTGGAATGAAAGAAGAAAGTGGAACTACAGACAGGTAGAAAGGTAAAAACTCTTAGTTCAGATAACGGTGGAGAGTATAAGAGTGATCCATTTATACAGTTTTGCCAGGATCACAGCATTAGGTGATACTTCACAGTTCGAGAGATACCGTAACAGAACGGGATGGCTGAGAGATTGAATCGTATATTGCTGAAGAATGTGTGATGTATGATGACACAGAGTGGATTGTCTAGATCCTTTTGGGCCGAGGCGTTGGTTTATGCAAGCCATCGCGTGAATAGGTTGTTGTGCACTGCGATACAGGGGAATACTCTTATGGAGCGTTGGTCTGGTTCGGTGGCTAGTGACTATGAGTCGCTTCAGATATTTGGGTGTCCTACTTATTATCATACCAATGATGGTAAATTGAATCCGAGGGTGAGGAAAGCAATCTTTGTGGGATTTAGAGAAAGTGTCAAAGACTTCAAGTTATAGAATCCACAAGACAAGAAGATAGTCATTAGCAGAGATGTTTTATTTGATGATACGTACATGATGATGCCTCAAGTTCCTCAGCAGGTGGAGGAAGACCGGATTTGAGAGATATCGCAGCAGGTCGAGGATGATGTGACTTTACCCACTTTAGATAGCATTATATCCATTGAGGCTCCTACAAAGGTGATACTGGGAGGAGATGGGATGACAAACGAGCATAAAGGATACATTGGATGGTGAGTCTCATGAGAAGAGTCATGTTTAGGAATCCATTGCAACAAATAGACCAAGAAGGATGATTTGTCGGTCAGCTCGATATAATAATGTCATGATCACATATGCATTATTAGTGAAGATCTTTGATGATATGGTTCCTTCTACATTCAGGGAGGCAGAGTCTAGCCATGATTCGATCAAGTGGAGGGAAGCTATGGAAGAGAAGATATGTTCTCTTTAGAAGAACAACACTTGAGAACTTGCAAAGATACCTAAGGGTAAGAAAGCTATCGGTTACAAGTGGATATATGCGAAGAAGGAGGGATCTTCTATTGAAAACATTCGATTCAAAGCCAGATTGATTGCCAAGGGATATGCACATCTTGAGAGTATTGATTACAACGAGATATTTTCACCCGTTGTGAAGTATTTGTCGATTCGGATTTTATTAACATTGGTGACGCAGCTGGATTTGGATTTGGTTCAGATGGATGTTAAGACAGCCTTTCTACACGAAGATTTATATGAGGAGATCTACATGACACAAACATTGGGATTTAAAGCTGTAGGAAAGGATGATTTAGTGTGCAAGTTGAAGAAATCTCTTTATGGTTTGAAGCAATCGCCACGACAGTGGTATAAGAGATTCGACAACTTCATGATTGGCCAGGGGTACACAAGGAGCCCATATGACCCATGTGTTTATATGCACAAGCTACAGGATGGTGAGTACATATATTTGCTACTATATCTTGATGATATGCTTATTGATTTCAGAAATTCTTCAACTATTCGAAAGTTAAAAGAGGACCTATCATCCGAGTTTGAGATGAAGGATCTTGGAGAAGCTAAGAAGATATTAGGTATGGAGATCGAGAGAAACATAGTGAAGGAGAGATTGAAGCTTACACAGAAGAGCTACTTACATAAGATGTTGAAGAAATTCAGCTTTGATGGTAATACAAAAGCAGTTAGCACTGCATTGGCTCCCCACTTTAAGCTTTCAGCTTTGATATCACTTATTTCAGTTGAGGACAAAGATTACATGTTAAAAGTTCCATATGTCAGTGTGGTGGGTAGCTTGATGTATGCGATAATGTGTACAAGGCCAGATTTGTCATAACCGTGGGCATGGTATCGAGGTACATGCACGACCCCGGGAAGAGTCATTGGGAGGCCGTGAAGTGTATTCTATGGTATGTTAAAGGCACCGTGGATGTTGGTTTGATTTTTTAGAAAGATAAGAAGAATGGGCAAGATTGTATTGGCTATGTGGATTCAGATTATACGGGGGATCTTGACAAGCGCCGGCTACTTCAAGTTATGTGTTTACATTTGCAGGAGCATCAGTATGTTGATGATGTACACTTCAGTCTACAGTGACTCTCTCTACTACAGAGGCGGAGTATATGGCGTCGACTGAACTGTTAAGGAGACTTTGTGGTTGCATGGATTGTCGGAGGACTTGGGGCTTGCACTTGAGACCCTTCGGGTATATTATGATAGCATGTCCACTATCTATTTGGTAAAGAACCAGGTTTATCATGCACACACTAAGTATATTGATGTCAGATTCTATTTTGTTCATGACGTTTTGGATTATGGAGACGTCATATTGAAGAAGATCCACACGAAGGGCAGCCATGCAGATATGTTAACCAAAGTTGTTTTTAGATACGAAATTTGGTCATTGTTTGAAGCTATCGAACATTCTTCAATGTTGAGGGCCTTTGGAGGCCATTTGGATGAACTACGTTCGGCTTGATTCCTTGGACAAGAGGATACATAGGCAGTCTTTTCGATACAGCCAGTTTGGATTTGTTGATTTCGATGGGGGGAGATTGTTTGAGCTCTCTTTTGGGGTTCCTGACTTTTTGTGGATTGAGTCCGTTATCGTGTATTGTTTCCTTTTCGTCCTGGACGCAACAAGTGAGACATTTGGATGATTTGGTATCGGCTCAGCTTTGGAAGAAACTTCACCGATGTGGAGAATTGTAGAAATGGCGAACACAGCGATGAAGACCATAGGAAAAGACGAAGAATAGGATTTGGGTGACTGGCGGTCGACCGTGGGTGACGCGACGGTCGACCGCAAACGTGCACGTAATAGGGAAAAGTCTCTGGACTTTTAGCGGTCGACCGCGATGGGTTCTGCAGTCGACCGCATAGCTGGTTTGGGCTAGAATTTATTTTCTGGCCCGTTTCGTTTTGAGTTGATATATATTCCTAATCCCGATTAATTAGGGTTAAGCAAGAACGTTTTGAGCAGTCTTTGAGAGAGGATTGTTACATCCAATTGTGGGAGATTGGTGAGAGATTTAGAGAACTTTGTTTTAGGGTTTTGAGTGATTTAGTAACAATATTTTGTACTCTCTTCATCTCTAATAGTAAGAACCTCCCCCTCCTTACTCCGTGGACGTATGTAACTTGCCGAACCACGTAAAATTCATTGTCTTGCTGTGATTGTGACTTGTGCTTGTGTTTAGTTGTGATCTATCTCGTTCTTGTTCGTATGATTAGAGTTCCGCTGCGCACAACAATTCTCTGGAATTTGTGTTGAAACATGTGTAAATCTCTCCTTCATTTTCTTTCTATCTAGTTTTCGTCGAAGGCCTTTATATGAATTTTCTCTAACCATAATCCTTTTTGAATATTTTCATTCAAAAAATAGAATATTCCTAAATTCACATTGCACATCCTGAAAAATCCAGTGAGCAATCATGCTAATGGTGCTACAAACACAATTATCATTCCATTTTGGGTCCCTATCATTAGCATGAACCGACGTTCAAAAAGTCCCCGGGTTAGATAAGTTAGGTAATATTATTACCGAAATGTTAGGGACACTTTAAAGATTATTTGAGGTCAAGAATAAATCACATTAAAAAAAAAAGCTCTGAGATCCCACCTCTTTCACTTGATGCCCAATAGTGGAGGACTACACTGCTAAATTAAACCAACCAAATTAAATTGCACATAAATATAAATAATAATATTTTCATCAGCATCAATGTGGTGTCGGTCCATTTGTGTTGATG